>JAFFSR010000407.1:0-62500 GCA_017163975.1 Anastatus disparis | reverse complement strand
TATTTAAATTTAATGTAAAAGCTGAAATTATTACAGGTTATAAAAAACGTTCCACTGTATTCATACCGAGAATAATTTTAGATACAGGAGAACATACTTCATTACCATTCGTATTATATCGTACACAATTCCCAATTTGTTTAGCATTTGCAATGACCATTAATAAATCTCAAGAACAAAGTTTCGAAAAAGTAGGAATATATTTAAATAAACCTTTATTTTCACATGGTCAGTTATATGTTGCATTGTCAAGATCAAAGAATTGAAGCGTATAGCTGCAAAAGTAGTTATCTCCAAAAAAAATTTTTGCCACCTTTGCAGCTACACGCTTCAATTATAAAAAAATTTTTATAGAAAATAATGATGAAAATGAAAATGATATAAAAAATATAGTATGGGAGGAAGTATTATAAAAACAAAATTTATTTTTAAAATTTATGTGTATTATATTTTTATGATTGTATTTTTATAAATAAATATTTATATCATATGTTATATTTTATATTATGTATACATTATTAATTATTGTAATATAAGAAATGTATAAATGTATATAAGTATACAAACGTAAAATTATTACAAGGGATTATATACATTATAAAATCTATGTATTAAATTCAAAAGGAGGGTTGGCGAGCGAAGCGAGCAGGGAGGTACCCCCCCCTCGTAATTTTGAAAAAATAATTTTGATGTGGTCCGAGGTGACTTAGATTCTTTCTCATTGCAGGCAGCTGTATCTGCTCTAGAAGGTACAATTTCTGGCAGATTTGACACAATACTGAATTCTTTTGATCGACTTCTGGCTTTAGAGAGCCAAGTCAAAAATTTTGACAAGGGCCTGCGGGATATCGTGTCCAAAATTGAAACGAGAAATGAATTTATTAAAAAATTAAAAATTGAGCAGATGCAGCTGTTAAAGGGAAATCGCAAACTTAGGAAAATAATAGTCATTCGGAAAAGAATTTTCTATTCGCTCTTAATACTAAAATTGGAACGTACATTAAAACAATTAGTAGTAAATTTGATAATATTCAAACTTTTCTTAACAACGAGTTTGACGGAGTGGACTAGGGATTTTGACCTTACAACTGGGGTAGCTGGCGTGGCGCAGACTGTCGCGGATCTCATGGGAATGAATGAGCATTCATTACACACATCTCAATCTGTAGAAACGACACAAACATTACATACTCATACTGTAATTAGTGATGAGGCACCTCGTCAAGTTGAGATGGAGTGTGATTCAAGGAGTGGTACATTGGTGATCTCTGCCGGGTTTGACTGTTCAGCAGCTAGTGTTGGGCCAGATAATTACGCCTGTGCCGTTTTTAGTACCTTTCTCCCAACAATTAAGTGTACGAATGTAATTTCAGTTAAGAAAATCGCTAAGCATGATGGTGTAAACGGGGTGTCTACAGATCGTGCAATCCGTGGCGGCCGGAGGGGTACGTTCTCATTGCTGGTTAGACTTTCTGAGGAGGACCCGGTGCAAACGGTGTTTGAAGCTAAACGACAATTCACAGATTTTTTGACAGGGGATCTTAATCCCATCCTCCTTGGCAGTCTTCCAGCCATCAGACGCCACGGCTTGATATTTATTAATGAATTTTCGCCTAAAGAAAAATATGTTGATTTTAAAAAATCAAAAAAGTATGCTAAAGAAAAAGACTAAATTTGTTTGTTACAGACGTGGCAGATTTCTGGTGAGAAGAGAGAGAGGGGAGAAAGCAAACAATTTTTTTAATGAAAATGACTAAGATAATTTGTTGACAGATAGTAAGAAATTAGAAGACGGTGTGAATGTAATTAATGATAATTCTGAAACTCTATCGAATAATAAGTGCAATAACAATCAATGTGATAATAGTAAAGCCGCTGATCATCAACGAAATATATTGACAAATCAATTATTAAGTACAAATAATGGAGTAACGACGAGCGTGGGCTCTCCCCAATGACAGCGCAAGGCCTCATCAGGAAGTCGTACAGGGAGAAGGGGTGAGCTGCGAGCGTGCTTTCTGAATGTGACTTCGTTGAAGGCTCACATTGGGCAGGTACGTGAATTTCTAAGTAATGGTCATTCTTACGACATATTTGGAGTAGCTAAGACCTGACTGGGTTCGTCTATTTCGGATGACGTAATTTGGGTTAAAGGATATAAAGTATTCAGGCAGGACAGAAACTTGCGTGGTGGAGGAGTTGCCTTGTTTATTAAAGACAGTTCAAAGTGCACTATTTTGACTACTTCGGATATTTAAACTAATCATAGTGAGGATAAACCAGAGGTACCTGAGTATAATTTTCGTTCCGTGCAACGCTTGGGCAGTTCCGAAGCCGTGTTGGTCTCTGTTATTTATCGACCTCCTGCAATTTCCTTTTTTAAAAATACCGATTTCTGGATAACTTAATAAATTTTGCCTCTAAATACTCCCATAAAATTATAATGGGAGAGCTGAATGCCGATTTCCTGCGTGAGAGCAGTGATACTAAGTTTATTAATAAATTGTTGACTGAGCTTTCGTTACAGTTGGTTTAGCACGGTGCCACGCATTACACTCCAACGTCTCACACGTAGATTAACCTGATTCTTGTAGCCGATAATGACACAGTACTTGACGCACGCAACTTACTAGCGCATTTTCACAATCAGCACGACTTAATTTATGTAATTATTTCTTGTAATCATATCAAGACAAATGAAAAAGTAATTCAAAGATAGGAATTATAAAGATATCTGTCCAAATTTATTGGTACAGAGTTCGGCCCGCTGTGATCGGACGCCATTTACAATTGGTACATTTGACCCGGAATCTGCACTTGGCTGCCTCTGTGACAACCTTAAGGCAGCAATACAAAATCTGGCGCCACTAAAAATACTTAAAATTGGTAAACAAGTTAAGACGAATTATCATCATAATGGACTGTTTGATGCTCTTGCTAGAGGTAATGTCTGGAAGGAATTAAAAGATCTGGGACGCTTGTCCGGACCTTAAGGGGACTTGAATGGATTCACTTCAGATGAGCTTAACGCACATTTTGGGGTGTCAGTCTCGCGACACAATGATACTGTGGAACGTGAAAGAATTCTTTCTGAGTGTAGTGAAAGTGGCTTTAAGCCAATTAATATTAATGATGTAATCCTTGCGATTTCGTATTTCTCACACCAGGCTTGTGGCGGGGATGGCATCCTGCAGAGTGCGATACTTAAAGCACTACCGGTTATTATAGAGCATCTTGTGCTTCTGTTCAATTCCTCTTTTGCGTGGGGGTTCTTCCCTCAGCTTTGGAAGCGTGCGCGCATTGTGCCTTTAAAGAAGTGCCCTGCACCTAAAATGCCTAAAGATTTTAGGCCCATAACAATATTATGTTTTCTTTCAAAGGTTCTCGAGAAGATTGACCATGACTAACTGCAAGAGTATATTATGACATGACCGATTCCATCTCAAATCATGCAGACCGACTGCACCTATCTCTCCGAACTGCTTAAAAATTTTTTATATTATTCTACTTTGAAAATAAGCGTATACGTATTTTTTTATTTTTCAATATCATCAAAAATGCAGTTTTTATGCACTTTTTAAAAATGATTTATAAATTTTCAATTCTCAAAAATCGAAATTTTGTTTTTTTTTTCAATCGTTTTTATCCCTGTAGTGATCTTTATAACTAAATTTAGGCTCGTTCAATGCTACAGAGGATGCTCTTTTGATTCCACCGTCTTTTATTTTTTTTTACAAAAAAACGGATGTGCAATTGCACTTTTTGTAAAAAATGAAAAATGCATTTTTCTCAAAAAAGCCATTTTTTTTCTCAAATTTTTTTTATGGATAGGTAGCCTCAAGACCTATATTTTTATCGGTGTGGAATTTGGAATATTTTGGTTTAATAAGAGATATAAAAAAAATTGAGAAAAAAATTTTCATATTTACATAAATGTAAATACGTCATAGATACAACAAATATTTAGGAGTAAGCGCATTTCAGATATATATATATATATATATTTACGTACGACATAGCTTTTATGCAACTCATAGGTGTTGTGCTGTACATATATATATATATATATATATATATATATATATATATATATATATTATAGTGCATAAATTTTGCGTTAAGTATAAGAAATTATGTAAAAAAAAAGTTCTATTTTTTTTTCCTCTCTTATGAGTTTTGGACTTTTTCTTATTGCGCACATTCTTCTTTGACGTAATTTTTCTTTTCTTTTTTTTCTCTTTATTTAACAAATTTTGTGAAAGGATGAGCAGCAGTTCGAGCCATATACAATTTTTTCTTTGTCCCTACTTTTACTTTCCATACGTGGGTTTTTTGAATGCCGGCCAATTTAGGGGTCTTAAGCCACTCTTTTATTTTGCTTTGCCTAAAAACTTCAATATCTTCTTTTGGCAGTAAGATTAATTTAATAGCGTTAGTGTTAGGTTGAACTTTTTTTACAAAAGCATTTGCATCTTGTATTGATTCAACATGACAATTTCGAATCAATACAAAACCTGATACTGGCGTATCCAGTAAAGCTATGAGCATTATGAACAGCTTCGTCAATGACATCTTTGAGTGCATCGCTGCAGAGGCTTCCCGTCTTGCCCACTACAACAAGAGGTCAACCATCACCTCTCGGGAAATCCAAACAGCTGTCCAACTACTTCTACCTGGTGAACTCGCTAAACACGCTGTCAGTGAAGGCACCAAAGCTGTTACCAAATATACTAATTCCAAGTAAATTTACTTGGTTGTTAATAAAATCAATCTAAATAAAATTTCATTATCTGAATCGATCGCATCAATAATTTTCGTTGATTCAATTTTCTTGATGCGTTTATAACAGTTGAAACATACATAATCAGAACTATGTACCGCCTTATCAGGCAAATGTTGCTGCAGATGTTCTGCTAAATTTTCCAACATTCTAAATTTGATAGCGGTATTATAAACAATTTTTTTGTGTGATCCAAAAAAATTTGGACACTTCCGTCTCTTCTCGGAATAAGTTTCAGACATATTTCAAAATGAGTCTCAATATCTAGAAATTAAACGGTATAAAAGATGTAAGATAACTACCGTGAATAGCTGCTTTCTTAAGTAAACCTAAGGCACTTAAATTATCTATGCGATATTTAGCCACCTAGCGGTATATCTAGATATCTACGTATATATACATCTGTTATGTAAATATGAAAATTTTTTTCTCAATTTTTTTTATATCTCTTACTAAACCAAAATATTCCAAATTCCACACCGATGAAAATATAGGTCTTAAGGCCACCTATCCATAAAAAAAATTTAAGACAAAAAAAAATGGCTTTTTTGAGAAAAATGCATTTTTCATTTTTTACAAAAAGTGCAATTGCACTTCCGTTTTTTTGTAAAAAAAAATAAAAGACGGTGGAATTAAAAGAGCATCCTCTGTAGCATTGAACGAGCCTAAATTTATTTATAAAGATCACTACAGGGATAAAAACGATTAAAAAAAAAAAAAAAATTTTCGATTTTTGAGAATTGAAAATTTATAAGTCATTTTTAAAAAGTGCATAAAAACAGCATTTTTGATGATATTGAAAAATAAAAAAATACGTATACGCTTATTTTCAAAGTAGAATAATATAAAAATTTTTAAGCAGTTCGGAGAGATAGGTGCAGTCGGTCTGCATGATTTGAGATGGAATCAGTCACATACAAAATACTTGACTCTTTGCAGACTGACTTCGAAAAGCATCATTCTACGCAGACTACCAAACTTAAACTTACAGACGACATAAGATCAGATCTTGGCAAGAAACTTGCCACGATACTACTTCTATTTGACTTTAGTAAGGCATTCGACACAATTCCCCCCTCCAAATTGTTTGTAAGGCTTAGATCGATGGGATTTTCCAGGGCTGCACTTGAGTGGATTAGCTCCTATTTATTAGGTAAGGAACAAATAGATCTACACATTCAAAAGAGAATTCGGATTAGCTAACAACCAATCTAGGAGTTGCACAGGGTTAAGTGCTGGGGCCTCTGTTGTTTTGCCTTTACATAAATAACATCCGTAACACGCTCAACCCCTGTTTCGTCGAGCACATATAATATGTTGATGACCTCAAAATATATACTCAGGTCTCTTATGAACATCTGAATAAAGGTATTCGTACTATGCAGAGGGCGGCCAGGGTGGTGTCAAAGTGGGCTGTCGATACTTCTTTCATATTAAATGCAATCAAAACTAAGGCGATCGTTTTTGGCAGCAGTCGATTTATTAATGACTTTTATGCTGGTGAGCCAAGAACAATTGAGCTTGAGGGTGGTGTCAACATATCTTTCTCTAATACCGTTACGATCCTTGGTGTTGTGCTTGACACTAAGTTATCATGGGAACCGCACACTGTCAACAATATATGCATAAAAATTCATGTAAAAGTGCTGGAAGCAAAATTTTATCGGAGCACATGAAATACGAATCACGTAAATACATAATTTTTTCACTGATCCTGCTCTAAATTTAATGCACGGATGCATAAAATTTCAAGCAATTTTCGTTGAGCGAATTTAATGCACTAGCTTGAATATTATTGTAGAATAAATAAAATTTCGTGTAGATCTGAATAGAATTTTCAGCAACTTGTGCCCTTCAGTTTTTCATGTACTCACATAAAATTTTGTGCAATATGCTTAAATTTTTATGTAAAAATATATTAAATTTCAGGTGACTTTGTCTAAGCTTAATTTTATGCACTTTCTTAAATATTCATGTAAAATGAATAAAATTTCATGCAGAACGACATAGAATTTCTAGTGATTCGCATATTCACTTTTTAGTGTACCTACATGAAATTTAATATTAAAGTGCTTTAAATTTAAAGTGTAAATGTATAAAATTCGGATGAGCTTTCCTAAACTTAAATTAATGTACGAGCTTAAATATTCATATAAAATTGCATAGAATTTCCAGCAATTCACACGTGTTTTGTTAATTTGATAGTAATGGGATTAAGATAATTTATTTCATTATTTTTTCTAAAGTATTTGTTGTTTTGATCCTTTTTTGTAAATCAGATGATTTTTGTTACATTTTTTCTATAGTATATTTATACATTGTAACTATGGAATATTGAATAGATTTTTATTTACATGATACTTGAATATATTAATTTATAACACATACTTATATATCAATATATATCCGCATACAATACATTCAAATTTACTTATAATGTCGCATTTATATGGTAATAAGACAGCCACTGCGCATGTGTGCCCACACAAAACACCCGGCTTATATAGTAAGTAAGGTCTCTTCCCACCGCTTAAAGACAAAACGCGCATCAACGCGCGTCCTCCTATCGGCATAATCAAGAAGCTCAAGCAATTTTTTGCAATCTAACTTTAAATTTCATGCATTTACATTAAAAAATTTCAATTTGCATTAAATTTACTAAAAACGAAACTGAATGAAATTTTTTACAATTTAGTTTGAAATCTAATGCATTCTATATTAAATATCTTGACCTGCATTAAATTTCCACTAAGAAGAAATTGACTGAAAATTTCATAATTTGCTTAAATTTAATGTACTTCGCATTGGAATGTTGTGTTTGTATTTAATGTATTAAAAACGAAACTGTTGGAAATTGTTTGCAATTGAAATTAAAGTTTATTGCACTTTGTATTAAAAATCTAGATCTGCATTAAATTTTGGATAGTAAAAAAATTGCAAGAAATCTCTTGATGTTCTGCTTGAAATTTAATGTATTTCGTATTAAAAATATCATATTCACATTAAATTTACTAAAAACAAAAAAATTGGAAATTTATTGCAATTGCGCCCGTATCATAATGTACATTATATTAAAAATCTGTATCTGCATTAAATTTTGAATGAAACAAATTTGCTGAAAATTTTTTGAGGTTCTATTTAAGACATTCCACATTAAAAATGTCATATTCACATTAAATTTACTAAAAACGAAACTGCTGGAAATTTTCTTTAATCGTGCCCGAAATATAATGCACATTGCATTAAAAATCTTAATCGGCATTAAATTTTAAATAAAAAACCAATTTGCTGAAAATTTCCAGTTGTTTTGCTTAAAATTTAACGTATTTCACATTGAAATTATCATATTCACATTAAATTTACTAAAAACGAAAGTGCTGGAAATTTTTTGCATTCAAACTCAAAATATAATGTACATTACATTAAAAAACTTGATCTGCATTAAATTTTAAATAAAAAACCAATTTGCTGAAAATTTCCAGATGTTTTGCTTAAAATTTAACGTATTTCACATTGAAAATGTCATATTCACATTAAATTTACTAAAAACGAAGCAACTGGAAATTTTTAGTAATCAAACATGAAATTTAATGCAATTTGCATTAAAAAAATGTCCACCCGCATTAAATTTGTAAAAACGTATTTTACTAGAATTTTTTTCAATTGTGCTTGATTTTTCAAACAGTTAACATAAAAAGTAACATAAAAATTAAAGCATTTATAAATTATATTTCACGTACTGATACATTAGAAATTCAATATGTATACATTAATGCGATATTTATGTACATCGTTGAAAATCCATGTTTATTATACAGAAAAATTTGTAGTGAATAACATGAATATTAATGCAAAAATATATAAAATAAGCTTTGATTTCCAAGTACATTAAATTTCATGTATGAATAGCGCTGAAAAATACATTAAAATTCATGCTTTTTTTAACAGTGCACATTAATATGGTGACTAAAAAATTTAATAGGATAATGTATAGTTTGCGGTTCTTTCGTCAGTACACCACTGAGGCCCTGCGTAAACAGCTCGCAGTCGCCTTGCTGTTTCCACACCTCGACTACTGCTCAGTAATTCTGCTTTATGTTTTGCAGGGGTTGAAAAGACGATTACAAAGACTACGAAATTTATGTGTGAGATATGTATTAGGCAAAGGAGTGAGCGATCATATCTCTCCTCATAGAGCTGCGCTTGGGTGGCTGCTAACTGATTCTAGGAGACAGTATTTTATGACTGTACTTATGTACAAAATCGTGCGCATGAATACTCCCGAGTATCTAGTGAGTCTCTTCACTAGATATGTACCTAGGGTAGACACTAAGGAAAAGATTAAGGATTTTGCAGTGCCCCTTATGCTTACTGAGACTGGAAGAAATTTTTTTTAAGTTCAAAGTACACATTTTTGGAACTTCCAGCCTGCTGATATAAATAATCTTCCATCGCTCGGTAGGTTCAAGTCGGCTTCGAAAAGGTACTTACTTGACTTTGAATGAAATTGATTTTAAGTATTTTAAATTTTATGTTAGTTTATTTTTTTTGTCTTTTATATAGATTTGAGATGTAAATGTATTTATTAATGTGAATGATAGATTAATAAATGCAGAAAGAATGAGTGGTTCTGTTTTTCATCAAAAGTCATAACATCTTCGTTATCAAGTTTTTATTCTTTGAATGTTATTATTATTTTATTATTTTAATCATTTATTATTACTTTGTTGTTGCATTGTCCAATTTTATTTTTATAGTATTGTCCAACTTTATTTTTATTTGATGTCATGACTGATTCATCTTTTTTATTATGTTATTTGATTTTAATTATATGACTGATAGATATTTAAAACTGTTTTTTATTGCAATTTATGTTTTCTCGTTTTTTGCGTGTATTTAGAGTAGTCTGTGATATCGCTTTTATATGGTGACTTACTGATACAGTATTATATATTAATTTTAATATTTGACTGTGATATCTTATCTTATTATGTGCAATACTTTATACTCTATACAGAACTATTATTATTGTTGGATGTATTACACGCCTTTTGTACTCTTGATACAAAATAATTCAATATCTATCTATATCTAGTTTAAAAATTTAGGGCAAAACATGTCACAGAACACCAAATAATTTGATTCCAAAAAACAACGAAGATCCGATATGTTGTCAATTCTATATATATACGATAATACAACTGCTATTGAAAAAAGATTAAAAAATAATGATAAATAAATTAAAGAAAATATCCAAACCATAACAGAGATAATGAATAAGAATCGAATTGCTAAAAAATTTAAACATTTACACGAAATATCAAATATTCAAAAAGTTCCAAATTATAAATTGTATTTCATAAGAAAGAATGATAAACAAAAACATAGATATAATAAACCTTCAACATCAGAATGTAGAGCTATTATTGTAACGAATTCAGGAATTCTAGATGATTATGATATTTGCATTTATTCATATCAGAATTCAGGAGAAGAAATTACTTATATTTATTTATGTTACGTCACGACGCATCTTTTATTTCAAAACTTATCATTCCAAAAATATGCAGTTATTGATCAATCAGCTAATTTACCTTAGCAAGCATATTGTAAAAGTAAGTAATTTGTTAAGAAACGAAGTGCAATGCGATTTTTAGAATTAATAAAACAATTACAATTACGAAGACTACATGAACCAGATTTACCACGTTAACCATATCATTCAATAAGAGTCAAAATGCACAATAAGCATTGCTTCGTCGATTGACATCAATTCAAAATTCAAATTATAAAACAATTATTCTTAAACAAGGCAGGGATCATCAATATAAAAAGACAAATCAATCAGGGTAAAGCGCACTTTAAAGCAGACACTTTTTCAAAGCATTTCAAAAGATACAATTATTACAACTATACTTCTCGCACTATAAAATTATACAATTATTCGCGCAATATATTAAATCGCACTATATTCAGTTTATTATAAAAGTAATAAATAAAATCTCTATGATTGAAATATTAAATCAAGTGTACTTATTTACTGTCTGCCTGCATCTACTTAGCTGAATCAAGGTAATATTCTTATAATTATATTTTGATCTATATTTCTTTTAATTCAAGTATATTCAATTGTGAGAACGATTCATAACAATTAAAATTGGTAGAGCTTTTCTATCACTAGACTTAACTTTTAAATTAAACATTTTAAAATCAAACTTTGTTCTTTTATTTAATATTATAATAAAATATATTTTTTCTCATAACAACAACATAATCAATCATTAATTCCGTCCTGGTGTAAAGCCAGGACTTAACATTTAAATAAATTATCTCATCATGTGGACTTATGATTTTTCCTTTAATGTTCCTTGTAGGAGAGTTAGGTTGGAGTATTGGATATAAAAAAAATGTTAATAGTACAAACAGCGATCATCTTACAATATTACTATATCATTTATATACAATAAATTACAGACACAATACTATAAATTTCAGTCCCATATCGTGGACTATTAACTTAACAATATATAATACATTCTTATGTAATTGCCGAAAGTAATAGAATGAACTTTTTTCGTAATAATCAAAAACAATTACGAATAGAATGTTATCAAAGTTTATTGGATCATGTAACAAATAGTGCTCCAAATGTTTCAACAAATTTTGAAAATAAAGAAAAAATTGGAAATGTTTTTTTTTACTGTCGACATATATTGGACGTCCAAGATATATGCAGCAATATTACCAAGATGCAATGACAATGATGAGAACTGTAGAAAGAACTGATTTATTTATACTAATCAAGTGTAACCCAAAATGAAAAGAACTTAAAGAAATTTTGAAAAATTTTCCTGAAGGAACAACATTAATTCAACACTTAATTATATATAAAATATTACAGTGAGGTTATTTTTTATAAAATCTAAAATGCTATTAAAGGATATGGTAAAAAATCAAATTTTTGGTCCTATTCTAGCTTATGTATTTCCCATAGAATAAGGATGAATGATTAAACGGGCTATACTGTCGAATGAACTCCTTTATTTTCCTTCAAGACAACGTTTCAGTTACATTGTTACGTAACCCTTTTCAAGTCCCTAAAATGTAACAATTTAATTCAATTAGCAAACAATTCTCTCCAATACTAAAAAAAAAAATTTTTTTCTATCATAATAATTCACATCAACAAGAGAAATCTCATACCACCCAACACACATCAACCACTTAAAACAACAAATGCATACCATTATCACGATTACTTACATAGGATATTATGATCTTGTTGAAAATTATAAAAATCATTGTACAATACAACAAAAGTCAAGGTTAACTTTTAACAATCTATAGCGATCATAATAAAATCTGGGTGTCTTGCTACATGTCTATACAAGCACTGACAAAAGAGCGCAACATACAATTTGTGAATTACAATACTTAAACCATACAAATAATGTAGACCAGCAACCTACTATAGCAAACATTTAATGAACTTATTAAAAATAGTTTTCAGACCTTGAGTGTCTGAAATTAAATTTACATTGTTATATTTATGTATAAATATCATTTCAGAAATTAGCCTTTTATAGTAATTCTGTTCACTATCTAAAATTTTTACATTTTTAATATTTAAATCAAACGTATGGCCAGTGTCAATTGTATGCTTTACCAAAGCAGATCTATCCCTATTATGATAACAATCTGCAGTGTGTTCCTTAATTCTAGTTTCTAAGGTTCTGCTTGATTGTCCTATATATGATTTATCGCAACAATTACAATTTATTTTATATACAATACTTGCTTTATTCTGATTTTTTACGATTAAACTTTCTAGCTATTCTTTTAATCTTATAATAAATCTTTTCAATGTATGGCAAAACGACAATTTGTGACTGATTTTTAATTATATTATTAACAATGTTATGGTTATCATCAATAACATTGTCTGAGTATAAATTTAATTCAGAAAGTAATTTGTTAAGTCTAATACAAACATATTTATTAATAAATGCTAATGGATATGAATTAGCTTGTAAAACAGTTCTAATATATTGCAAATTTTGATCATGAAACAATCTATCAGACAACCTAATGGCCTTATCAACCAAACCATAAACAACAGCAATTTTTTGTGTGACTGGAGATTGAGACATAAAATTTAAATACATTCCAGAATGCGTTGGTTTACGATACCAATCAGTAACAATAGTGCTATTATTATCAACTGTGAGAGACATATCTAAAAATTGAATAGTATTATTCTTAGGTCTCTCAACAGTGAACTGAATATTTTCATCCAAACTATTAAAATGTTGCAATATCAAATCCAATTCATCAATTTGCACGCAAATCAACACATCATCAACATAAGTTTTCCAAAATAACACTTCAAAGGAACAACTCACAAGACCATCCTTAACTAAATCTTGCAAGACAATCTCAGCCAAAATTGGGCTTATAGGACTACCCATAGCACTTCCAAACTTCTGTCTATAATAATTATTATTAAAAATAAAATAGTTATTTTCCATAATGAATTGTATAGTGTTTAAAAATTCAACAGGTGACAAATTAATTTTATTCCTTAAAAGATGCCAACGTCTTTCTATAGAAGATTCAACTGCTTCAAAGTAAATATTATTAAATAAAGCCACGACATCAAAACTAGCCAAACAAAAGTTATTAGGTACTATAAAGTTATTTACAAATTCCTTTATTTCAAGGCTGTTTTTTACGTTAAAATTTGACTTTGGTAAATTCTTAGACAAAAAATTCGATAAAAGTTTTGATAATTCATAAGTTGGAGAGCCTAATGCTGAAATAATAAGTCTAATAGGATAGTCTTGTTTGTGGACCTTGATTAAACCATAACATCTAGATAGATTACACTTATTTTTAGTGATATTTAAAATATTTCTATTATTATTATCATTATGAAATAATTCAATTTTATTAAATTTTCTTACAATTTTATCAGTATTTTCTTCCAAGCGCTTTAAGGGATTGTTGTCTATTATTTCATACATTTTTTTATCATTTAAACAGCATTTAACCTTATTAATATAACCATTTTTAAACAACATAACAAAAGCACTTCCCTTATCAGCCTTAGAAATTATAATATTTGCATTATTTTTGAGATTTGGATTATTTTAGATAATGAACAGAATTACTATAAAAGGCTAATTTCTGAAATGATATTTATACATAAATATAACAATGTAAATTTAATTTCAGACACTAAAGGTCTGAAAACTATTTTTAAAAAGTTCATTAAATGTTTGCTATAGTAGGTTGCTGGTCTACGTTATTTGTATGGTTTAAGTATTGTAATTTACAAATTGTATGTTGCGCTCTTTTGTCAGTGCTTGTATAGACATGTAGCAAGATACCCAGATTTTATTATGATCGCTATAAATTGTTAAAAGTTAACCTTGACTTTTGTTGTATTGTACAATGATTTTTATAATTTTCAACAAGATCATAATATCCTATGTAAGTAATCGTGATAATGGTATGCATTTGATGTGTGTTGGGTGGTATGAGATTTCTCTTGTTGATGTGAATTATTGTGATAGAAAAAAATTTTTTTTTTTAGTATTGGAGAGAATTGTTTGCTAATTGAATTAAATTGTTACATTTTAGCGACTTGAAAAGGGTTACGTAACAATGTAACTGAAACGTTGTCTTGAAGGAAAATAAAGGAGTTCATTCGACAGTATAGCCCGTCTAATCATTCATCCTTATTGAATATAATCACTGTCAGTCAATTCATCTATAATATATTTCCCATAGAATTTTAAAAAAGAGGGTTAACTAATGCATATATCATTATCACATACGATTTTTAATAAACTTTTACAATCAAGATACCAATTAAATTTACTTGTCAACGCAAGCTGGTTTTCGAAAGAATTTATGTAAAAAAAATTGCCACTAAGGCCCAAGTCATGAAATTCGCTTCTTTATGTATAACACGTGCTATTGTGTCCACCAATTTCATCTATAAATTGTTATTCATCGGTCACTTGGAAAACCTTTATAAAGAAATCTTCATTAACAAATCTAATACTTTACTCGGTCAACGAAATCGTTAGATACGTGGTCACGATTTCTCTTTCTCGAATTACAATGAGAAAAAAAAAGAACTTTTCATTAAACTTTTATGAAACGCTCTAATTCTAAATTTTCTACTAATTATGATTAAATTTATTCACCAAAAAAATAACTATTCGAATTTCAAAACTTGATACCTCGGAAACTATTGCTTCTAGAGGGGTGCAATTTCCATAAATACTTATCCCTTAGCCTTCTTTATTTATCATTATATTTTATTTTATAACGTGATTCCAAGAAATATTGTGCAACGTCTCGTAAGACGTTTAATCTTTCTAGAAATTACGTATTAAAACGTAATTCCAAAAAAAATATTGATTCATAATCGATCTTTTTTTAATTTGAAAAGTAAACAACTACATCTGGTGATTCATAACTTTAAGAAAAAAACTGTGTGATGAGTCATGATTGACCTTTTCAGAATTTTTACGACGCAATTCTTCACTATAAAAGGGAAGATAAACAGCCCATTACTCAGTATTCGTCTGAACTTAAAACATTTCACAATTCTCGGAGTTATAAGAAAATCATGTCAGCATACGAGTGTAAAGAGCTTGTAGGTACTATGCTGCAAGCATATACTCTTCTGGCAAAAGGAGATAATAATCGAGAAGAAATTCTTACGTGGATTGATTATAACCGTAAAACTCCTAAAATTACTTTCACATAGAAATGGTGCAAGTATTCACGAAACACAAAAGTTCATCTACTATCGCCTTACTCAAAGGTGTTCGAAATAAATTGAAGTATTTGTTGATGAAAGAAAAAATTTAACAATTTAAAAATTTTCATTATAAATTAAGGGCACCATTTATTATTTTTGCCGATCTTAAATCACTCCTCAAAAGTATAAAATATAAAAAAATTTATCAATAACATAAAGCTTTTAGTATTGGATACTACTTTAAATGTAGTTACGATAATACACTCTCGTATTACCGTAGCTACAGAAGTTCTCAACCTGCAGTATGGTTTGCAAAAGAATTAAAAACATTCGCAGAGAACATTGAGAGCATTTACTGGTGTCATATACCTATGAATAAATGAACCTACAGGCAAGAACTTGAATTCCAAAATGCAACTACTTGTCATATAAGTGAAAAGTCCTTGGGAGCTGACAGAGTTCGGCATCATTGTCATTTAACTGGCAAATATCGAGGTCCAGCTCACGAGTAATGTAACTTGAATTATCAGGATTCACGCTGTGTTCCAGTTGTTTTTCACAATCTTACTGGTTATGACTCACATTTCCTCATAAGAGATATTGCTCAAAATTTTCCTGGACGTGTAAATCTTTTACTACTAAATAAAGAGCGGTTCATATCCTTCACAAAACATATTGATAGCAGTAAAATTAATTATAAATTTATAGACTCTTTCCGTTCCATGCCATCGTCTCTGAATAAATTATCATTTTACTTGGAGCAGTATAATATTTTACCATCTGAGTTTATTAGCGATGTGAAATATGGACCATTGATCAAAGAGAAATTCAATTTACTCAAGGGGAAAGGTGTCTTCCTATATGATTAACTGGACTCCGAGGATAAGTTAACAATTTCTGAATTATCGACCAAAGATAAATTTTACAGCATTTTAAATAATAGTGACATATCGGATGAAGATTATGAACATGCTAAAAATGTCTGGAATAAATTCAATATTTTAAATTTAGGTGATTATTCAGATCTCTACTTGAAAACTGATATGCTACTATTAGCAGAAGTTTTAGGAAATTTCCGCTCTAGCTGTATTACTCCTTATGACTTGGATCTAGCACATTATTATACACTTTCTGGTTACACCTGGGATGCCATGCTCAAGTATACCAACATTAAATTAGAATTACTAGCCGACATCGACGTAATAATGTTCATTGACCGTGGTATTAGAGGTGGTATCCGAATAGAGTGGTTTACGAATAGAGGGTGAAGATAAAGTTAAAAAAGCTAAAGGTATAAGAAGCTCAGTAATTCAGAACACAATTACATTCGATGATTATTTAGAGTAAGTACAAAAGAATACAACGAAATGCAGATTACAACGTATTATTTGCTCACACGAGCATAAAGTGTATAGCGAATTTGAGACGAAATTAACATTAAGTCCGGATGATGATAAAAGATACATAAAAGATGGCAAGGCAGATACATTACCTTGGGGTCATTATACAATAAAGTCAAGTCTAAAATAAATAAATTTTAATATATTAAAATAATTGTTTAAATTATATTGTAAAATTTAAAGAATGAATAAAAAAACACTTCTAATATATGTTATATCTGTGGTCAAAAGGCAAAACAACATAAGTCCTTTGTATAAGCATATGACTTATGTTATTTTGTCTTTTGACCACAGATATGTGTACATTTATTTCTCAATGCTACGGATTTGATTTATTTATCCAACTATTATGTGAATTATCAAATCCTAGCCATTTTACATAAATCTGATTTCCTCGTTTTTTTAAAACTTTTTCCACAAGATAGATATCAGGATATTTGGCTTTAAATAACTCTTGTTTATAGAAACCGCCTGCTGCAAGTTGATCTTTATAATCTTTTAGTTTATATGTTATAGGATTGGTAAGTATTACTTGACTTATGGTAAATATTTCTGTTAACCAATTAGATGTATAACCCTTTTCAAATACTTGCTTGATCTTGCTCACTCGTACTTTATCACCAACTTCAAACTTTGGTCAAACTTGGAACTTTAGCTTCATTTGCATGTGAAATATCCTTAGGTCGCATTCTTGTTGTACGATGTACACTTTTATTGTATGTTGTAAGTAATTTCGGTAAAACATCAAGCCACTTGTAACTGTCACGTAGTCTAAATTGTATCCACATTTTATTCTTCAGTGTACGATTAAAACGTTTACGGATGGATGCTTTTAGATTACAATATGTAGAATACAAATTAATACCATAATGTTTCATAAGATTCTCAAATGAAAAGTTGTAGAAATTTTTAAATGCAGATTTTTTGGTATACGACCTTCATGGAATACAGATTTCATTGCTGCAGTAACATCTTTACCAGTTTTACGTTTTATTAGTACAGCCTATACATACTTTGAGAAAATATCAATAAATGTGAATAATTACTTATAACTACTATTTTCTCGAGCATAACGCTGCATATCAACCAGATCGGCTTGCCAAGTCTCATCTAGACCGCGTATTATGAATTTACGACGTGGATGATTACGTCTAGCAGGCTTATGCAACTCTCCTACGAGTCTTTTGTGCTCCATGGCTGTAGACTTAATGATTCTGATATTCCCGCAATTTCTGTTTTATATCCCAAACATCTGGCAGGATTTTAGCATTTTGAAGTGATTGGGCAAGATAAATAATTAACTCATGTAATTCATGAATGTTCGTATCAATTTTTTAAAATTTCTCGTTATATTCATCAATAAATTATTGAATATTTACATCGAAATTTTTTTTTATTTTCTCATCATATTCGTCCCTTGACTTTTGTATTTCTAATTCTAATGTATCAAGATTTCCTCTCAAGTCTCCAGTGACTACGTATATGCTTCGAACGTATAACCTCTTATTCTCAATATCATACTGTCCATTTTCTGTAATTTTATATCCAACACCTGGAGAACCATGTTGGCCACCAGCCTGCTGTGATTGTCGTCCGAACAGGTCAACACTCATCTTGCGACTGACTAAGGAAAGAGCAATGCTTTTCAATATATAATGTTGGCTTCGCGTAGCTCTTCGATTATCGAATGAGCCTAATTGGTATGACTTGGATTTCCAGCTTCTGTCTCTGCCACTAATACCCGTAAGCGATAAACCAGTTCATTGGGGTTATCCCAGTACACATAGTCCATTTATGCACCTTTACGGGCAAATTTTTAGCGTGGTAAGAGACCCCTTCCACTAAACGATTTTCTAAAAAATATGGCGATAAAATTCTTAAATTTGTTACTATTTAACTTACGAAGTGATCCATCAGCTTGAGAATCCTTTCTATATGCATTTGTTATTTCAACAATTTTTCGATAATTCCTCTAATCATCTTCGGTAATAAGTTTTTCATCTGCCTGTTTTCGAAATAATGATTCTAGTGAGCCTACAGTTTTTGGATATTGCATGTCAAGTACGACCACATGGTCTTTCTCGAAATTTATGATTTTTTATTTTTTTGAAACATTTAAAGATATTTATTGGTAAGCGGATCCGTTTCGTTTCCATCATCGTCATCATCGTCATCAGTTTCACTTTCTGCAGCTGTCTCGAAACCTGTTTCAACTGGACGTATTGTATCGTCAACATTTTCATTTACAATTCGCTTATCACTGGGAATGTACTCATCTTTAGGAGTGTGCTCATTTCCGGATGAATCATGCTCTATTTTATCTTTTGATTCAAAATTTTTTTTATTTATTTTAGATATGTTTACAAGTTTTTAAAGTGGATCAACATCAGGTTTGAATGTTTCACTGAAAGCCTTTTCGAAATCAGTTTTACCCTGTTTCAATAGCTTATGTTTATGTTTGATTGCCTCTAGATTTTACAATCTGATGGAGAATATTTTTTTCACGTTGAAAGTTCGCCATGTTGACTGTTCAACGTTCTACAATATACTACTTGATTTGCACTCAATTTCCTGTATTTATGACAAAATATTCAAAACCTTTCCTATAACGACCAGCATTTAGCTTACGTCCTTTGTCAATTGTGAGAAATGCATATTTACCATTTCCCCAGCACGACAAACACAAGTCCTTAAATTGCATATATGACACTTCAGAATTCACATGATCATTGTATATGTGCTTGAGACCCATATCATCTTGTCTAAATATTACCAGTAAATTTACATTATCTCGAACTAAATGTTTAAGTACATGAGCATAAGACTGACAGATATAGAAACAATCTACATTTTTATGTCTACATATACAAAAAAATGCTCTTATATTTTCCTGCTTTTCACAAGCCACATCGTCATACACCATTATGGAATTTGGAAGAACGTCTTTGGGAACTACTACAGCTTCGTGCTCACTAAATGGAAAATATCGTATACCCTTTATCGGCTTTAGAAGTTCCTCGAGAAACTTGTCCTTTGGCTGATGAAGCGATTTTGAATATACGTAAACGTTTTTAAATTTCAATCTATTTACGTGTGTTATATGAGTAAGCAATGTATTAGTTTTACCACAGCCTGAAGGACCACAAAACGCAGCTCGTTTACTGTCGGAAAATAATTCTCCATGACGTTTTTGTGACGTTTGCTGGTGCGTAATAGTATCAAAATTTGACACTGGTAATTTGACACTTTGTGGCTGAAAATCCATGTTCACTGTTTGCTTTTTCACAACTGACTGATCAAAATACTATAAATAAATCATTTATATAGATGTGAGCTTAGTACTCAATCAATCATCAAAGTGTAAGGATCATGATTGTGCACAAGCGAAAAAAAAGTGGGCGTAGTCTGGTAAACACTCTCATCAATAAGCTTTCATTTGAACTTTATTTACCAGGCTATCAATACTGCGGGGCTGAAACCGAATCAGCAAAACGTCTTGCTCGCGGTGATCTAGAAATCAATCCACTCAATGCAGCCTGCAAAGAGCACGATATCGCTTACTCACAAAATCGCGAGGACATCGAGGTGAGAAATGCTGCAGATCGAGTATTAGCGGAAAAAGCTTGGGCATCGTTCTTAGCATCAAACCAAATAACAGTACTCTTCGTAGTAGAATAAAGTGAAGTCACACAATTGATTTCTAACCATAAGACTATCAGCAGACTGTTGGGTTCCATTAAGTGTATGCTAGCTGTAAACAAAGTTCACCATTCTGATTTACCTGTAGCCATTCTAAAGGTAAACGCTTTACGCGTTGAATGTAATATTACTGCCGGTGCATATATGAACGAGCATAAAGTACACACTATACATGAATTTTGCCCAGCTGTACCTCCAGGCTATAAAATCATTGAAGTACCATTGCAAGTCATTTATCTTCTAATCAGCAACAATCGTATAGATCATATACAGTTACGTATCGTAGATCAAGATAGAGATTTGGTTAATTTTCGTGGTGAAATTATAACGATTAGACTGCATATTAAACCCGCTTCATAAACATAGGTATCGTATATAATAATACAAAGGTTGGTCGAGGTTATATAAACAATACACCATGTCAGCAGACAGTCAGTCGTTATCGAGTTCTCAAAGCATTAACATGTCAAAACATCCAGTTTCTTAAAAGTCTCGGTCTAAGATTCATTCCTGGAAAAAAGTAATTTCCGCATTCTTTTGCTGTATTAAAAAAAATGGCAGAAATACTAAGCATACAATCACCTGTTACTCTCGATAAGTCTGTAATACATTACGAGATTCATGCTCATCAACCGTATACTTCATCAGCGTATAATAATAGTGATGAGATTCGTATATCAATACAACGTCAAGATCTCAGTCTCCTACCATTTTGCAGCTCCTTACACGTTTGTGAAAGACTATGTAAAACTAACAATGCTGCTGTCACGAACACAAAATTAGTGAATAACGCCATCTGTCATCTCTTTGAAGAGATTCGCTATAAAATGAATGCAATTGAAATTGACAGATGCAAGAATGTGGGATTGACGAGTATAATAAAAGGCCTAGTGTCATCAATCCTAGTCACAGCCATCTTTTGGAGAATGCTGGTTGGCTTGATATCGAAGAGAATCAACAGCTTACAGATGATGGGGGATACTTTGATGTATCAATACCTCTGACAAGGAGAGTGTTTGACCTTCGGGTCACCGTTTTTGCTCAAATTTTGGGAATATTTTCTAGATACAGAAATATGAAGAAAGACAGAATTTTAGAGGCCAACGCTCAATATTTCCCTAGTTACAGGCCATTGAAGAAAATCACTAAAAAAGTTACTAGATTTTCAAACGCTTATAGTTCCTCAGCATTATTAGCTAGAAGCTTAAACCTTTTTTCAAATGAAAGCTAAGCTCAAATCCTTTTGAAATAGCACTCATACCATCTCAAAATATTATTTTTTCCCAAAGTTAGAGCGTAATAAAGATTGGATCTGAATTTTTTGCTAAAAAAATTAAAATAAAATTGAATCTAAAATTGGGTTCAATCTTTATTATGCTATAACTTTGGGAAAAAATAGTATTTTGATATGCTATAACTACTATTTTGAAAGGATTTGAGCTCAGCTTTCATTTAAAAAAAGGTTTAAGCTTCTAGCTAATAATTCTGAGGAACTATAAGCGTTTGAAAATCTAGTAACTTTTTTAGTGATTTTCTTCGATGGATTGTAACTAGAGAAATATTGAGCGTTGGCCTCTACAATTTTGGCTTTCTTCATATTTCTGCATCCAGAAAACATTCCCAAAATTTGAGCAAAAACGGTGACCCGAAGGTGAAACACTCTCCTTGTGAGTATGACTTTAGGCTTTGCCCAAGACTATCGTAAAATTGTAGTGAACGCTAAGCATGAAGTCATTCTCACTAGATCAAGGAATTATGTGAATTTCGTTATACAAACCTTGCCAATTTGTCAACTAAATCTCGAGAATTTCAAGATTGACTTAATTAAAATAGAGTAGCTGCTGCTTTATGTAATTGTATCGAACAAATTTAAGATGCGTTTACTTAATTACTTGGAAAAGGATAAACCCATTGCAATGAGTTTTCGCTCATGGGAGTTGTATGAATCTCCACTCCTTCCCAGCACTACAAAACACGTTTGGTCTGTAAAAATATCGAATCAGTAGGAGAAGCCACGTTTCGTCATAATAAGTTTTCAGACTAATCGTAAAGGACAGAGTAGAGCCAATGCTAGTCGTTTTGATTATTGCAATATAAGCAACGTCAAACTCTTTCTTAATTCTCTCTATTATCTTTATAAAAATTTAAATCTTGATGTTGCTCGTAATGAATATGCTCTACTATATATATATATATATATATATATATGAATTTCCAAAGTGTATACTACAATAAAAAAACAGAACCCTTGATCAAAAAGAATGATTTTTGAACTCACGCTCCTCTCATCGTCATAAATTGCTCCAAACAAAATGAGTCATTGAAGCAGGCTCCAGTGGATGTATGTCTTGAATTTGAGGTTAAAGAAGACTTTTCAGCTGGAACTCTAGCCTATTGTTTGATTTTACACTATCGTATTATTGAATACAATCCCAAAAGTGAGGATGTTAAAAAAACTTATCTAGAGGTGGGGAGATCAGTATAAATTAAGAGGTGAAACTGCAGCAGTAGTCAGTCACAATGGAGTACATGTTGGATGTACAAGGCTTTTAGCAGCCTGTCAATAATTTTGTTGTGAAAGAATTAGCAACAAGAATTAGCATATGAAGAACTCGAAAATGTTCTACAGGAAATATTGAGTGATGCGCAAATTGTATACGTTTTCATTCAAAGTGCACTGTGCTCGTCGCAACGTGCTTCTGTTAAAAAAATATTTTTCCGTTAATACACCGTCGCTTAAACGATCACTCAGAATTCTTTCAAACGGAACACCTGTCATTCATGAGCCCTGCTAACATGGCTCACCTACCCAAATCTTTCCTCACAACTTTTAGAGCAAAAAATATTGAACAGGCTTGAAATAAAATTCCAGAACAGTTGAAACGTGATCCTTGAATTCAGGCTTGTTTGCGTCGTCGTGAATACACAGAGGAGACTCCATTTGCACCATTAAAAAGAGATTGCATATAGTGTACTAAAAATACTTAAAAATGAAAAAAGTACATTTCAAGGAACAGCCTGAAATACACGTAATGTATGTAATAAAGTATACAAGTCAGGCGGCTTGCCATGGAGAATGGGAACCAATTGCACCTGATCATGAGCGTTTCAAGATGCGCATAAAACGAATGAAACGTATTATTGATCCTGTACTCGAAAAAAAATATGCTAATTATTTAAAAATAAATGAAAATTATATTTAATTGCGTGTTTTTATTCCTCAACCCTCATCCCATTTAAATAATAAGATAAGTATATATAGATACATATATAGATTAATTTTTAATATTACTCGAAGTCTTTAAGTCTTATGATTTCCAAAAATTGTAAATTCATTCTAGAAAGATCTATGGCAGCGTATTAGCTTAAATTATTTTGCATCATAAAATTAAACTTCTATTAAGTTCTTTTATGATAAACATATCGCATTGTTATTTTACCAAGGTCTCTCATGACTAACTAGGAGAGTGTCACACCTCCGGATCACGGATTTTGCTCAAACTTCGGGATAAGTTTTCAGATGATAAAATATGAAAAAAGCTAAAGTTATAGTCATAAATACTCAATATTTCCCTAGTTACAGGCAATTAAAGAAAATCACTAAAAAAGTTACTAGATTTTTAAACGCATATAGTTATTTAGCATTGATAGCTAGAAGCTTAAACCTTTTTTCGAATTAAAGCTGAGCTCAAATCCTTTCGAAATAGTAGTTACAACATGTGAAAATATTATTTTTTCCCAAAGTTTGAGCGTAATAAGGATTGGACCTAATTTCAGCTTTTATTATTAATTAATGTTTTTAAAAGAAAAATCAGGTCCGATGTTTATCACGCTCTATCTTTGGAAAAAAATAATATTTTTACATGCTATAACTACTAATTCGAAAGGATTTGAGCTTAGCTTTAATTTAAAAAAAGTTTCAAGCTTGTAGCTATCAATGCTAAAGAACTATATGCGTTTAAAAATCTAGTAACTTTTTTAGTGGTTTTCTTTAATTGTTTGTAACTAGGGAAATATTGAGTATTTATGACTATAACTTTAGTTTTTTCCATATTTTATCATCTGAAAACTTATCCCGAAGTTTGAGCAAAATCCGTGATCCGGAGGTGTGACACTCTCATAGTAAGTTATTTATCAATTGTTTACACCAATCACCGTATGAGACTGTTTACTTTTCAAATAAACGCAAGATCTTACTAAGGGGCGATTCAACCTATGCTACATATGTATGTATCACGGTGATATGTATGTACGTTCGAACGTAAGTTGGTAGCACTGCTAAGACAAGTCGTCGCACGCATTGAATCGTCTGTCGAACCGTCAAGACCAAAAGTCTCCGTTTCCATATAGATACAATTTTTGCGCGCGACGACTTGTCTTAGCAGTGCTACCAACTTACGTTCGAACGTACATACATATCACCGTGATACATACATATGTAGCATAGGTTGAATCGCCCCTCTGCGCAATATTTCTTAGGATTACATTATACAATCAAATTTCTAGAATTTTCTAAACATTAGTAAAAACGTGCTAGCTTGCCATTTAGAGGGTGAAGAGCATGTTCTAGATCAGTTTACTGTAAGCAGCACTTGGAGCAACATCTTTGATCTTATGATATTCAATGAATAAAAAATTATTGAAAAATACAGCACTGAGGTTCGTATTAAGAATTTCTTATTTATTTTTTATTAGAAAATATATATACATATACATATTTATTATCCTATTCCAGATAAATCTTGAATAATATTTTGCAAAATAAATTCTTACTAACAAAAAAAAATGATTAATACAAAGAATAAAAACCATATAATTAATCACCGAACTAAAAAAGGGCAACACAAGATACAATAAATAAAGTTAATGTTAGTTTACTAAACGATTTTCGAATCTTTATACTCAATCAAGTATCAAAAGTACTACTTCATTACAACTTTTATTATATTAAAGTAAAAAATTAGGACTGTTTTTCTTCTTACGTAAATATCTTTTAGTTTATGGTTTATGGGCTCATGGTTTATGGGTTAGTAATTTGTAAGCTTATGGTTTATGGGTTTATGAGTTTATATCTTTATGGTTTATGGGTTCATGATTTATAGGTTTATAATTTATGAGTTTGTAGTTTCTGGGTTTATGATTTCTGGATTCAAGGTTAATAGGTTAATGATTGATGGGTTTAAGCTTTCTGGGTTTATGATTTATAGCTTTGTGGTTTATAGATTTATGGTTTATGGGTTGATGGTTTATGGGTTGATGGTTTATGGGTTGATGGTTTATGGGTTTATGGGTTTACGGTTTTTGGTTTTATAATCAATGGGTTTATGGGTTTATGAGTTCATGGTTCATGGGTTTGTGGTATATGGGTTAATAGTTTATTGTTTATCGATTTATGGTTTATGGGTTATAGGTATATTGCTTTATGGGTTTATAGTTTATGGGTTTATAGTTTATTGGATTATGATTTATGGGTTTATGGTTCATAAGTTAATAGTTAATGGGTTTATGGTTTATTTGTTTATAGTTTATAAGTTCATAGTTTATGGGTTTATAGCATATGGGTTCATGGGTTATGGTTTATCGGTTTATGGTTTATGGGTTTATGGTATATGGGTTTATGGTATATGGGTTTATGGTATATGGGTTTATGGTATATGGGTTTATGGTATATGGGTTTATGGTATATGGGTTTATGGTATATGGGTTTATGGTTTATGGAATTCTAGTTTATGGGTTTATGGGTTTATGATTCATGGCTTTGTACTTTATGGGTTTATGGTTTATGGGTTAATAGTTTATAGGCTCATGGGTACATGGTTAATGGGTTTACAGTTTATGGGTCTATAGTCAATAGGCTTATAAGTTCATGGTTTATGGGTTTATGGTTTACGGGTTTATGATTTATTGGTTTATAGTTTATAAGTTCATGGTTTTTTAATCTATGGTATAAATGTTTATAGATTATCGGTTCATGGGCTGATGGTACATGGGTTTATGGTATATGGATTTATGGTTCATGTTTTATGGGTTCATAGTTTATGGGTTTATAGTTTATGGGTTTGTGGTCTATGGGTTTATAGTTTTTAGGTTTATGGTTTATTGGTTTATAGCTCATAAGTTCATGGTTGATGGGATTATGGTTTATGGGTTTATGGTTCATGTTTTATGGGTTCATGGTTTATGGATTTATTATTTATGGGTTTGTGGTGTATAAGTATATGTTTTATGGGTTTATGGTTTATGGGTCTATATTTTATGGGTTTATGGTCTATAAGTTTATGGTTTATGAGTTTATGGTTTATGGGTAATGGGTTTATGGTTAATGGGTTTATAGGTTTATTATTCACGGGTTTATAGTTCATGGGTTTATGGGTCTATAATTTATAGATTTATGATTTATAGGTTTATGGTTCATGGGTTTATAGTTCAGGGATTTATGGTTCATGGGTTTATGGTTAATAGGTTAATAATTTAGGGGTTCATGGTTTATGGGTTTTTGGTTTATAGTTTTATGGTTTATGGTTTATGGGCTTATGGTTTATTGGTTTATGATTCATGGGTTTATTGTTTATAAGTTTATAGTTTATGGCTCTATGGTTTATGGGTTTATGGGATAATGGTCAATTGGTTTATGATTCATGGGTTCGTAGTTTATGAGTTTATGGTTCATGGGTTCATCTGTTCTTGGTTCATAGGATTATGGTTTATGGGTTTATGGTTTATATGTATATGGTTTTTGGGTCTATATTTCATTGGTTTTGGTTTATAGGTTTATGTTTTATGGGTTTATGGTTTCTGGGTTAATGGTTTATTGGTTAATAGTTTATGAGCTCAAGATTCATGGGTTTATGGTTTATGGGCTTATTGTTTATGGGTTTATGACTTATTAGTTTGCAGTTTATGGGTTAATGGTTTATGAAATTATGGTTTATGGGTACATGGTTTATGGTTCATGGATTTATTGGTTTATGGTTTTATGAATTATAGATTTATAGTGTATAAGTTGATGAGTTTATAATTCATGATTTATCGGATTATAGATTTACGGTAGAGGGGCTTACAGTTTATAGGTTCCTGGATGATGGGTTTTCCAAGTTTATGGGGTTTCCAGGTTTATGGGTTTATGGTTTATAGGTTTATAAGTGTATGGGTTATAGGTTTATGGGTCCATGGGTTTGTGGTTTATGGGTTTATGGTTTATGGATTTATGGGTTTATGGGTTTTGGTTCATGGTTCATGAGTTTATGGTTTATGGGTTTATTGTTTAGAGATTCATGGGTTATGAGTTAATAGTTTATAGGTTTATGTTTCATGAGTGTATGGTTACTGGATTAATGGTTTCAAGGTTAATGGGATAACGGTTGATTAGTTAATGGTTTATGGGTACATGAATTGAGAGTTGATGGTTTATGGATTTATGTTTAATGGGTTTATGGTTAATGAATTTATGGGTTATGGGTTTATGGTTCAGTGGTTAACAGAAAATGGGTTTATAGTTCACCTGCTTAGGGTTTGTGGGTTTATGATTAATAGATTTATGGTTTATGGGTTTAGGTTAATGGGTTCATGGATTTATGGTTTACGGGTTTATGAGTTTATGATTTATGGGTTTATGGATTGTGGGTTTTTAATTCATGAGTTTATGGTTATTGGGTTTATGGTTGATGCGTTTATGGTTTATGAGTTTATAGTTTATAAGTTTATGGTTTATAGGTTTATAGTTTATGGGTTTTTGGTTTATGGGTTTATGGTTGATTAGTTAATGGGTTTATGGTTTATGGGTTTATGATTAATAAGTTAATGGTTCACGGGTTCATGGTTTGTGGGTCAATTGTTTATGGATTAATGTTTTATTGGTTTATGGTTAATGAATTTATGGTTCACGGGTTTATGGTTTATGGGTTTATAGAAAATGGGTTAATAGTTCATGTCTTTAGGGTATAAGGGTTTATGGGTTTATGATTTATGGATTTATGATTCATGGGTTTATGTATAATGGGTTACAGTTTTATGAGTTTATCGTTTATGGGTTTATGGTTAATGGGTTTTTGATTCATGGGTTTATGGTTAATGGGTTTATGGTTCATGCGTTTATGGTTTATAGGTTTATAGTTTATGGATTAATGGTGTATAGGTTTATGGTTTATGGGTTTATGGTTTATGGGTTCACGGTTTATTAGTTAATGGTTTATGGGTTCATGGTATATAGTTTAATGGTACATGGATTTATGTTATATGTGTTTATGGTTAATGAATTTATGGTTCATGGGTTTATGGTTTATAGGTTTACAGAAAATGGGTTATCGTTCACCTGTTTAGGGTTTATAGGTTCATAATTGATAGATTTATGGTTTATGGGTTAATAATTAATGGGTTTATGGATTTATGGTTTATGGCTCTATGATGTATAGGTTACCTGTTTATGGGTTTATAGTTAATGAGTTTAGGGTTTTAGGGTTCATGGTTCATGGGTTTATGGTTTATTGGTTCATGATTTATGGGTTTATGGTTTATGGGTTTATGGTTGATTAGTTAATGGTTGATGGGTTCATGGTTTGTGGGTCAATAATTTATGGATTCATGTTTTATTGGTTTATGTTTAATAAATTTATGGTTCATGGGTTTATAGAAAATGGTTTAATAGTTCATGTGTTTAGGGTTTATGGGTTTATGATTTTTAGATTCAAGGTTTATGGGTTTATGGTTAATGGGTTTATGGGTCTATAATGTATGTTTTCATTGTTAATGGGTTTATGGTTAATGGATTTAGGGTCTACGGGTTTATGGTTTATAAGTTTATGGTTTATGGGTTTATGATTGATGGATCTATAGTTTATGGGTTTATGGTTAATAGTTTTATGGTTTGTAAGTTTCTGGATTGAAGGTTACTGTTTTATAAAATTATGGTTTATGGGTTTATGGGTTTATGGTTAATGCGTTTATAATTAATGGGTTTATGGTGAATGCGTTTATGGTTTGTCGGTTTATAGTTTATGTGTTTATGGTCTATAGGTTTATGGTTTATACGTTTATGGTTTATAGGTTTATGGTTTATGGGTTTATGGTTTATGGGTTTATGGTTTATGGGTTTATGGTTTATGGGTTTATGGTTTATGGGTTTATGGTTTATGGGTTTATGGTTTATGGGTTTATAATTTATGTGTTTATGGTTCATGGGTTAATAGTTAAGCGGTTTGTGGTCCATGGGTTTATGGTCTATAGGTTTATTGTCTATGGGTTTATGGTTTACGGGTTTATGGCTTAAGGGGATATGGTTTATAAGTTGATGGTTAATCGATTTATGGATTATCGGTTCACGGCTTATGGGTTTATGGTTTACAGGTTTATAACTTATGGGTTTATGGATTATGGGTTTATGATTTACAGATTCAAGATTTATGAATTTATATTTTATTGTTTAAGTGTTTATGAGTGTATAGGTTATGAGTTTATTGTTCATGGTTCCACAGTTTATGGATATTTGGCTTATAGGTCAACAGTTCATAGGTTTATGGGTTAATGGTTTATATGTTTATAGTTAATAGGTTTATGATTAATGGGTTCATGGATTAAGGGTAACTGTCTTATGAGTTTATGGTTTATGGGTTTATGGTTTATGGGTTTATGGTTTATGGGTTTCTGGTTTATGGGTTTATGGTTAACGGGCTTAGGGCTTGAGGGGATATGGTTTATAAGTTTATGTTCAATGGATTTATGGTTTATAAGTTTATGGTTTATGGGTTTAGGATTGATGGATTGATGGTTTATGGGTTTATGGTCAATAGGTTTATGGTTTGTGGGTTTATGGATTATAGGTTACTGTTTTATAAATTCAGGATTTATGGGTTTATAGGTTTATAGTTGATGGGTTGATAATTTATGGGTTAATGGTGAATGGGTTTATGGTTTGTCGGTTTATAGTTTATGTGTTTATCGTTTATAGACTTATGGTTTATAGGTTTATGGTTCATAGGTTTACGGTTTATTTGTTTATAGTTTATAAGTTCATAGTTTATGGGTTTATAGCATATGGGTTCATGGGATATGGTTTATCGGTTTATGGTTTATGGGTTTATGGTATATGGGTTTATGGTATATGGGTTTATGGTATATGGGCTTATGGTATATGGGTTTATGGTATATGGGTTTATGGTATATAGGTTTATGGTTTATGGAATTCTAGTTTATGGGTTTATGGGTTTATGATTCATGGCTTTGTACTTTATGGGTTTATGGTTTATGGGTTAATAGTTTATAGGCTCATGGGTACATGGTTAATGGGTTTACAGTTTATGGGTCTATAGTCAATAGGCTTATAAGTTCATGGTTTATGGGTTTATGGTTTACGGGTTTATGATTTATTGGTTTATAGTTCATAAGTTCATGGTTTTTTAATCTATGGTATAAATGTTTATAGATTATCGGTTCATGGGCTGATGGTACATGGGTTTATGGTAGATGGATTTATGGTTCATGTTTTATGGGTTCATAGTTTATGGGTTTATAGTTTATGGGTTTGTGGTCTATGGGTTTATAGTTTTTAGGTTGATGGTTTATTGGTTTATAGTTCATAAGTTCATTGTTGATGGGATTATGGTTTATGGGTTCATGGTTCATGTTTTATGGGTTCATGGTTTATGGATTTATTATTTATGGGTTTGTGGTGTATAAGTATATATTTTATGGGTTTATGGTTTATGGGTCTATATTTTATGGGTTTATGGTCTATAAGTTTATGGTTTATGAGTTTATGGTTTATGGGTTATGGGTTTATGGTTAATGGGTTTATAGGTTTATTATTCACGGGTTTATAGTTCATGGGTTTTTGGGTCTATAATTTATAGATTTATGATTTATAGGTTTATGGTTCATGGGTTTATAGTTTAGGGATTTATGGTTCATGGGTTTATGGTTAATGGGTTAATAATTTAGGGGTTCATGGTTTATGGGTTTTTGGTTTATAGTTTTATGGTTTATGGTTTATGGGCTTATGGTTTATTGGTTTATGATTCATGGGTTTATTGTTTATAAGTTTATAGTTTATGGCTCTATGGTTTATGGGTTTATGGGATAATGGTCAATTGGTTTATGATTCATGGGTTCGTAGTTTATGAGTTTATGGTTCATGGGTTCATCTGTTCTTGTTTCATAGGATTATGGTTTATGGGTTTATGGTTTATATGTATATGGTTTTTGGGTCTATATTTCATGGGTTTTGGTTTATAGGTTTATGTTTTATGGGTTTATGGTTTCTGGGTTAATGGTTTATTGGTTAATAGTTTATGAGCTCAAGATTCATGGGTTTATGGTTCATGGGCTTATTGTTTATGGGTTTATGACTTATTAGTTTGCAGTTTATGGGTTAATGGTTTATGAAATTATGGTTTATGGGTACATGGTTTATGGTTCATGGATTTATTGGTTTATGGTTTTATGAATTATAGATTTATAGTGTATAAGTTGATGAGTTTATAATTCATGATTTATCGGATTATAGATTTACGGTAGAGGGGCTTGCAGTTTATAGGTTCCTGGATGATGGGTTTTCCAAGTTTATGGGGTTTCCAGGTTTATGGGTTTATGGTTTATAGGTTTATAAGTGTATGGGTTATAGGTTTATGGGTTCATGGGTTTGTGGTTTATGGGTTTATGGTTTATGGGTTTATGGTTTATGGGTTTATGGTTTACGGGTTTATGGCTTAAGGGGATATGGTTTATAAGTTGATGGTTAATCGATTTATGGATTATCGGCTCACGGCTTATGGGTTTATGGTTTACAGGTTTATAACTTATGGGTTTATGGATTATGGGTTTATGATTTACAGATTCAAGATTTATGAATTTATATTTTATTGTTTAAGTGTTTATGAGTGTATAGGTTATGAGTTTATTGTTCATGGTTCCACAGTTTATGGATATTTGGCTTATAGGTCAACAGTTCATAGGTTTATGGGTTAATGGTTTATATGTTTATACTTAATAGGTTTATGATTAATGGGTTCATGGATTAAGGGTTACTGTCTTATGAGTTTATGGTTTATGGGTTTATGGTTTATGGGTTTCTGGTTTATGGGTTTATGGTTAACGGGCTTAGGGCTTGAGGGGATATGGTTTATAAGTTTATGTTCAATGGATTTATGGTTTATAAGTTTATGGTTTATGGGTTTAGGATTGATGGATTGATGGTTTATGGGTTTGTGGCTTAAGGGGATATAGTTTATAAGTTTATGGTTAATGGATTAATTGATTATCGGCTTACGGCTTATGGGTCTATGGTTCACGTGTTTATAGCTTATGGGTTTATGAATTATGAGTTTATGATTTACGGGTTCAAGATTTATGGATTAATATTTTATTGTGTATGTGTTTATGAGTGTATGGGTTATGATTTTATTGTTCATGGTTTGACGGTTTACGGGTATTCGGCTTATAGGTCAACAGTGCATAGTGCATAATGGTTTATATGTTTATGGTTAATAGGTTTATGATTTATGACTTCATGGATTATGGGTTACTGTCTTATGAGTTTATGGTTTATGGGTTTATGGTTTATGGGTTTATGGTTTATGGTTTATGGGATTATGGTTTATGGGTTTATGGTTTATGAGTTTATGGCTTATGGGTTTATGGTTTATAGGTTTATTGTTTATGGGTTTATGGTTTATAGGTTCATAGTTTATGGGTTTATGGTTTATGGGTTTGGGGTTTATAGGTTCATAATTCATGTGTTTATGGTTCATGTGTGTATCGTTACTGGATTAATGGTTTAAAGGTTAATGGAATAAAGGTTGATTAGTTAATGGTTCATGGGTTCATGGATTGAGAGTTGATGGTTTATGGATTTATGTTTTATTGGTTTATGGTTATAAGTTTATGGTTTATGGGTTTATGGTTAATGGGTTTATATATTAATGGTTGATGGGCTCATGATGTATAAGTTTATTGTGAATGGGCTTATGGTTTATGGGCTCAGGGTATATGGGTTTATAATTTATATGTTCATAGTTTATGGGTTTTTGATTTATGGGTTTATGGATTATGGGTTATCGATTGATGAGTTTATTGTTTATGGGTTTATGGTTTATGAGTTATTAATTTATGAGTTTATGGTTAATGGGTTTATGGTCTATGCGTTCACAGTTAATGGGTTTATAGTTTATGGGTTTATGGTTTATAGGTTTATGGACTATATGTTTATGGTTTCTGGGTTGATGGTTGATTAGTTTATTGTTTATGGGTTTATAGTTTATGGATTTATGTTTTATGGGTTTATGGTTGATGAATTTATGGTTTATGGGTTTATGGTTCATGGGTTTACAGAAAATGGGTTTATAGTTCACCTGTTTAGGGTTTATGGGGTTATGATTTATAGATTTATGGTTATGGGTTCAGGTTAATGGGTTTATGGATAAATGGTTTATGGGTTTATGAGTTTATGATTTCTGGGTTTATGGATTATAGGTTTATGGATTATGGGTTTTTAATTTATGAGTTTATGGTTAAAGGGTTTATGGTTTATGCGTTTATGGTTTATGAGTTTATAGTTTATAAGTTTATGGTTTATGGATTTATGGTTGATTAGTTAATGGTTGATAGGTTCATGGTTTGTGGGTCAATAATTTATGGATTTATGTTTTATTGGTTTATGTTTAATAAATTTATGGTTCATGGGTTTATAGAAAATGGGTTAATAGTTCATGTGTTTAGGGTTTCTGGGTTTATGATTCTTAGATTTATTGTTTATGGGTTTATGGTTAATGGGTTTATGGATTTATGGTTCATAGGTTTACAAAAAAAGGGTTTAAAGTTCACCTGTTTAGGGTTTATGGGTTTATGATTTATAGATTTATGGTTTATAGGTCAATGGTTAATCGGTTCATGGATTAATGGGTTTATGGTTAATGGAATTTGGGTTTACGGGTTTATGGTTTATAAGTTTATGGTTTATGGGTTAATGATTGATGGATTTATGGTTTATGGGTTTATGGTTAATGGGTTTATGGTTTATGGGTTTTTGGTTTATGGGTTTATGGATTATGGGTTACTGTTTGATGAGTTTATTGTTTATGGGTCTATGGTTTATGGGTTTTTATTCTATGAGTTTATGGTTAATGGCTTCATGGTTCATGCATTTATGGTTTGTGGGTTTATAGTTTATGGGTTTATAATTTGTAGGTTTATGGTTAATGGGTTTATGGTTTATGGGTTTATAATTTATATGTTTATAGTTTTCCGGTTTATGGTTTATAGGTTCATGAGTTTATGGTTTATGATCCACGGTTTCATAAATTATGTGATTATGGTTCATGGGTTTGCGGGTATATGATATATAAGTGTAGGGTTCATAGGTTTATGTTGCATGAGTTTGTGGTTTATGTGTATATAGTTTATAAATTTACGATTTACGAGTCCATCGTTAATGGGTTTAGGGTAGATAAATTAATAGGTTTCTGGTTCATTTTTTTGGTTTTGTTGATTTATTGTTAATAGCTATATAATAGGTTTGTCGTCTAAAAGTTTATGATTTTATATTCATGGGTATATGGTCAATAGGTTTATTGTTTATAAGTTCATTGTTTATAGATTCATGGGTTATGAGTTATTAGTTTATAGGTTTATGTTTCATATATGTATGGTTTCTGGATTAATTGTTGAAGGTTAATAGAATAATGGTTGTTTTTTTAATGGTTTATTGGTTCATGGTTTGTGGGTCAATGGTTTATAGATTTATGTTTTATGTGTTTATGGTTAATGAATTTATAGTTTATAGGTTTATGGTTCATGGGTTTATAGAAAATGGGTTTATAGTTCATGTGTTTAGGGTTTATGGGTTTATGATTTAAAGATTTATGGTTTATGGGTTTGTGGTTAATGAGTTTATAGTTTATGGGTTTTTGGTTCATGGGTTTATAGAAAATGGGTTCATAGCTCATGTGTTTAGGGTTTATGGGTTTATGATTTATGGATTTATGGTTTATGGGTTTATGGTTAATAGGTTTATAGATTTATAGTTAATGGGTTTATGATGTATGGGTTTATTGTTAATGGGTTTATGGTTCATGGGTTAAGGGTATATAGGTTTATGGTTTCTGGGTTTATGGTTCATGGATTTTTAATTTATGAGTCTATGGTCAATGGGTTTATGGTTTATGGGTTTATAGTTTATGGGTTTATGGTTTATAGATTTATGGTTTATGGTTTTATGGTTTATGGGTTTATGGTTTATGGGTATATGGTTTATGGGTTAATTGTTTATGGGTTTATGGTTTATAAGTTTACGCGTTTATGGTTTATGGGTTTATGGTCTATGGGTTTATGGTTTATGGGTTTATGGTTTATGGGTTTATGGTTTATGGGTTTATGGTTTATGAGTTTATGGTTTATGGGTTCATGTTTTATGGGTTTATGGTTAATGAATTTTTAGTTTATGGGTCTATGGTTTGTGGGTTTATAGAAAATGGGTTTATAGTTCATGTGTTTATGATTTATAGATTAATGGTTCATGGGTTTATGGTTAATAGGTTTATGTATTTATAGTTTATGGATCTATGATGTATGGGTTTATTGTTAATGGGTTTATGGTTTATGTGCTTAGGGTTTATGCGCTTATGGTTTATGATGTTATGGTATATGGGTTTATGATTCATGGGTATTTGGATTATGGGTCTTTAATTTACGAGTTTATAGTTAATGGGTTCATGGTTTATGCTCTTATGGTTTATGGGTTTATAGTTAATGGTTTTATGGTTCATAGGTTTATGGTTTATAGGTTTATGGTTTATGGGTTTATAATTTGTGTGTTTATGGTTCATGGGTTTATGGTTTTCTGGTTTATGGTTTGTGGGTGTATGGTCTATGGGTTTATGGTTTATGGGTTTAAGTTTCACGGGTTTATGGTTTATGGGTTTATGGTTTATGGGTTAATGGTTTATGGGTTTATGGGTTTATGGTTTTTGGGTTTATGGTTTATGGGTTTATGGTTTATGTGTTTATGATGTACGGGTTCAAGATTTATGGATTTATAGTTTATCGTTTATGTGTTTATGAGTTTATGGGTTTTGAGTTTATTGTTTATGGTTTTACGGTTTATGGGTTTGCGGCTCATAGCTTAAGAGTTCATGGGGTTATGGTTTATGGGTTCATTGTCTATGAGTTTATGGTTTACGGGTTTATGGATTATGGGAATATAGTTTATGGGTCTATAATTAATAGGTTTATGGATAATGGGGATATAATTTATAAATTTATTGTTCTTAGGTTCATAGTTCATAGTTTTATAGGTATATGATCTATCGGTTCATAGTTCATGGGATTATGATTCATGGGTTTGCGGGTATATGATCTATAAGGGTAGGGTTTATAGTTTTATGTTGCATGAGTTAATGGTTTATGAGTTTATAGCTTATAATTTATAGATTTATGGTTCATATGTTTATTATTTATGGGTGCATGGTTCCATGGTTTATGGTTAACTGGTTAGTTGTATATGGGTTCATGGTTTTATTATTTTATGGTTCATGGATTTATAATATTTAAGTTTATGAGTTTATGGTTCATGAGATCACTGATGATAGGTCCACGGTGAAGGGGTTAACAGTTTATAGATTACTGGATTATAGGTTTTTTACGTTTATGAATTAATGGTCTATAGGTTTATTAGTGTATAGGTTATGGGTTTATGGGTTCATGGGTTTCTGGTTTATGGGATTATGGTTTTGAGGTATCTGGTTTCTATTTTTGGGTCATTTGATTTATAGTTGATAGCTTCATGGTTTTTAGGTTTATAGTCTATGGATATATTGTTTTATGGTTCCTGGGTTAATGATTCACGCGTTTGAGACTTATGGATACATAGTTCATCTGTTATGTGTTTTATAAGTGTCTGGGTTATGGGTTCATGGTTTATGGTTTCACCGTTCATGGGTTTACGGCTTATAGGTTCACAGTTTATGGGTTCATGCTATATGGGTCTACGGTTTATGGGTTTATGATTGATGGGTTCATGGTTCAAGAGTTTATAGTTTATGTACTCATGATTTTCTGGATTATAAATTCATAGTTTATAAGCTTATAATTTATTAGTTTATGGGTTTATATTCTTCCGGATTATGGTTTTATGGATAATGGGTATACTGTTTATGGGGTTATAGTTTATGAGTCTATGAGTATAAGATTCATTGGTTTATGAGTTTATGGTTCATGGGTTTAAGCTTTATGGGTTCATGATTTATGGCTTCGTGGTCTATGGGTTTTAGTGTTCATGGGTAAATAGTTTATGGGTTCATAAGTTAATAGTTTATGGGCTTATGATTCTCTGGATTATGGATTTAAAGTTTATAAGTTTATAATTTATTAGTTCATGGGTTCATGGGTTCATGGATTATGGTTTTACGGATATTGGGTTTACTGTTCATGGGGTTATAGTTTGTGGGTCTATGAGTTTAAGGTTAATTGGTTCATGGGTTTATGGTTTATGGGTTTATGGTTTTTCCGTTTATGGTTTATGGGCTTATGGTTTATAGGTTTAAGGTTTATGGGTTTATGATTTATGGCTTCGTGGTCTATGGGTTTATGGTTTATGGGTTAATGGTTTATGGCTCTATGGGTTGATAAGCTTATGGGTTTATGGATTATGGATTTACGGTTTATGGTATTATAGTCAATGAGTTTATGGGTTTATGATTTATTGGTTTATTTCATATACTTGATTAATTATTTTTAAGAATTCCAATTTCTATTATAACTAATTTTTGTAATTTAGGACTTCGGCTTTTTAGGATAGGTATCTAAGAATAAATGGTTATTTATATATGTATATATATATATATATATATATATATTTATATATATATATATATATATATATATATATATATATATGGCTGATTCCATTTCAAATCGAACAGTCAGTATACACTCAAGTCACCAATTACTGCGCTAATGGAGTATGTTATTCTACCCTAAAAATAAGGGTATACGTATTTTTTTATTCTGCTGAAATATCGAAATTGCATCAGATATGCACTTTTGAAAATTGCATACAAAAACCAAATGTTAAAACTGAAAATGTTGAGAATAACTTTAGAGAGCTATCGTTTTACCAATTTCCAATGAATTTTGATAAACCTTTTTTTATTTTATTTCGTTTTGAGCCCTCTTCAACTCCGTGCAAGAAATTTAAAAAAAAACTAAAAAATAACTGAGATATATGCATTTTACCATAAAATGCACTTTTTATGCACATGCATTTTTCTCGAAAAGACCATTTTTTTTTGCTGAAATTTTTTTTGCTGATAGAGGACCAAAATACCTATCTAATAGTACTTGTTTGATCCCGGCTTTTTTGGTTTGGAGCAAAAAAAAATTCACAAATTTTGTTGGTGAAAAATGCTTGTATATACGTTCGGAAGTCTTAATCAGTCTGCATTCAAACACTGTCGTATGCTTGGCTCATCATTTGTTTACATTTGTATGCATGTATATAGCATCAATAGTGATATATATATATATATATATATATATATATATATATATATATATATATATATATATATTGTGTGTGTAAATTCGTAATATAAAAATAAATATTTAAACATGAAAAAAAAGAATTCTATTCGTGTATATCTATATTATGTATGTTTCGATGTACAAACAATAGGAGGCTAACTCGCGGACAAATACATCGCGTAACCAAAACAGCATATTAGAACTGTTATATAGAAGCTAGTTATTTTTACGGCTGCTTTGAAAGGTGCTTCTCGGGCTTGTGAAAAATTCAACAAAATTGTGAAATAACAATGTCCGAAATTTACTCTTCTAAAAGAATTTCATGTCCCGATTTTTTTCAAATGCATAAAAAGGTAGTTTATATGAGCAGTAATTCACGTTTTAGACCGTTGGAAGATTTAGCCATTAATTTGGCACAGCTTCATCCAGATTTAAATATATTGCCATCTACTAATGTATGTAAAAATTTAATTTTAGCTTTTTCTGCTACTGTTGGAAGTAAATTAGAAGATGCGTATGGCATTTCAGTTGAATCAATAGAATCAAACTTACAAATAGGAAAATCGAAATTCTATAGTCTAAGACCAAGTTTCGTCTTAACTAGCCCTGTGAAGGAAGCTTGTCTTTGTGTACATTGCGAAAATTTTGAACTGTTTCTTACAAGTTTGATTCGTTTTAGAGGCGATAAGAATTCCGAATTAGATTCAATTTGTTCAGAAATAACTAACACAATGTTGTGTTCTGAACCATCTGATTCATGTTTCTTGCAAGAATGCAAAGATTGTCCCGGTGGTGCGGGTATCACATTAGAATTGTTAAAACTGAAACAAAATTGTGAAGATGAAATTACGTTTGCTTTGTGGGATGATGGCAATCTTATTAAACAAACAATAAGCTTAACAGTTTTTAAAGAAAAACTTTCAATCTGCGCATTGAAAGCAAGTACTCATATATACATAAAAAATATTCAACGTGAAGCTATAAAAAAAGAAAAAGAAGAAGGTAAAGCTGATCCTACTAAGTTAATCATCCACGTTGACTTTGCAGAAAATTGGTCTGTAATAAATAATAAAGTGGTTCAAGGAAATCATTGGGTAAATAACCAAATTTCTATTTTTACTGCAGTCTGTTACCAAGGAGAGATAACACAAAGTTTTGCGATAGTTAGTGACGACAAAAAGCATGATACTGCATATGCACTGCTAGCAATAAATAAAATTATCGATCTTATGAAAAAGAATTATTTAGTTACTAAAGTCACTATCATATCAGATGGAGCTCCAAGCCAATTTAAAAATCGTTTTCGACTACATGAATTCAAACATTGGTTTTATGAAATGAAATGGTTATTTTCTGCGACTGGTCATGGGAAAGGAGCCGTTGATGAAATAGGTGGGCTTCTAAAGCATTATGCTACTTCACATAACTTGAAAAGAGTTCATGAAGAATCGATACAAAATGCTGACGATTTTATAAATTGGGTTCAAAGATACACCAATGCAATAAAAATCATTTCACTACCAATAAATGAGATTGAAAGATTTAGAAAAAAGAAAAATATTGAATGGAGTGGGGTTTCTAAATATAATGGAATTCAAAAAAGTCATATGTGGTTAAAAAACTTGGGGAATTAAAATCACATATATTTATTGGCAGGACAGCTATACATGCACTAAATGAAGTGAAAAACAAGAAAAAAAAAGCCAAGCGTCGTGAGACTACATTTAAAACTAAAAATAATAAGCGCAAAAATAAAAAAAAATAATTATCTATAATTATTTTTTTGACGCATCTTAACAGTGAGAGGCAAGGGGAACTCACTCTAAAAAAGCACCCCGAAGGAAACAGAATCCTTCTACGTCCACGTCGTTGTTCCTGGATAATGCTAAACGAAGGATAATATTTAAATGTCGACTGCTTAAGACTTCCGAACGTATATACAAGCATTTTTCACCAACAAAATTTGTGAACTTTTTCCTCGCTCCCAACCAAAAAAGCTGGGATTAAACAAGTACTATTAGATAGGTATTTTGATCCTCTATCAGCAAAAAAAATTTCATCAAAAAAAAAATGGCCTTTTCGAGAAAAATGCATGTGCATAAAAAGTGCATTTTTTGGTAAAATGCATATATCTCAGTCATTTTTTAGTTTTTTTTTTAAATTTTTTGCACGGAGTTGAAGAGGGCTCAAAACGAAATAAAATAAAAAAAGGTTTATCAAAATTCATTGGAAATTGGTAAAACGATAGCTCTCTAAAGTTATTCTCAACGTTTTCAGTTTTAACATTTAGTTTTTGTATGCAATTTTCAAAAGTGCATATCTGATGCAATTTTGATATTTCAGCAAAATAAAAAAATACGTATACCCTTATTTTTAGGGTAGAATAACAAACTCCATTAGCGCAGTAATTGGTGACTTGAGTGTATACTGACTGTTCGATTTGAAATGGAATCAGCCATATATATGTTGAATCAAACTTATCTTTATTTCTTCTTCTTTACCTTTAGTGCAATAATTTTAGGCGGAGCTAGCTTTAGACGGTTAGTATCAAATTAAGCTTGCGAGCTAAAGACTCTTGGGTTATTATACTATGGTAAAAGACAGTTGCATTCTTTCGTATGTATGATATTATTGATACTTTTTAATATTAGGGAAAAGATTGATTGAATATTGCATGTGATGCAGTTTAGAGTTCAATCGCCTCTAATGCGTCGCATTTTCGTCTGTCGCATTCTCGTGAATGTATAACGTTATTGTTTGCTATCGCAGTCTCGAGGTAAAAGACTTGACATATGATGCGTACGAAGTTCAATCACTATTAAGTATAATGTGCAAGATGAATATAAGTATGAATGTGCTATGAATGTTTGTCTTTGTCTCCACGCCCTTCCATAAAATTTTTTGTCCCGGAAAAATAACAGTGAGTTGTTAAATGGTGGAGTAATTAGGTGAGTTTTGGGTGTATAAGAGGAGGATACTGAAGGTTGTATTGAGGAAACATTTGCAGCGGCTCTAATGTTGGCAAAATGGTTGTTAGTTACTGTAGGTTCGAGTCGTTTAGTGTGACAACAGCAAAAATTATTCAATTTTGCCTCAAGATAAGAACTGACTATTATTATTACTTTGTGTATGTTTATCTTATACCCGATAAAGGCAGTAATTATAGAGAGAGCTACGTTTCCCGAATAATGAAGATAATCTATTGCAGTTGAAAGAAAGGAATGATTTTTTCTTTGTAATGTTAGTCTTTTAATCTCGTCTTGTAACTGTTCTTGGTTGTAAGCATGACTTCTTTGACTACCGAGGTCATGTTCTGAAAAAGCCAATGAAGGAAGAGTTACATTGCAATTATCTTTATATAGTTTATTAAGTGTTAAGTTTAAAAGTATGGTTGTATATATAGTAGAGTCATGCGAAGTATGTGAATAATGTGCAGTATGTAAAGAGAAGTAATGTTCTTTACATTTGCTCGTGTCATTTAATAATATTCTATCGCAGGCCGATAATGAGTCTATTAGCCTAGGTAAAATTTGTAGTTTACATATTTTTGCATCGCCAAGTTGATTGCAATCGTTTATACTCGATAAGGTCGTATATTTTGATATGTCATAGGTTGTTAGTACATAGTGATTGGTCATGTCTAATGTTGCCGTGTTTTCAAACCGTCTTTCGATAGGTAAAGGTTCGTATTTAAGGATTCTGTACGGATTATTGTAAATAATGGGATTATTAGTAACTATTACGAGTCCGTCTGTCTTAATGTATGATGTGAACGTCATAACTTGTAATATTGAAAAATAATTTTTCATTGTCGGTGTTATTAACATATTATCGTATTGCTGCTTTTTATATAAACTTTGTAGACCATTTATTAAAATTTCAGGTTTTAATAATGCAGGTGATAATATTCCATTTCTCGCCATATTTATAGAATTGAATAGGTCTGTTATATAAGCCTCATCAGAGTTTAAGGTACCAAATAAGAATTTGCTGGCTATTCCTACAAAGTTGAATAATCCTCTTTTCTTTCTGTCACGCTCTTAGTGTAAAAATAAAGATAATCTTGCGAATAGTTTATTTAGACGTTTTTCTTGATGCATTATGAAATCTTTTGCTGTACAGTGAACATTATTACATACTTCTTTGATTCTTGTTAATCTGTTTCGCATGTCTATTTTATTTTGTATAAGGGATGTCAGATTTATGTAGTTAACAATAGTCCAAGTATCTTCAAACACATAAGCAGTTCCGTAATTTTTCTGTAATACTGGTATATTAGCTGGTGTAATTTCTATGTCTGCTTTGCAGTGATAAAACGTATCAATCAACATGACTGTTAATATGATTATCGCCTTCATCTGTAGCAAAGAAGGAATTCGGGATAAGCGTGATTTCATTAAAATGTCGCCTGAGAATTTCAGTTCTAAATAAAAGCTGGACGGTATGACTTTCATTATTGACTGTGAGAATTGTTGCTGGCCCTATAAATCCGCGCGATGTTCTAAAATTTACCCTATCCCCTGATTGTGAGTCGATTCTTGAAGTTTGTCTGTTATCTACAGTGTTTTCATTTATTTCTTTTTGTCTTTGTATATTTTCTCTTGCTTTCTTTGTATTTTCTTCCAGTCGTTTATTTAGTGAGTTTGACTTGTCATGGTTCCAATTTTCTTTAGATAAGATTCGTCTGAAGAATAATTCATAAGGTATATATTTTGTAGTAGGATGTATTGTTCTATTATAAGCAGTAATGATTGGGTAAAAACTTTCATTGTTCAAGACTGCTCCAATTATTCTTTTCTTTAAGGTCTCTATAAGCCTTTCTACTATACCGTTCGATTGTGGATGTAATGGAGTTGTTGGTATGTATTCTATATAATGTTTTTTTAATAAATTTTGAAATGCCCTTGATGTAAACGTAGCTGCGTTGTCACTTATTATTTTCTTTGGTATTCCCTATTCACTTATTCAATCTTCCATAGATTGCGTAGTTTGATCTAGATTTTTCAATTGATAAACTTTAGCATATCGTGAGAGCGCTTCTATAATAAAAAGTAATTTTGTTTCCTTCTCTTTATCATGATCTATATACTATAATTCGTTGATTTTTTTTGGCGCGTTTAAAGTGCTTGGTGCCTTAAATCTTCTGTTAAATTTTTTTTCCGCACAATATTTGTAGGTGTCTATCCAATTTCTAACCTTTTCTGCTTTTGTTTCCCAACAATATTCACGTAGTTGGAACATAGTTTTATCATAAGCCCAATGAGCTTCGCTATGGGGTCTTGCCATTAATGTTTTTCTAGTCTTTTCACAATCCACATAAGTCTGTGCTAGACTCTTAATTCGTATTCTTCTTGAAAAACGAGCAAGTTTTGAAGTTAGTATAATGTCTCCTTTACATGCTTGTTTTATTTCTATCTTTTCATATATAGGTTCCTTTTCTGTTTGAAAGTATACAAGTGTTATCACTCTTATACCTCTTTTGGCTGCTACTGTTTTCAAATGGTCTATAGCATCGAAGAATTTTTTTCTGTTAAAAGCTCTAAGTTCCAATATTTGTCCCTCTATGTATTTAGACAGTATTTCTTTTAAAACTTGTTTTATGTCTTGATTATCAGTATTTTTATATATTATAACAATATATTAATTCATGAGTCTATGGTTAATGGGTTTATGGTTTATGGGTTTATGGTTTATGGGTTTATGGTTTATGGTTTATGAGTTTATAGTTTATAGGTTTATTGTTCATGGGCTTATGGTTTATGGGTTTATGGTTTATGGGTTTATGGTTTATGGGTTTATGGTCTATGGGTTTATGGTTTATAGGTTTATGGTTAATGGGTTTATGGTTTATGGGTTTATGGTTTATGGGTTTATGGTTTATAGGTTTATGTTTTATGGTTTTATGGTATATGGGTTTATGGGTACATGGTTCATCGGATTATGGTTTATAGGTTTACAATCTATTGGTTTATGGGTCTATGGTTTATGGGTTTATGGTTTATGGGTTTATGGTTTATAGGTTTATGGTTTATGGGTTTATGGTTTATGGGTTTATGGTTTATAGGTTTATGGTTTATGGGTTTATGGTTTATGGTTTATGGGTTAATAGTTTATGGGTTTATGGTTCATGGCTTTATGGTTTATGGGTTTATAGTTTATGGGTTTATGGTTTATGAGTTAATACTTTATAAGTTCATAATTTATGGGTTTATGGGTCTATGGTTTATGGGTTTATGGTTTATGGGTTTATGGTTTATGGTTTTATGGTAAATGGGTTTATGGGTACATGGTTTATTAGATTATGCTTTATGGGTTTATAGTTTATGAGTTAATACTTTATAGGTTCATAATTTATGGGTTTATAGGTCTATGGTTTATGGTTTATGGGTTTTATGTTTATAGGTTTATGGTTTATGGGTTTATAGTTTATGGTTTATGGGTTAATGGTTTACGGTTTATGGGTTAATGGTTTATGGGTTTATGGTTCATGGGTTTATGGTTTATAGGTTTATGGTTTATAGGTTTATGGTTTATGGTTTATGGGTTTATGGTTTATAGGTTTATGGGTTTATGGTTCATGGGTTTATGGGTTTATGGTTTATGGGTTTGTGTTTTATGGGTTTATGGTTTATGGGTTCATGGTTTATGGGTTTAGGGTTTATGGGTTTATGGTTTATGGGTTCATGGTTTATGGGTTTATGGTTCATGGGTTTATGGTTTATGAGTTAATACTTTATAGATTCATAATTTATGGGTTTATGGTTCATGGGTTCATGGTTTATGGGTTTATGGTTCATGGGTTTATGGTTTATGAGTTAATACTTTATAGATTCATAATTTATGGGTTTTTGGGTCTATGGAATATGGGTTTATGGTTTATGGGTTTATGGTTTATGGGTTCATGGTTTATGGGTTTATGGTTTATGGTTTATGAGTTAATACTTTATGGGTTCATAATTTATGGGTTTATGGGTCTATGGTTTATGGGTTTATGGTTTATGGGTTTATGGTTTATGGTTTTATGGTATATAGGTTTACGGTTTATAGGTTTATAGTTTATGGGTTTATGGGTTTATGGTTTATGGTTTATGGGTTTATGGTTTATAGGTTTATGGGTTTATGGGTTTATGGTTTATGGGTTTATGGTTTATGGGTTTATGTTTTATGGATTTATAGTTTATGGGTTCATAGTTTATGGGTTCATGGGTTTATGCGTTTATGGTTTATGGGTTCATGGTTTATGGGTTAATGGTTCATGGGTTCATGGTTTATGAGTTAATAATTTATAGATTTATAATTTATGGGTTTTTGGGTCTATGGTTTATGGGTTTATGGTTTATGGGTTTACGGTTTATGGGTTTATGGTTTATGGGTTTATGGTTAATGGGTTTATAGTTTATGAGTTTATGGGTCTATGGTTTATAGGTTAATGGTTTATGGGTTTATGGTTTATGGTTTAATGGGATTATGGTTTATGGGTTTATGGTTTATGGGTTTATGGTTTATGGGTTTATGGTTTATGGGTTTATGGTTTATGAGTTAATACCTTATTGCTTCATAATTTATGGGTTTATGGGTCTATGGTTTATAGGTTCATGGTTTATGGGTTTATGATTTATGGTTTATGGGTTTATGGTTTATTGGTTTATGGGTTTATGGGTTTATGGTTTATGGGTTTATGGTTTATGGGTTTATGTTTTATGGATTTATGGTTTATGGGTTCATGGTTTATAGGTTCATGGGTTTATGCGTTTATGGTTTATGGGTTTATGGTTTGTGGGTTCATAATTTATGAGTTTATGGGTCTATGGTTTATAGGTTCATGGTTTATGGGTTTATGGTTTATGGTTTTACGGGATTATGGTTTATGGGTTTATGGTTTATGGGTTTATGGTTTATGGGTTTATGGTTTATGGGTTTATGGTTTATGGGTTTATGGTTTATGGGTTTATGGTTTATGGGTTCATGGTTTATGAGTTAATACTTTATTGCTTCATAATTTATGGGTTTATGGGTCTATGGTTTATGGGTTTATGGTTTATGGTTTATAGGTTGATGGTTTGTAGGTTTATGATTCATGGGTTTATGGTTTATAGGTTTATAGTTTATTGGTTTATGGTTAATCGTTTATGGGTTCATGGTTTATGGGTTTATGGGTTTATGGTTTATGGGTTTATGGGTTTAGGGTTTATGGGTTTATGGTTTATTGGTTCATGGTTTATGGGTTTATGGTTTATGGGTTTATGGTTTATGGGTTTTTGGTTTATGGGTTTATGGTTTATGGGTTTATGGTTTATGAGTTTATGGTTTATGGTTTTATGATATATAGGTTTATAGGTACATGGTTTATCGGATTAGGGTTTATGAATTTATGGTTGATGAGTCAATACTCTATGGGTTTATAATTTATGGGTTTATGGGTCTATGGTTTATGGGTTCATGGTTTATGGGTTTATTGTTTATGGTCTTATGGGTTTATGGGTTTATGGTTTATTGTTGCATGGTTCATGAGTTTATGGTTTATGAGTTCATGGTTTATAAGTTTATAAGTTTTTGGTTTATGAGTTTACGGTTTATGGGTTTATGGCTTATGAGTTTAGGGTTTATGGCTTTATGGTTTATAGGTTTATGATTTACGGGTTTATGGTTTATGGTTTTATGGTATATGAGTTTGTGGGTACATGGTTCATCAAATTATGGTTTATGGATTTATGGTTTATGAATTAATACTTTAGGGGTTCATAATCTATGAGTTTATGGGTCTATAATTTATGGGTTTATGGTATATGTGTTTTATGTTTATAGGTTTATGGGTTATGGGTTAATGGGTTCATGGTTCATGGGTTTATGGTTTATGTGTTTATGGTTTATGGGTTTATGGTTTATGGGTTTATGGTTTATGAGTTTATGGTTTATCGGTTTAGGATTTATGGTTTTATGGTTTATGGGTTAATGTTTTATGGGTTTATGGTTTATGGGTTTATGGTTTATGGGTTTATGGTTTATGTGTTTATGGTTTATGGATTTATGGTTTATGAGTTAATACTTAATGGGTTAATAATCTATAAGTTTATAGTTCTAGGGTTTATGGGTTTGTGGTTTATGGGCTTATAGTATATAAGTTTATGGTTTATGGGTATATGGTTAATGGGTGTATAGTTTATAGGTTTATGGTTTATGGGTTTATGTTTTATGGGTTTATGGTATATGGGTTCATGGTTTATGGTTTTATGGTATATGAGTTTGTGGGTACATGGTTCATCAAATTATGGTTTATGGGTTTATGGTTTATGAATTAATACTTGAGGGGTTCATAATCTATGAGTTTATGGGTCTATAATTTATGGGTTTATGGTATATGTGTTTTATGTTTATAGGTTTATGGTTTATGGGTTAATGGGTTCATGGTTCATGGGTTTATGGTTTATGGGTTTATGGTTAATGGGTTTATAGTTTATGAGTTTATGAGTCTATGGTTTATAGGTTAATGGTTTATGGGTTTATGGTTTATGGTTTTTGGTTTATGGGTTTATGTTTTATGGGTTTATGGTTTATGGGTTTATGGTTTATGAGTTAATACTTAATGAGTTAATAATTTATAAGTTTATGGATCTAGGGTTTATGGGTTTGTGGTTTATGGGCTTATAGTATATAAGTTTATGGTGTATGGGTTTATGGTTAATGGGTTTATAGTTCATGGGTTTATGGTTTATGGGTTTATGGTTTATGGGTTTATGGTTTATGGGTTTATGGTTTATGGGTTTATGGGTTATGGGTTTATTGGTTATGGGTTTATAGTTCATGGGTTTATGGGTTAATACTTTATGGGTCTATAATTTATGGGTTTATGAGTCTATGGTTTATGGGTTTATGGTTTATGAGTTTAGGGTTTATGGCTTTATGGTTTATAGGTTTATGATTTACGGGTTTATGGTTTATGGTTTTATGGTATATGAGTTTGTGGGTACATGGTTCATCAAAGTATGGTTTATGGGTTTATGGTTTATGCATTAATACTTGAGGGGTTCATAATCTATGAGTTTATGGGTCTATAATTTATGGGTTTATGGTATATGTGTTTTATGTTTATAGGTTTATGGTTTATGGGTTAATGGGTTCATTGTTCATGGGTTTATGGTTTATGTGTTTATGGTTTATGGGTTTACTGTTTATGGGTTTATGGTTTATGAGTTTATGGTTTATCGGTTTAGGATTTATGGGTTTATGGTTTATGGGTTTATGTTTTATGGGTTTATGGTTTATGGGTTTATGGTTTATGGGTTTATGGTTTATGTGTTTATGGTTCATGGATTTATGGTTTATGAGTTAATACTTAATGGGTTAATAATTTATAAGTTTATGGTTCTAGGGTTTATGGGTTTGTGGTTTATGGGCTTATAGTATATAAGTTTATGGTTTATGGGTTTATGGTTAATGGGTTTATAGTTCATGGGTTTATTGTTTATGGGTTTATGTTTTATGGGTTTATGGTATATGGGTTTATGGTTGACAGGTTTATGGTTAATGGGTTTATAGTTCATAGGTCTATGGTTTATAGGTTTGTGGTTTATGGGTTTATGGTTTATATGTTTATGGTTTATGGTTTATAGTTAATGGGTTTGTGGTTTATGGGTTTATGGTTTATGGGTTTATAGCTTATGGGTTTATAGTTTATGAGTTAATACTTTATGGGTTCATAATTTATAAGTTTATGGGTCTATGGTTTATGGGTTTATGGTTTATGGGTTTATGGGTTTATGGGTTATGGGTTTATGGGTTATGGGTTTATGGTTTATGGGTTTGTGGGTTAATACTTTATGGGTCTATAATTTATGGGTTTATGGGTCTATGGTTTATGGGTTTATGGTTTATGGGTTTATGGTTTACATGTTTATGAATTATGAGTTTTTGGTTTATGCGTTTACGGTTTATGGGCTTGAGGTCTATGAGTTTAGAGTTTAAGGCTTTATTGTCCATAGGTTTATGGTTTATAGGTTTATAGTTTATAGTTTTATGATATATGGGTTTATGGGTACATAGTTTACTGGATTATGGTTCATGGGTTTATGGTTTATAAGTTTATACCTTATGGGTTTATGATTTTTGGGTTTATGGGTCTATGGTTTATGAGTTTATGGTTTATAAGTTTATGGTTTATAGGTTTATGGTTCATGGTTTATGGTTTATGGGTTTCAGGTTTATAAGTTTATGGTTTATGGGTTTATAGTTTATGGGTTTATAGTTTATGAGTTAATACTTTATGGGTTCATAATTTATAATTTTTCGGGTCTATGGTTTATGGGTTTATGTTTTATGGGTTTATGGTTTATGGGTTTATGGGTTATGGGTTTATGGTTTATGGGTTTATGGTTTATGGGTTTATCGGCTTATGGTTTATGAGTTTATGAGTTTTTGGTTTATGGGTTTATAGTTTATGGGTTTATAGTTTATGAGTTAATACTTTATGGGTTCATAATTAATAAGTTTATGGGTCTATGGTTTATGGGTTTATGGTTTATGGGTTTATGGTTTATAGGTTTATGGGTTATGGGTTTATGGGTTATGGGTTTATGGTTCATGGGTTTATGGGTTAATACTTTATGGGTCTATAATTAATGGGTTTATGGGTCTATGGTTTATGGGTTTATGGTTTATGGGTTTATGGTTTATGAGTTTTTGGTTTATGCGTTTACGGTTTATGGGCTTGAGGTCTATGAGTTTAGGGTTTAAGGCTTTATTGTCCATAGGTTTATGGTTTATAGGTTTATGGTTTATGGTTTTATGATATATGGGTTTATGGGTACATGGTTTACTGGATTATGGTTCATGGGCTTATGGGTTATAAGTTTATACCTTATGGGTTTATAATTTTTGGGTTTATGGGTCCATAGTTTATGAGTTTATGGTTTATAAGTTTATGGTTTATAGGTTTATGGTTCATGGTTTATGGTTTATGGGTTTAAGGTTTATAAGTTTATGGTTTATGGGTTTATAGTTTATGGGTTTATAGTTTATGAGTTAATACTTCATGGGTTCATAATTTATAAATTAATGGGTCTATGGTTTACTGGTTTATGGTTTATGGGTACATGGTTTACTGGATTATAGTTCATGGGTTAATGGTTTATAAGTTAACACCTTATGGGTTTATAATTTTTGGGATTATGGGTCTATGGTTTATGAGTTTATGGTTTCTAAGTTTATGGTTTATAGGTTTATGGTTCATGGTTTATGGTTTATGGGTTTTAGGTTTATAAGTTTATGGTTTATGGGTTTATAGTTTATGGGTTAATAGTTTATAAGGCTATAGTTTATGAGTTAATACTTTATGGGTTCATAATTTATAAGTTTATGGGTCTATGGTTTATGGGTTTATGGTTTATGGGTTTATGGTTTATGGGTTTATGGGTTATGGGTTTATGGTTTATGGGTTTATGGTTTATGGGTTTATCGGCTTATGGTTTATGAGTTTATGAGTTTTTGGTTTATGCGTTTACGGTTTATGGGCTTAAGGTTTATGAGTTTAGGGTTTATGGCTTTATCGTTCATAGGTTTATGGTTTATAGGTTTATGGTTTATGGTTTTATGATATATGAGTTTATGGGTACATGGTTTATTGAATTATGGTTTATGGGATTATGGTTTATGAGTCAATACTTTATGGGTTTATGGTTAATGGGTTTATGGTTCATAAGTTTATGAATTTTTGGTTTATGCGTTTACGGTTTATGGGTTTAAGGTTTATGAGTTTAGGGATTATAGCTTTATCATTCATAGGTTTATGGTTTATGGGTCTATGGTTTATGGTTATATGATATATGGGTTTATGGGTACATGGTTTATCGGATTATGGTTTATGGGTTTATGGTTTATGAGTTAATGATTCATGGGTTTATAATTTATAGGTTTATGGGTCTATGGTTTATGAGTTTATGGTTTATGGGTTTATGGTTTATAAGTTTATGGTTTATGGGTTTATGGCTTATGAGTTTATGGTTTATGCGTTTATGGTTTATAAGTTAAAACTTTATGGGTTTATAATTTATGGGTTTATGGGTCTATGGTTAATGGGTTCATGGTTCATGGGTTTATGGTTCATGGGTTTATGGTTTATGAGCTTATGGTTTATGGGTTAATGGTTAATGGGTTTATGTTTTATGGGTTTATGGTTTATGAGTTAATGGTTTATGAGTTTTTGGTTTATGCGTTCACGGTTTATGGGCTTAAGGTTTATGAGTTTAGGGTTTATGGCTTTATCGCTCATAGGTTTATAGTTTATGGGTTAATGGTTTATGGTTTTATGATATATGGGTTTATGGGTACATGATTCATCGGATTATGGTTTATGGGTTAATGGTTCATGGTTTTATGATATATGGGTTTATGAGAACATGGTTTATGGGTTTATCGTTTATAGGTAAATGGTTTATGGGTTAATACTTTATGGGTCTATAATTTATGGGTTTATGGGTCTATGGTTTATGGGTTTATGGTTTATGGGTTTATGGTTTATGGGTTTATGGTTTATGAGTTTATGGTTTATGGGTTTATGGTTTATGGGTTTATGGGTTATGGGTTTATGGGTTATGGGTTTATGGTTCATGGGTTTATGGGTTAATACTTTATGGGTCTATAATTTATGGGTTTATGAGTCTATGGTTTATGGGTTTATGGTTTATGGGTTTATGGTTTATAAGTTTATGGTTTATGGGTTTATGGTTTTATGATTTATGGTTTTATGATATATGGGTTTATGGGTACATGGTTTATCGGATTATAGTTTATGAATTTATGGTTGATGAGTCAATACTCTATGGGTTTATAATTCATGGGTTTATGGGTCTATGGTTTATGGGTTCATGGTTTATGGGTTTATTGTTTATAGTCTTATGGGTTTATGGTTCATGGGTTTATGGTTTATGGGTTCATGGTTTATGAGTTAATACTTTATTGGTTTATATTTTATGGGTTTATGGGTCTATGGTTTATGGGTTTATGGTTTATGGGTTTATGGTTTATGAGTTAATACTTTATTGGTTTATATTTTATGGGTTTATGGGTCTATGGTTTATGGGTTTATGGTTTATGAGTTCATGGTTTATAAGTTTATGGTTTATGAGTTTAGGGTTTATGGCCTTATGGTTTATAGGTTTATGATTTACGGGTTTATCGTTTATGGTTTTATGGTATATGAGTTTGTGGGTACATGGTTCATCAAATTATGGTTTATGGGTTTATGGTTTATGAGTTAATACTTTAGGGGTTCATAATCTATGAGTTCATGGGTCTATAATTTATGAGTTTATGGTATATGTGTTTTATGTTTATAGGTTTATGGTTTATGGGTTAATGGGTTTATAGTTCATGGGTTTATGGTTTATGTGTTTATGGTTTATGGGTTTATGGTTTATGGGTTTATGGTTTATGAGTTTATGGTTTATCGGTTTAGGGTTTATGGTTCTAGGGTTTATGGGTTTGTGGTTTATGGGCTTATAGTATATAAGTTTATGGTTTATGGCTTTATGGTTAATGGGTTTATAGTTCATGGGTTTATAGTTTATGGTTTTATGGTATATGAGTTTGTGGGTACATGGTTCATCAAATTATGGTTTATGGGTTTATGGTTTATGAGTTAATACTTTAGGGGTTCATAATCTATGAGTTCATGGGTCTATAATTTATGGGTTTATGGTATATGTGTTTTATGGTTATAGGTTTATGGTTTATGGGTTAATGGGTTTATGGTTCATGGGTTTATGGTTTATGGGTTTATGGTTTATGAGTTTATAGTTAATGGGTTTATGGTTTATGGGTTTATGGGTTATGGGTTTATGGGTTATGGGTTTATGGTTCATGGGTTTGGTTATGGGTTTATGGGTGGTCTATAATTTATGGGTTTATGAGTCTATGGTTTATGGGTTTATGGTTTATGGGTTTATGGTTTATAAGTTTATGGTTTATGGGTTTATGGTTTTATGGTTTATGGTTTTATGATATATGGGTTTATGGGTACATGGTTTATCGGATTATAGTTGATGAATTTATGGTTGATGAGTCAATACTCTATGGGTTTATAATTCATGGGTTTATGGGTCTATGGTTTATGGGTTCATGGTTTATGGGTTTATGGTTTATGGGTTTATGGTTTATGGTTTTATGGGTTTATGGTTCATGGGGTTTATGGTTTATGGGTTTATGGTTTATGAGTTAATACTTTATTGGTTTATGGTTTATGGGTTTATGGTTTATAAGTTTATGGTTTATGGGTTTATGGTTTTATGGTTTATTGTTTTATGATATATGGGTTTATGGGTACATGGTTTATCGGATTATAGTTGATGAATTTATGGTTGATGAGTCAATACTCTATGGGTTTATAATTCATGGGTTTATGAGTCTATGGTTTATGGGTTCATGGTTTATGGGTTTATTGTTTATGGTCTTATGGGTTTATGGTTCATGGGTTTATGGTTTATGGGTTTATGGTTTATAAGTTAATACTTTATTGGTTTATATTTTATGGGTTTATGGGTCTATGGTTTATGGGTTTATGGTTTATGGGTTTATGGTTTATGAGTTAATACTTTATTGGTTTATATTTTATGGGTTTATGGGTTTATGGTTTATGAGTTTATGGTTTATGAGTTTATGGTTTATGAGTTTAGGTTTATGGCCTTATGGTTTATAGGTTTATGATTTACGGGTTTATCGTTTATGGTTTTATGGTATATGAGTTTGTGGGTACATGGTTCATCAAATTATGGTTTATGGGTTTATGGTTTATGAGTTAATACCTTAGGGGTTCATAATCTATGAGTTCATGGGTCTATAATTTATGGGTTTATGGTATATGTGTTTTATGTTTATAGGTTTATGGTTTATGGGTTAATGGGTTTATGGTTCATGGGTTTATGGTTTATGTGTTTATGGTTTATGGGTTTATGGTTTATGGGTTTATGGTTTATGAGTTTATGGTTTATCGGTTTAGGGTTTATGGTTCTAGGGTTTATGGGTTTGTGGTTTATGGGATTATGGTTTATGGGTTTATGGTTCATGGGTTTATGGGTTAATACTTCATGGGTTTATAATTTATGGGTTTATGGTTATGGTTTATGGGTTTATGGTTTATGGGTTTATGGTTTATGGGTTTATGGTTTATGGGTTTATGGTTTTTATGGTTTGTGGGTTTATGGTTTATGGTTTATGGGTTTATGGTTTATGGGTTTATGGTTTATGGGTTTATGGTTTATGGGTTTATGGTTTATGGGTTTATGGGTTATGGGTTTATGGGTTATGGGTTTATGGTTCATGGGTTTATGGGTTAATACTTTATGGGTTTATGGTTATAATTTATGGGTTTATGAGTCTATGGTTTATGGGTTTATGGTTTATGGGTTTATGGTTTATGGGTTTATGGTTTATGGGTTTATTGTTTATGAGTTTTTGGTTTATGCGTTAACGGTTTATGGGCTTGAGGTCTATGAGTTTAGGGTTTAAGGCTTTATCGTCCATAGGTTTATGGTTTATAGGTTTATGGTTTATGGTTTATGAGTTAATGATTCATGGGTTTATAATTTATAGGCATATGGGTCTATGGTTTATGAGTTTATGGTTTATGGGTTTATGGCTTATAAGTTTATGGTTTATGGGTTTATGGCTCATGAGTTTATGGATAATGCGTTTATGGTTTATAAGTTAAAACTTTATGGGTTCATAATTTATGGGTTTATGGGTCTATGGTTAATGGGTTCATGGTTCATGGGTTTATGGTTCATGGGTTTATGGTTTATGAGTTTATAGTTTATGGGTTAATGGTTTATGAGTTTTTGGTTTATGAGTTTACGGTTTATGAGTTTACGGTTTATGGGCTTATAGTTTATAAGTTTAGGGTTTACGGCTTTATGGTTTATAGGTTTATGGTTTATGGGTTTATGGTTTATGGTTTTATGATATATGGGTTTATGGTTACATGGTTTATAGGATTATGGTTTATGGGTTTATGGTTTATGGGTATATGGTTTATGGGTTTATGGTTTATGGGTCTATGGTTTATGGGTTAATGGATTATGGGTTAATGGTTTATGGGATTATGGTTAATGGGTTTATGGCTTATAAGTTTATGGTTTATGGGTTTATGGTTTATGGGTTTATGGTTTATGAGTTTATGAGTTTTTAGTTTATGCGTTTACGGTTTATGGGCTTTGGGTTTATGAGTTTAGGGTTTATGGCTTTATCGTTCATAGGTTTATGGTTTATAGGTTTATGGTTTATGGTTTTATGATATATGAGTTTATGGGTACATGGTTTATTGAATTATGGTTTATGGGATTATGGTTTATGAGTCAATACTTTATGGGATTATGGTTAATGGGTTTATGGTTCATAAGTTTATGAATTTTTGGTTTATGCGTTTACGGTTTATGGGTTTAAGGTTTATGAGTTTAGGGATTATAGCTTTATCATTCATAGGTTTATGGTTTATGGGTCTATGGTTTATGGTTATATGATATATGGGTTTATGGGTACATGGTTTATCGGATTATGGTTTATGGGTTTATGGTTTATGAGTTAATGATTCATGGGTTTATAATTTATAGGTTTATGGGTCTATGGTTTATGAGTTTATGGTTTATGGGTTTATGGTTTATAAGTTTATGGTTTATGGGTTTATGGCTTATGAGTTTATGGTTTATGCGTTTATGGTTTATAAGTTAAAACTTTATGGGTTTATAATTTATGGGTTTATGGGTCTATGGTTAATGGGTTCATGGTTCATGGGTTTATGGTTCATGGGTTTATGGTTTATGAGCTTATGGTTTATGGGTTAATGGTTAATGGGTTTATGTTTTATGGGTTTATGGTTTATGAGTTAATGGTTTATGAGTTTTTGGTTTATGCGTTCACGGTTTATGGGCTTAAGGTTTATGAGTTTAGGGTTTATGGCTTTATCGCTCATAGGTTTATAGTTTATGGGTTAATGGTTTATGGTTTTATGATATATGGGTTTATGGGTAAATGATTCATCGGATTATGGTTTATGGGTTAATGGTTCATGGTTTTATGATATATGGGTTTATGAGAACATGGTTTATGGGTTTATCGTTTATAGGTAAATGGTTTATGGGTTAATACTTTATGGGTCTATAATTTATGGGTTTATGGGTCTATGGTTTATGGGTTTATGGTTTATGGGTTTATGGTTTATGGGTTTATGGTTTATGAGTTTATGGTTTATGGGTTTATGGTTTATGGTTTATGGGGTTATGGGTTTATGGGTTATGGGTTTATGGTTCATGGGTTTATGGGTTAATACTTTATGGGTCTATAATTTATGGGTTTATGAGTCTATGGTTTATGGGTTTATGGTTTATGGGTTTATGGTTTATAAGTTTATGGTTTATGGGTTTATGGTTTTATGGTTTATGGTTTTATGATATATGGGTTTATGGGTACATGGTTTATCGGATTATAGTTTATGAATTTATGGTTGATGAGTCAATACTCTATGGGTTTATAATTCATGGGTTTATGGGTCTATGGTTTATGGGTTCATGGTTTATGGGTTTATTGTTTATAGTCTTATGGGTTTATGGTTCATGGGTTTATGGTTTATGGGTTCATGGTTTATGAGTTAATACTTTATTGGTTTATATTTTATGGGTTTATGGGTCTATGGTTTATGGGTTTATGGTTTATGGGTTTATGGTTTATGAGTTAATACTTTATTGGTTTATATTTTATGGGTTTATGGGTCTATGGTTTATGGGTTTATGGTTTATGAGTTCATGGTTTATAAGTTTATGGTTTATGAGTTTAGGGTTTATGGCCTTATGGTTTATAGGTTTATGATTTACGGGTTTATCGTTTATGGTTTTATGGTATATGAGTTTGTGGGTACATGGTTCATCAAATTATGGTTTATGGGTTTATGGTTTATGAGTTAATACTTTAGGGGTTCATAATCTATGAGTTCATGGGTCTATAATTTATGGGTTTATGGTATATGTGTTTTATGTTTATAGGTTTATGGTTTATGGGTTAATGGGTTTATGGTTCATGGGTTTATGGTTTATGTGTTTATGGTTTATGGGTTTATGGTTTATGGGTTTATGGTTTATGAGTTTATGGTTTATCGGTTTAGGGTTTATGGTTCATGGGTTTATGGGTTAATACTTTATGGGTCTATAATTTATGGGTTTATGAGTCTATGGTTTATGGGTTTATGGTTTATGGGTTTATGGTTTATAAGTTTATGGTTTATGGGTTTATGGTTTTATGGTTTATGGTTTTATGATATATGGGTTTATGGGTACATGGTTTATCGGATTATAGTTGATGAATTTATGGTTGATGAGTCAATACTCTATGGGTTTATAATTCATGGGTTTATGGGTCTATGGTTTATGGGTTCATGTTTTATGGGTTTATTGTTTATGGTCTTATGGGTTTATGGTTCATGGGTTTATGGTTTATGGGTTTATGGTTTATGAGTTAATACTTTATTGGTTTATGGTTTATGGGTTTATGGTTTATAAGTTTATGGTTTATGGGTTTATGGTTTTATGGTTTATGGTTTTATGATATATGGGTTTATGGGTACATGGTTTATCGGATTATAGTTGATGAATTTATGGTTGATGAGTCAATACTCTATGGGTTTATAATTCATGGGTTTATGGGTCTATGGTTTATGGGTTCATGGTTTATGGGTTTATTGTTTATGGTCTTATGGGTTTATGGTTCATGGGTTTATGGTTTATGGGTTTATGGTTTATGAGTTAATACTTTATTGGTTTATATTTTATGGGTTTATGGGTCTATGGTTTATGGGTTTATGGTTTATGGGTTTATGGTTTATGAGTTAATACTTTATTGGTTTATATTTTATGGGTTTATGGGTTTATGGTTTATGAGTTCATGGTTTATAAGTTTATGGTTTATGAGTTTAGGGTTTATGGCCTTATGGTTTATAGGTTTATGATTTACGGGTTTATCGTTTATGGTTTTATGGTATATGAGTTTGTGGGTACATGGTTCATCAAATTATGGTTTATGGGTTTATGGTTTATGAGTTAATACTTTAGGGGTTCATAATCTATGAGTTCATGGGTCTATAATTTATGGGTTTATGGTATATGTGTTTTATGTTTATAGGTTTATGGTTTATGGGTTAATGGGTTTATGGTTCATGGGTTTATGGTTTATGTGTTTATGGTTTATGGGTTTATGGTTTATGGGTTTATGGTTTATGAGTTTATGGTTTATCGGTTTAGGGTTTATGGTTCTAGGGTTTATGGGTTTGTGGTTTATGGGCTTATAGTATATAAGTTTATGGTTTATGGGTTTATGGTTAATGGGTTTATAGTTCATGGGTTTATAGTTTATGGTTTTATGGTATATGAGTTTGTGGGTACATGGTTCATCAATTTATGGTTTATGGGTTTATGGTTTATGAGTTAATACTTTAGGGGTTCATAATCTATGAGTTCATGGGTCTATAATTTATGGGTTTATGGTGTATGTGTTTTATGTTTATAGGTTTATGGTTTATGGGTTAATGGGTTTATGGTTCATGGGTTTATGGTTTATGTGTTTATGGTTTATGGGTTTATGGTTTATGGGTTTATGTTTTATGGGTTTATGGTATATGGGTTTATGGTTTATGGGTTTATGGTTAATGGGTTTGTAGTTCATGGGTCTATGGTTTATAGGTTTGTGGTTTATGGGTTTATGGTTTATATGTTTATGGTTTATGGTTTATAGTTTATGGGTTTGTGGTTTATGGGTTTATGGTTTATGGGTTTATAGTTTATGGGTTCATAATTCATAAGTTTATGGGTCTATGGTTTATGGGTTTATGGTTTATGGGTTCATGGTTTATGGGTTTATGGTTTATGGGTATATGGTTTATGGGTTTATGGGTTATGGGTTTATGGGTTATGGGTTTATGGTTCATGGGTTTATGGGTTAATACTTCATGGGTCTATAATTTATGGGTTTATGAGTCTATGGTTTATGGGTTTATGGTTTATGGGTTCATGGTTTATGGGTTTATGGTTTATGGGTTTATTGTTTATGAGTTTTTGGTTTATGCGTTAACGGTTTATGGGCTTGAGGTCTATGAGTTTAGGGTTTAAGGCTTTATCGTCCATAGGTTTATGGTTTATAGGTTTATGGTTTATGGTTTATGAGTTAATGATTCATGGGTTTATAATTTATAGGCATATGGGTCTATGGTTTATGAGTTTATGGTTTATGGGTTTATGGCTTATAAGTTTATGGTTTATGGGTTTATGGCTCATGAGTTTATGGATAATGCGTTTATGGTTTATAAGTTAAAACTTTATGGGTTCATAATTTATGGGTTTATGGGTCTATGGTTAATGGGTTCATGGTTCATGGGTTTATGGTTCATGGGTGTATGGTTTATGAGTTTATAGTTTATGGGTTAATGGTTTATGAGTTTTTGGTTTATGAGTTTACGGTTTATGAGTTTACGGTTTATGGGCTTATAGTTTATAAGTTTAGGGTTTACGGCTTTATGGTTTATAGGTTTATGGTTTATGGGTTTATGGTTTATGGTTTTATGATATATGGGTTTATGGGTACATGGTTTATAGGATTATGGTTTATGGGTTTATGGTTTATGGGTATATGGTTTATGGGTTTATGGTTTATGGGTCTATGGTTTATGGGTTAATGGATTATGGGTTAATGGTTTATGGGATTATGGTTAATGGGTTTATGGCTTATAAGTTTATGGTTTATGGGTTTATGGTTTATGGGTTTATGGTTTATGAGTTTATGAGTTTTTAGTTTATGCGTTTACGGTTTATGGGCTTTGGGTTTATGAGTTTAGGGTTTATGGCTTTATCGTCTATAGGTTTATGGTTTATGGGTTTATGGTTCATGGGTTTATGGTTCATGGGTTTATAGTTTATGAGTTCATGGTTTATGGGTTAATGGTTAATGGGTTTATGTTTTTTGGGTTTATGGTCTATGGGTTGATGGTTTATGAGTTTATGGTTTATGGGTTTATGGTTTATAAGTTAAAACTTTATGGATTCATAATTTATGGGTTTATGGGTCTATGGTTAATGGGTTCATGGTTCATGGGTTTATGGTTCATGGGTTTATGGTTTATGAGTTCATGGTTTATGGGTTAATGGTTAATGGGTTTATGTTTTTTGGGTTTATGGTTAATGGGTTGATGGTTTATGAGTTTATGGTTTATGGGTTTATGTTTTATGAGTTTATGAGTTTTTGGTTTATGCCTTTACGGTTTATGGGCTTAAGGTTTATGAGTTTAGGGTTTATGGCTTTATCGTTCAAAAGTTTATAGTTTATGGGTTGATTGTTTATGGTTTTATGATATATGGGTTTATGGGTACATGATTTATCGGATTATGGTTTATGGGTTAAAGGTTCATGGTTTTATGATATATGGGTTTATGAGAACGTGGTTTATGGGTTTATGGTTTATAGGTTAATGGTTTATGAGTTAATACTTTATGGGTTTATGATTTATGGGTTTATTGGTTTATCGTTTATGGGTTTATGGTTTATAAGTTTATGTTTTATGGGTTTATGGTTTATGGGTTTATGGTTTTATGGCTTCTGGGTTTATGGTTTAATGGTTTATGGTTTATGAGTTGATACATTATGGGTTCATAATTTATCGGTTTATGGGTCTATGGTTCATGGGCTTATGGTTTATGGGTATATGGTTTATGGGTTTATGGTTTATGGGTTTATGGTTTATGGGTTTATGGTTTATGGGTTTATGGTTAATGAGTTTATGAGTTTTTGGTTTCTGAGTTTACAGTTTATGAGTTTACGGTTTATGGGCTTATAGTTTATAAGTTTAGGGTTTACGGCTTTATGGTTTATAGGTTTATGGTTTATGGATTTATGGTTTATGGTTTTATGATATATGGGTTTATGGGTACATGGTTTATCGAATTATGGTTTATGGGTTTATGGTATATGGGTTTATGGTTTATGAGTTTATGGTTTATGGGTTTATGGTTTATGAGTTAATACTTTATGGGTTCATAATTTATAAGTTTATGGGTCTATGGTTTATGGGTTTATGGTTTATGGGTTCATGGTTTATGGGTTTATGGTTAATGGGTTTATGGCTTATGGGTTTATGGTTTATGGGTTTATGGTTTATGGGTTTATGGTTTATGAGTTTATGAGTTTTTAGTTTATGCGTTTATGAGTTTATGAGTTTTTAGTTTATGAATTTATAATTAATGGGTTTATGGGTCTATGGTTTATGGGTTTATGGTTTATAAGTTTATGGTTTATGGGTTTATGGTTTATAGTTTATGG
>JAFFSR010000406.1:600000-907107 GCA_017163975.1 Anastatus disparis | reverse complement strand
TTTAAGGTTTATGGGTTTATGGTCTATGGGTTTATGGTTTATGGGTTTATGGTTTATGGGTTTATGAGTGATGGGTTTATGTTTTCTGGGTTTATGGTTTATGGGTTTATGATTTATGGGTTTAAGGTTTATGGGTTTATGGTTCATGGGTTTATGGTTTATGGGTTTATGGTCTATTGGTTTATGGTTTATGGGTTTATGTTTAATAGGTTTATGGATTATGGGTTTATGGTTTATGAGTTTATGGTTTATGAGTTTATGGTTTATGGGTTTATGGTTTATGGGTTTATGGTTTATGGGTTTAAGGTTTATGGGTTGATGGTCTATGGGTTTATGGTTCATGGGTTTATGGTTTATGGGTTTATGTTTTATGGGTTTATGGATAATGGGTTTATAGTTTATGGGTTTATGGTTTACGGGTTTATGGTTTATGAGTTTATGGGTTTATGGTTTATGATATTAAGGTTTATGGGGTCATGGTCTATGGTTTTATGGTTTATGGGTTAATGGTTTATGAGTTTATGGTTTATGGGTTTATCGTTTATGGGTTTAAGGTTGATGGGTTTATAGTCTATGAGTTTATGGGTTTATGGTTTATGGGTTTATGAATTATGGGTTTTAGGTTCATGAATTATGGGTTTATGATTTATGGTTTATGAGTTTATGGTTTATGGGTTCATGATTTATGGGTTGATGGTTTATGGGTTTATGGTTTATGGGTTTATGGTTTGTGGGTTTATGGTTTATGGGTCTAAGGTTTATGGGTTTATGGTCTATGAGTTTATGGGTTTATGGTTTATGGGTTTATTATTCATGGGTTTATGGTTTACGGGTTTATGGTTTATGGGTTTAAGGTTTATGGATTGATGCTCTATGGGTTTATGGTTTATGGGTTCATGGTTTATGGGTTTATGTTTTATGTGTTTTTAGATTATGGGTTTATAGTTTATGGGTTTATGGTTTACGGGTTTATAGTTTATGAGTTTATGGTTTATGGGTTTATGGTTTATGGGTTTAAGGCTTATGGGTTTATGATCTATAAATTCATAGGTTTATGGTTTATGGGTTTATGTTTTATGGGTTTATGTTTTATGGGTTCACGTTTTATGGGTTTAAGGTTTATGTTTTATGTTTTATGGGTTTATGGATTATGGGTTTATGGGTTATGGGTTTATGGTTTATGAGTTTATGGGTTTATGGTTTATGGGTTTTAGGTTTATGGGTTTATGGTCTATGGTTTTATGGTTTATGGATTAATGGTTCATGGGTTTATGTTTTATGGGTTTATGAATAATCGGTTTATAGTTTATGGGTTTATGTTTCGGGTTTGCGGTTTATGGTTTATGAGTTTATGGTTTATGGGTTTATAGTTTATGGGTTTAAGGTTTATGGGTTTATGGTCTATAAGTTCATGAGTTTATGGTTTATGGGTTTATGAATTATGGGTTTATGGGTTCATGGATTGTAGGTTTATGATTTATGGTTTATAAGTTTATGGTTTATGGGTTCATGATTTATGGGTTGATGGTTTATGGGTTTATGGTTTATGGGTTCATAGTTTGTGGGTTTATGGATTATGGGTCTAAGGTTTATGGGTTTATGGTCTATGAGTTTATGGGTTTATGGTTTATGGGTTTATTGTTCATGGGTTTATGGATTACGGGTTTATGGTTTATGGGTTTATAGTTTATTGGTTTATGGTTTATGGGTTTTTGATTTATGGGTTTATGGTTCATGGGTTTAAGGTTTATGGGTTGATGGTCTATGGGTTGATGGTTTATGGGTTTATGGTTTATGGGTTTATGTTTTATGTGTTTATAGATTATGGGTTTATAGTTTATGGGTTTATGGTTTACGGGTTTATGGGTTATGAGTTTATGGTTTATGGGTTTATGGTTTATGGGTTTTAGGTTTATGGGTTTATGATCTATAAATTTATAGGTTTAAGGTTTATGGGTTTATGAATTATGGGTTTATGGGTTCATGGATTATAGGTTTATGATTTATGGTTCATAAGTTTATGGTTTATGGGTTCATGATTTATGGGTTGATGGTTTATGGGTTTATAGTTTATGGGTTTGAGGTTTATGGGTTTATAGTTTATTGGTTTATGGTTTATGGATTTGTGGTTTATAGGTTTAAGGTTTATGGGTTTATGGTCTATGGGTTTATGGTTTATGGGTTTATGGTTTATGGGTTTATGAGTGATGGGTTAATGTTTTCTGGGTTTATGGTTTATGGGTTTATGATTTATGGGTTTAAGGTTTATGGGTTTATGGTTCATGGGTTTATGGTTTATGGGTTTATGGTCTATTGGTTTATGGTTTATGGGTTTATGTTTAATAGGTTTATGGATTATGGGTTTATGGTTCATGGGTTCAAGGTTTATGGGTTTATGGTGTATGGGTTTATGGTTTATGGGTTTATGGTTTATAAGTTCATGGTTTATAGGTTTACGATTTATGGGTTTATGGTTTATGGGTTTATGGTTTATGGGTTTATGGTTTATGAGTTTATGGTTCATGGGTTTATGATTTATGGGTTTATGGTTTATGGGTTTATGGCTTATGGGTTTATGGTTTATGGGTTTATGGTTTATAGGTTTATGGTTGATGGGTTCATGTTTTATGGGTTTATAATTTATGGGTTTATGGTTTATGGGTTTATGGTTTATAGGTTTATAGTTTATGAGTTTATGGTTTATGGGTTTATAATTTATGGGTTCATGGTTTATGGCTTTATGGGTCTATGGTTTCTAGCTTTATGGTTTATGGGTTTATGGTTCATGGGTTCATGGTTTATGGGTTTATGGTTTATGGGCTTATGAATTATGGGTTTATGATTTATAGGTTTAAGGTTTATGGGTTCATGGTTTATGGGTTTATGTTTTATGGGTTTATGGTTTATGGGTTTATGGTTTATGGGTTTATGGTTTATGGGTTTATGGTTTACGGGTTTATGGTTTATGGGTTTATGGTTTATGGGTTTATGGTTTATAGGTTTATGGTTGATGGGTTCATGTTTTATGGGTTTATAATTTATGGGTTTATAGTTTATGGGTTTATGGTTTATAGGTTTATGGTTTATGAGTTTATGGTTTATGGGTTTATAATTTATGGGTTCATGGTTTATGGCTTTATGGGTCTATGGTTTATAGCTTTATGGTTTATGGGTTTATGGTTTATGAGTTTAAGGTTTATGGGTTAATGGTCTATGGGTTTATGGTTTATGGGTTTATGGTTCATGGGTTCAAGGTTTATGGGTTTATGGTGTATGGGTTTATGTTTTATGGGTTTATAGTTTATGAGTTTATGTTTTATGGGTTTATGGATTATAGGTTTATGGTTTATGAGTTTATGTTCTATGAGTTTATGGTTTATGGGTTTATGGTCTATAGGTTTATGGTTTATGGGTTTATGGTTCATGGGTTTAAGGTTTATGGGTTTATGGTGTATGGGTTTATGGTTTATGGGTTTATGGTTTATGAGTTCATGGTTTATAGGTTTACGATTTATGGGTTTATGGTTTATGGGTTTATGGTTTATGGGTTTATGGTTTATGAGTTTATGGTTCATGGGTTTACGATTTATGGGTTTATGGTTTATGGGTTTATGGCTTATGGGTTTATGGTTTATGGGTTTATGGTTTATAGGTTTATGGTTGATGGGTTTATGTTTTATGGGTTTATAATTTATGGGTTTATGGTTTACAGGTTTATAGTTTATAGGTTTATGGTTTATGAGTTTATGGTTTATGGGTTTATGGTTTATGGGTTTATGGTTTATGGGTTTATGATTCATGGGTTTAAGGTTTATGGGTTTATGGTTTATGGGTTCATGGTTTATGGGTTTATGGTTTATGGGTTTATGATTCATGGGTTTAAGGTTTATGGGTTTATGGTTCATGAGTTTATGGTTTATGGGCTTATGGTTTATGGGTTTATGGATTATGGGTTTATGATTTATGGTTTATGAGTTTATGGTTTATGGGTTCATGATTTATGGGTTGATGGTTTATGGTTTTATGGTTTATGGGTTTATGGTTTATAGGTTTATAGTTTATGGGTTTAAGGTTTATGGGTTTGTGTTCTATGGGTTTATGGGTTTATGGTTCATGGGTTTATGGTTCATGGGTTTATGGTTTACGGGTTTATGGTTTATGGGGTTATAGTTTATGGGTTTATGATTTATGGGTTTATGGTTTATGGGTTTAAAGTTTATGGGTTTATGGTCTATGAGATTATGGTTTATGGGTTCATGGTTTATGGGTTTATGGTTTATGGGTTTAAGGTTTATGGGTTTATGGTCTATAGGTTCATGGTTCATGGGTTTATGGTTTATGGGTTGATGGTCTATGGGTTTATGGTTTACGGGTTAATGGTTTATGGGTTCATGGTTTATGGGTTTATGATTTATGGGTTTAAGGTTTATGGGTTTATGGTCTACGGGTTCATGGTTTATGGGTTTATGGTTTATGGGTTCATGGTCCATGGGTTTATGGTTTATGGGTTAATGGTTCATGGGTTTATGGTTTACAGGTTATGGATCATGAGTTTATGGTTTATGGGTTTATGGTTTATGGGTTTATGATTCATGGGTTTAAGGTTTATGGGTTTATGGTTTATGGGCTTATGGTTTATGGGTTTATGGGTTTATGTTTTATGGGTTTATGGATTATGGGTTTATGGTTTATAAGTTTATGGTACATGGGTTTATGATTTATGGGTTTATGGTTTATGGGTTTATCGTTTATGGGTTTATGGCTTATGGGTTTATGGTTTATGGGTTTATGGTTTATAGGTTTATAGTTGATGGGTTTATGTTTTATGGGTTTATGGTTTATAAGATCATGATTTATGGGTTGATGGTTTATGGGTTTATGGTTTATAGGTTTATAGTTTATGGGTTTAAGGTTCATGGGTTTATGGTCTATGAGTTAATGGGTTTATGCTTTATGGGCTCATGGTTCATGGGTTCATGGTTTACGGGTTTATGGTTTATGTGTTTATAGTTTATGGCTTTATAGTTTATGGGTTTATGGTTTATGGGTTTATGGTTTATGGGTTAAAGGTTTATGGGTTTTTGGTCTATGAGTTTATGGGTTTATGGTTTATGGGTTTATGGTTCATGGGTTCAAGATTTATGGGTTTATGGTTTATGGGTTTATGGGATCATGATTTATGGGTTAATGGTTTATGGGTTTATGGTTTATAGGTTTATAGTTTATGGGTTTAAGGTTTATGGGTTTATGGTCTATGAGTTTATGGGTTTATGGTTTATGGGTTTATGGTTCATGGGTTCAAGATTTATGGGTTTATGGTGTATGAGTTTATGGTTTATGGGTTTATGGTTTATGAGTTCATGGTTTATAGGTTTACGATTTATGGGTTTATGGTTTATGGGTTTATGGTTTATGGGTTTATGGTTTATAAGTTTATGGTTCATGGGTTTATGATTTATGGGTTTATGGTTTATGGGTTTATCGTTTATGGGTTTATGGCTCATGGGTTTATGGTTTATGGGTTTATGGTTTATAGGTTTATGGTTGATGGGTTTATGTTTTATGGGTTTATGGTTTATGGGCTTATGGTTTATGGGTTTATGGTTTATGGGTTTATGGTTTATAGCTTTATGGGTTTATGGTTTATAGGTTAATGGTTTATGGGTTTATGGATGATGAGTCTAAGGTTTATGGGTTTATGCTCTATGGGTTTATGGTTCATGGGTTTATGGTTTATGAGTTTAAGGTTTATGGGTTTATGGTCTATGGGTTCATGGTTTATGGGTTTATGGTTTATGGGTTCATGGTCTATGGGTTTATGGTTTATGGGTTTATGGTTTATGGGTATATGGTTTATGGGTTATGGATTATGTGTTTATGGTTTATGGGTTTATGGTCTATGGGTTTATGGTTTATGGGTTTATGATTCATGGGTTTAAGGTTTATGGTTCTATGGTTTATGGGTTCATGGTTTATAGGTTTATGGTTGATGGGTTTATGTTTTATGGGTTGATGGTTTATGGGTTTATGGTTTATGGGTTTATGGGTTTATGGTTTATGGGTTCATGGTTTATGGCTTTATGGGTCTATGGTTTATAGCTTTATGGTTTATGGGTTTATGGTTTATGAGTTTAAGGTTTATGGGTTTATGGTCTATGGGTTTATGGTTTATGGGTTTATGGTTCATGGGTTCAAGGTTTATGGGTTTATGTCGTATGGGTTTATGTTTTATGGGTTCATAGTTTATGAGTTTATGTTTTATGGGTTTATGGATTATAGGTTTATGGTTTATGAGTTTATGTTCTATGAGTTTATGGTTTATGGGTTTATGTTCTATAGGTTTATGGTTTATGGGTTTATGGTTCATGGGTTCAAGGTTTATGGGTTTATGGTGTATGGGTTTATGGTTTATGGGTTTATGGTTTATAAGTTCATGGTTTATAGGTTTACGATTTATGGGTTTATGGTTTATGGGTTTATGGTTCATCGGTTTATAGGTTTATGGATTATGGGTTTATGATTTATGGTTTATGAGTTTATGGTTTATGGGTTCATGATTTATGGGTTGATGGTTCATGGGTTTATGGTTTATGGGTTTATAGTTTATAGGTTTATAGTTTATGGGTTTAAGGTTTATGGGTTTATGGTCTATGAGTCTATGGGTTTATGGTCTATGGGTTTATGTTTTATGGGTTTATGGTTTATGGGTTAATGGTTTATGGGTTCATGGTTTATGGGTTTATGGGTTTATGGGTTTATGTTTTATGGGTTCATAGGTCTACGGGATGATAGTAGGTTGGACTTATAGATTTATAGTTCATGGGTTTATAGGTTAATGCGTTACGGTCTAATAGTTTATATGTCTAGAAGTTAATGGTTATAGATTTAGGGTTTGTAAGTTAATGGGTGTGACATTTATGGGAATTTTTTATATGTTGATAGTTTATGGTTTTATAGTTTATGATTTTATAGTTCATGAGCTCATGAATTATGGTTTATCGGTTTATAGGTTTATGGTTTATAAGTTCATGGTTTATGGGTTGATGATTTGTGGGTTCATAGCTTATGAATTTATCGCTTATATGTCTCTTATTCAAAAGTTTATGGTTTATGGGTTTATGGGTTTATGGTTCATAGGTTTATGGTTCATGGGTTTATGTTTTATGGATTTATGGATTATGGGTTTATGGTTTATGGGTTCATGGTTTATGGGTTTATGGGTTTATGGTTTATGGGTTGATGGTTCATGGGTTTAAGGTTTGTGGGTTTATGGTCTATGGGTTTATGGTTTATGGGTTAATGGTTTATGGGTTAATGGTTTATGGGTTTATGGTTTATGGGTTTATGGGTTTATGGGTTTATGGTTTATGGGTTCATAGGTTAACGGGTGATAGTAGGTTGGACTTATAGATTTATAGTTCATGGGTTCATAGGTTAATGGGTTACGGTCTAATAGTTTATATGTCTAGAAGTTAATGGTTATAGGTTTAGGGTTTTTAAGTTAATGGGTGTGACATTTATGGGAATTTTTTATATGTTAATAGTTTATGGTTTTATAGTTTATGATTTTATAGTTCATGAGCTTATGAATTATGGTTTATCGGTCTATAGGTTTATGGTTCATAAGTTCATGGTTTATGGGTTGATGATTTGTGGGTTTATAGCTTATGAATTTATCGCTTATATGTTTCTAATTCATAAGTTTATGGTTTATAGGTTTATGGTCTACGGGTTTATAGTTTACGGGTATATTGTTTATTTGTTGATGATTTATGGGTTTTTAAGTTGATGGTTCATGGATTTATGCATATTTTCACGGTATTCTGCCGTGTTCGAATCTTGCACGCTTAAGTAAAATTAAATGACACGCGCTCAGTCATATACCTCATCTAAGTTACGTCAAGAAGCACGTAACTCGATGAGCAGTGCGCATTCGAGGTGCAAGAAAGCCAGGAGGCGCGTTAGAACATTCCCGGTTGTTCATAAGCGCACACGTGGCTCATATATTTCTGACCTGCAAGGGAGACTTTTTCCAACGGCCTACAAGCACGCATGTTAGTCATATTTCTCGGCTTTATTTGAGTTTTGATTTAATTAATTCGTTAGTGTAGTGCGGTATATAGTTTTGTGTAGAAAAAGAAAAAGGAGGTCGCTGCTCTAGAGGAACACGAGCATCATCCTCTGGCTATGCATAATTTGGCTTGGCTGTCTTCGACGAGTCGCAGAGATCAGGAAATCTTTTCTGGCTTGGCTGTTCTCTACGAGCCTCAGCGACCAGGTTGCGGCGTACCATTTCTTTCGTTGGCTAACGGCGGTACATCTTCGCCGTATGTATTATTATTATAGAAGCTTCTACGTGTATCGTAAGTTTTCTTCATATATCTTGTTGGCTAAAGTTTCTCTCCTCGAGGAAGATTTAGCATAAAGAGTGCGCGCGTTCATTTTAATATTATAGAATAATTTAGTTCGCGTCGCGTCCTCTCTTAGAATTATCAATATTAACTCTTGTTCTTATTTTTTATCTAAATTCATTTTGTTGTATTTCTTACTTTGCATATTTAATAAATACACATTCAGTTTAAAGATCTGTATCCATTTGCTTACCCCAACGCCTCCGCGGTCATTATTTTTAATCTTATATAAAATATATATATATATTTTTGTATAAAATATAGAACGGGTTTAATGAGAAAAGTAAAACCCTACAAAATAAGGAAATCTGTGCTACCGGCATCGCGTCTCTCGATTAGGTAAGTGAGAGAGAGAAGCGCTCCGCGACGAGTATATAGTATAAAGTCTTGTCGCTAGTCAATATACGTTTGACTAACTAGCACCAATAGAGTTTACCGCGTAATATATATATGATTATTTTCTTACGAGTTTTTGGCAACTCCATCTATAATGAAATTTCTTGACTTAGCAAAATTTAATATTAAATTAATAGCTAATTCTTTTTCGTAGCGGGCAAAATAACTGTTACAAAATGGCACCCAATGTATAGATGCGTTAACGGGATCAGGTCTTTGCGCGTTATATAATAAAGCAAAATTTGCAAATGGCGTCGAGCAAGTAGCTGGCGCCGACGCAAACAGGCTTCGCGTTGTTTAAAATTCTTGTATTAAAGATGGCGTTTGCCTATAGCAAAAATTAAATACAGTACGTGCTAAATAATTTTTTTTAGTAAAACAAAATTATTGTTACGAAAAATTTATTGAATTTAAGATTGCAAAAATTTTTTTCCTTTTTTTGATTTTTTCGGAAATATAGTACGAAATTTTCTTTAAACTTAAAATTGCGTTACCACGTGTCCCAGCGAAAATTTTCTTTTTCTCTCTAGATAATGCGCAGAAATTGTCGACGTTTGTTAGACACAGAGTTCAAGAGATAACACTCTGCATGCTATTGTTCGCTTTAAAGGTAAAAGCGAACAAGCATTAAGATTTCATTTAAAATAAAAACGTGCGTTAGGTATATAACCTTATTGCCGATAAGGTCGTTAGCCATGTTTGCTTGACTTTAATATAATAAGAATCTAACATCAATAAGTGCAAAAAGTAAAATCCATTTTCTTTATATTTAATATAAAATTTAATTAAATAAAAGTTAAAATATATTTTTTATATATATTAAAGGGTCAAGAAAATTTTTTTTTGTGTGTGCATGCTTTAATAGAATTTAAATTTATAATCTTAGTTACACATTACAAATTCTCTCTCATTAAAAATTGCCAGCTCGTAGCGCGGCAATTGATCAGCGCAGTGTTTGTTGGAAAGAAATTTAGAAATTTCTCAAAGATTTCATTTTAAAAATTTTCATTTTTTTTTTTTATTACACTACACATTAAATACAAATGTATAATAAAAAAATTGTCCTCACACAGTTGGGTGTGCGCTATTAACTTAAGTTTAAAAACGCACATGCTTTTGAATTTAGCCGCGTATTTTTAAGATTTTAATGACAGTTTTTAACTGATTTTCTTTTTGTAGTAAAAATTAAAACAACACTGTAGGAAAATTTTTATATCTGTCAATTTACGAAAATATTATTAGTTATTGCATACTAAATAAATCCAAAAACCAAAACATAAAATATATTTTTTAAATTATATATACATAAATTTTATAGTTTCTTTTTGCATCGTATGTGTGCGGCTTAGTTTCTAACCACACATATACGAACTGAAATATTATTTATTATTATATATAGCGTTTACACACACACACTGCAAGCGTTTAGTAGCGTACTTGCGTGCGATCAGGTTCAAGATATAGATATAATCAAAAAAGAAGATAAACAATTTAAGATGGCTACACAACAAAAAACGGGTGACAAAAATTATGAAGCTACCGCTCTGAAGGTCCATAAATGGGCAACGTGCTTGTCCGAAGAAGACCTAGTAGACTCGCTTCAAACGTTAGAATTAAAGCAAGAAGGGGTATATTTCGAACAGTCACACCGATTAGTACGATGGCTGCTGAGAAATTATACTTATTCCATAAACCATAAATCCAGAAACTATTAACCCATAAACTATAAATCCATGAACTATGAAACCCACTTACTATAAATCCATAAATCCATAAACCATTATCCCATAAACCCATAAACCATAAACGATAAACCCATGCGTCATAAGCCTATAAGCTATGAACCCATAAACCATAAACCATAAACCCCCAAAACCATAAAGCCGTATACTTTAAACCCATAGACCATAAGCTTATTAATCATAAACCTATAGACCGATAAACCATAATTCATAAGCTCATAAACTATAAAATCATAAACTATAAAACCATAAACTATTAACATATAAAAAATTCCCATAAATGTCAAACCCATAAACTTACAAACCCTGAACCTATAACCATTAACTTCTAGACATATAAAATATTAGACCGTAACCCATTAACCTATGAACCCATGAACTATAAATCTATAATTCCAACCTACTATCAACCCGTAAACCTATGAACCCATAAACCATAAAACCATAAACAATAAACCCATAAACCATAAACCATAAACCCATAAACCATAAACCCATAAATCATGAACCCATAAACCATAAGCTCATAAACCATAAACCCATAAACCATAAATCATAAACCCATAAACCATAAACCCATAAACCATAAACCCATAAACCATAAACCCATAAGCCATAAACCCATAAACCATTAACCCATAAACCATAAACCCATGAACCATAAACCCATAAATCATGAACCCATAAACCCATAAACCATAAATCATAAACTTATAAACCATAAACCCATAAACCATAAACCCATAGACCATAAACCCATAAACCTTAAACCCATAAACCATAAACCCATAAACCATAAACCCATAAACCATAAACCCATAAACCATAAACCCATAAACCATAAACCCATAAACCATAAACCCATAAACCATAAACCCATAAAACATAAACCCATAAAACATAAACCCATAAAACATAAACCCATAAACTATAAACCCATAGACCATAAATCCATAAACCTTAAACCCATAAACCATAAACCCATAAACCATAAACCCATAAACCATAAACCCATAATCCATAAACCATAAACCCATAATCCATAAACCCATAAAACATAAACCCGTAAACCATAAACCCATAAAACATAAACCCATAAACCATAAACCCATAAACCATAAACCCAGAAACTATTAACCCATAAACTATAAATCCATGAACTATGAAACCCATTTACTATAAATCCATAAATCCATAAACCATTATCCCATAAACCCATAAACCATAAACGATAAACCCATACGTCATAACCCTATAAGCTATGAACCCACAAACGATAAACCCATACGTCATAAGCCTCTAAGCTATGAACCCATAAACCATAAACCATAAACCCATAAACCATAAAGCCGTATACTTTAAACCCATAGATCATAAGCTTATTAATCATAAACCCATAAACAATAAACCCATAAACCATAAAGCCGTATACTTTAAACCCATAGATCATAAGCTTATTAATCATAAACCCATAAACAATAAACCCATAAACCATAAAGCCGTATACTTTAAACCCATAGATCATAAGCTTATTAATCATAAACCCATAAACAATAAATCCATAAACCATAAATATTTTAGCCATAGATTCATAAACCCATTAGCCATAAACCTATAAACCATCTACTCATATACCATAAACCCATAAACCATCAACTCATAAATCATAAACCCATAAACCATATAACCATAAGTACATTATAAAGCGTTACACTATATAGACCCATAGGAATTATTCATTATGATTAATCACGTTATCGATTATAGTAGGACGAAATTATTGTAATTAACTATAATCATTACTTATAATATACTGTAATCCTCAATATAATTCGACTACATAATGATTGTAATCTTTGATTATAGTCGCGCGAAAATACTATAAGAAACTATACTTCATTACTATAATACTACAACACTCTTTTGCTATAGTTTACTACGGTTATTGATTATAGTTTTTTTCTGTAAGGGTGAATAAAGTAAGGGGTCAAAATTAGAAAAAAAAATACAGATCTTTACATATAAATAATGAAAAGTCGTATGTAATGAAAATATCCTTACGTAATTTGTAAATGGCCCATTTAATAATAATTCAAAAGTATAATAACTGCGTATATTTTAAATAAAAAAATTTTTAATTTAAAGTAGAAAATTAGAAAATTATTAGTAAACTATATATGTATATAGTAAATTATACATAAGTTATAAATAATGAAACTTAATAATCTTAAAAAATATTAAATTGCACTATATATAATATAATAAGTATTATTATATTAATAAAGCAATAAATATGTGAACTTGCACTAAATGCAATCGATCATTTGAGAGACATAACCATTTATTGAAACATAATAAAAAATTTCATTCATCAAAAATATATATTTGTTATAAATGTGGAACAATATTCAAATATAAAAGAGGTTATATAAGACATTTAAAAAAACATAACGAACCTGAAAAATTAGAATGTTCTATTTGCAAAAATAAATATATAAGAAATAAACATTTAATAAGACACTTACAAAGTCATACATCTAATTATAATAATATTTGCAACATTTGTGAAAAAGGATTTAATCGGAAAGATAATTTATTACGTCACATAAAAATACATAAAAATGTAATGTATATATTAATAATAACATTAAAAAACTGAATACAACAAATATATAAAAATAATATTTATAATATTTTGTCGAAGATAGCTCCAACAATTAACCGCAAGTCGTATGGGAGCGCCACTACACAACTCACGAGCTCAGCCCTACTCTCTCTGTCTTCGTCTCTTCTATGCGTCTACTCGTCAAGGCCTGTCTTTTATTAGGCACGCTCACTCTCTCTATGGACTGCACCCGGTGCACTACACTTTTGAAGAGAATATACACTGTACATCTTTTTATTATCATAGAGTTGTTTATGTACACATTATTTAGTTTGATTGATTAACATTAAAATAAAGTTCCTTGTTTGTAAATTCAACTATAACTGCGGTGCACAAAAGGTTATTTGATTTAGCCATCCAACAGGTTATCGGCCCAGCCACGCTTAATCGTTTTTTTTCCTTTTGGATTGAAAAGAAGGAAGTGACATGAAGTGTCACAATTTTGTTCTCTTTGTTATTCTTTTTCGTTCAGAGGTATTTTTTAATAATAAAAAGTGCGAAATAAAAGCGAAGTAGCGTATAAGAAAGGAAAAGGAGAGAGAAAGCGCACGTTGTGCAATGGACAGTTTTTTTTTCTTTCTTTTTCTCGAAATGTGGTGTGTCGCGTCAGAGTTTCGGACATTATTTTTGTCCAGAGATGTGAATCGTGTATTTACGCGGCAGTGAAATAGTATTCAAACAAAAAAAAAAAAAAAAAAAGTGAAGTGAAAGAGAAAGAAAGAAAAAGAGAGAAGTGAAACGCGTGCGCTGTGTGATAGACCGCCATTTTTGTTTTCTTTTTCTCTATTCTTTTCTATCTCGCTTCTCTCCTCGCGTACATTGTTGCGTCGAATATTCAGACGTTCTTTTTTTCTTTTCTCTCTCTCTTCAGAAGTGAATTTTTTTTCTCCTATACTTGTTGTGTTCATTTAAAATTGAAACCTAATTTTTTATCAAATTACGGCATCAAAAAAGCATAGAGAGAGACAGAGATAGAGAAGCACGTTAGCTAAGGATGCGCGTTGCGCAATCTCCCGCCATGTTTTTTTTTGTACGTTCGTGTTCTTTTTCTAAGAAAAGTCACACACGTTAAAACGATTTTTTTATTCTAATTCATTGAAATTTTTACTAAAAAGAGAAGTCTTTTAAAGCTACGATTGCTGCCAGTGTTGAGCTTTACAAAAAGTATTGACTCCACTGAAGACATAATTATAGTACAAGATACTTGCGTTCGGTATACTTGTATTGCCTATATACATATATACACACATACGTATATATACATGTTTACGGTGTTGGGGCCACAAGGTCTAGTGTGTTAAACGGTATCTTGTATGTGTGAGTGATCACCTCTCTCGCATTAATAGTGTGATTGCGTTCGTCACACTCACGCCGAGAGAGCGCATATATACGATACTACAAACACACAGATGAAATATTCTAATAAAGTGACACGTTAACTTGTCGTACGGTTCCGTGTACACTAGAATATTTTTGTTTCAGCAAATTAAAAGTGTATGTTCCTTAAGACATTTATTTTTTTCTTTCTCTTTCTATAAGGAAATTAATAAATACATGAATAGACTTAAATTTAAGTTTTTTTTAAAAAAAAAAAATTTTTTTCAATTAAATTTTAATTAAAACTATCGATTAAATTAAAATGTTTTATTTATAATGCACTAACTTGTTGTACGGTTGTGCAGATAGATAAACATTTCTACACAAGTAAATTAAGAGAGAACATTCTTTTTTATTTCAAAATTAGAATTTTTTATTTTTAATTTTTTTAGAGAATAGAATTGTTTTTCTATAATCTTGAACCTGATATAATTACCTAATACACTGCAACAACTTGCTGTGCGGTTTTGCATGTATTACGAGGTAAAATAGTATTCAAGCTAATTATTTTTTTTTTTCTTTCAGAGGTTATAAACAAAAAAAAAACAATGAAAAAAAACCATGCTGAAAACGCCGGCAACGGCTCTAACACTAAAGACGTCAACGTCACTGAAGAAGTAAGAGATGAAGCGACAAATGGTAATTGAATTTATCTTTGTTAAAACATTGTTCTTTTTATATAACTCAACATTAAAGAGTTCAGATTTTTATCAAAAATAAACAAAAATTCTAAAACCAGAGACTTATATAGCTATCTATCTATAGCTCAAGGAGTCAACGCTGAACAGCAAGTCTCATCAACTCCTCCAGGGACACCCCCAGCTTTCACTCTGGTACCTCCATCAGAGAGAATAGCGATGGACAACCTCTGGACACTGCGTCAACTGACGCAATCAGCAGAAGACACCAAGGCTGCCCAGGAGATTATGGCAGATAACATGGATAGGCTGGAGAAGTTTGGGGACCAAATGATCCTCGCACTGTCCAAAGCGGAGAAGCTGACAGCTAACGTTCTGGAGGCGGAGAAGTTGCGGTGTAAAGCCATGGAGGTAACATTCCCTATTATGAACTCTACCGATTATAATTTCAGAGATGATTCAATTGAGAATATACATACCCCCTCCAGAGTTAACTTGTAAAACAATAACATTAGTTCGGATGTAATAGTAGGTCTAAATGAAACATTTAAAAATATGCACAAAGCAATTAAAGGGAGTACGAATAGTCAGAAGTTTTCAATAAAAAGAAACTACAAGTTAACCCAAAAGACTGGATTGCATCTCTGGTTGGACTATTTAGGTTCAGAGTTAAGAGCGTCAAACCTATCAGATGTTCTAGATAAAGAAAATACAAATACATTAAATTTTGATTCAAATGAAATAGAAAAACGTAAAAGATTGGTAAGGGATATTATAATTAATAGATTGGATCAATATTATCATAAAAAAATAATAAATTTAAAAGGTCCTATTAAAATAAAAAACAAAATAAAAGAAAGTAAAAGAATAGAAATGAATGTAACAGCAACGTCAGTAAGGGCTACATTATATAAACTAAATATTAAAACAGGGGAAAAGATTGAGACATTTATTGATAGGTTTGATGCAATTATAAGGGATTATGAAAATAGTAATCCAACAGAGAAGCTCTCCACGAAGGAAAAGAGGTCTGCCTTTTATTCGGCAGTGTCAGGACACTATCAGGAGTTGAGATCAGCCACACTGATAAGAAGACAAAGCAATCAAACGGAAATGACAATTGATGAAATAAAAAACTTTTTACTACAGCTGGAAGCCGAAAAGAAAAAAGACAATCATTCAGAAGCAGGAGCCAATGCAGCCCAAGGGAGGGCACAAACCAATATAAAATGCTACAGATGTAATAAAATGGGGCATGCCCAGGCTGAATGCCCACTGACTCAATACAACGCGTGGTTCTGTTACTATTGTAACAAAGTAACAGACCACAAAGGAACGGAATGTTTCCAAAGAGGCAGTGGCACTTCAGGATCAGGTGGATCAAGTGCAAAACCATCCAGAGGAGGGTATGTAAATAATTATAATAAATATAACAACATAAGAGGTAGAGGTAACAACCATACTAACAAAAAAGATAAGAGGGAAAACTCGAATACATTCAGAAGTAGGGTATTCAAAAATACTAAAAACAACTCCGCCCCAGAACGCTCACAGAAGAAGAAAACAGCTAGAGCTTTTCTAACAGGTAACAATAATATAACAAATACTAACAACAATATAACATTTTTAGCAGACTCGGGTGCGACAGAGCACATTGTAAAGAAAAGTCTAATCTTGAGTAATTTTAAAAAATGCTCGAGAAAAATCATTAAAAGCGCGAATAAAAATAAAACAGCAGTTATTACCATAGATGGAAAAGGTAATCTTATGCTGGTTTCACACAGAAATAATTCAGATGTAGTTAAATTAACAAATGTGTTAGCAGCTTCAGAAGTTTCACATAATCTGATTTCACTGAGAAAATTCGCAGACGCTGGTCTAGGCATTTATCTAGACAACAACATGCTGGAAATTTTTGATAAATAACTTCGTTTAATACAATATTATGATTGTTATTATGATTATTATTATTCTAATTTTCATTATAATTATTATCTTCAATTTTTAATCGTTTACACTTAATATTTTCTAATTTTTCTTCATATTTTTTTGGTTCTTTTTCTTTAATTTTCATGTAAGCTTCTTTCTTACGTAAAGCCTCATTCGCACGTATTTGTTCCAATTTATCAGTACTCATTGTTTCCTTGAATTGCCATTTCGTTATCTTAGTATTTTTTAATTTCTGTTTATATTTATTCGGTTGTACTTTTTTCATTTTCATATAAGCTTTTTTCTTACGTAAAGTTTCTTGAACACGTCTTAGTTCTAATTTATCATTACTTTTTTGTTTCTATCATTTCCATAATAACGTCTTCTTCTGAAATTTTTTTATATCTATGTGATTCATCTGTTCCCATTTTCCTATTAACGGTCGGAGCTGCATCACTTGAGTTTTGCTTTATTTATTATATCAGTATCTTTTTAAATTAATAAATTAAACAAATATAATGACTTGTCAGTACTAAAGCTATATTAATACAATCATTTCTGTCAAAATAAAAAATCATTCGGACTTCTTATTTTTATATGAGCTTGGATTGGAAATTAGACATCAAACTTGATAGACCTAACTTTAAAATACGATACATTGAAAGTTTTTATTATAACTTTATATGTCTAATATTTTGGTGTATTTCTTGAGTTGTCCGCACTGGAGTATAATCTTACAAATTTTTACTTTGTAGCAAAGAAACTTGATTAAACGCATCGTTCATTCATAAGTTAAGATTGAAAATATTATTAGAAGGCGGGCAGCTTCGTCAAGCTCTTAAGTTCTGTTACAAATAAAGTTTCTTTTTCATCTATTTCTTTTGATTCTTTTTTTTCTTCATTAAATTTAATCTCAACTGTCCCAATTTTATTATCGTTATAATTCAAGTGGGTGTTATCAATTATATCATTATCTGGTTTTTCAAAATTTCTATCTGAAATGTCATTGTCAATTTCCATCAAAATTGTTTTATGATTCAAATTCTTTTGTTTACGATACATTTTCATGATCCTTTTTTGTTCTGGCAATAAATGCATTTGTGAGTTTTTTTTATAATATTTCAAGCTCAGCGAAATCTAAATTCAATGATATTTGATTAAGAGCATGACGAAGCGTCCGCCTTCTAATTATATTTCCAATCCTAACTTATGAATAATCGATGCGTTTAATCGAGTTTTTTTATTATAAAGAAAAAATTTGTAAGATTAAACTCTAGTGCGGACAACCCAAGAATTCTACCAAAATATTATACATACAAAGTTATAATAAAAACTTTCAATGTATCGTATTTTAAGGTTAGGTTTGTCGAGTTTAATACCTAATTTCCAATCAAAGCTCATAAAAAAATAACAAGTCCGAATGATTTTTTATCTTAACAAAAATTATTGTACAAATATAGCTTTAGTGCGGACAAGTCATTATATTTGTTTAATTTATGAATTTAAAAAGATATTGATAAAATAAAAAAAGCAAAACTCAATTGCTGCAGCTCCGACATACCGTTAAGACCTTGCTCATGACAAAAACTCCGTTTTATCATATCCGGTGGATTATCGTAATTAATTTTTGCATTATTATAATTTTGTAAAACTGGAAACATTATTATTTTTTGCGTTTTAAAAATTCTTTATAAACGTATTCGCATTTGAGAAACATTATATCTTAAACAACATGACCTAAATTATAAAGTACTGCAACAGCAAAAACCATTGCAAAAACGCTACAATCATAATTATTCGTTTGTGATTGTACTGTTTTGAATACTGTGCTTAATTCTGATTTGTTTGGAAATAATCTGTTCATATAAATCTTATATTCATCTTGTAAATATATAAGATTCAAACTGTCCTGTATATGAATTACCTTATTATTATAATACACACGAATCCAGTGACTCTTTTCTGAATTTCCGGTAAATAATAACTGTATAAATTCTCCGTCGATCAGTACTGAATTAACATATTGTGGTCTCTGAATTAGTGAAGTTAATTGCATGTCGAATGAGGTGCACTGGTTTGAAATGTTATTAAATTCTAATATATGAATATCAGTTAACATGAAAGCAATTCCATTATACAACCCCTGTCTTTTAACAATTAATTTATCTTCCTCAGTCAAAACTATTATTAGAAATGAAAATTCTCTTAAGAATTTTCATTCATTTTTAATTAACTTTTTCCAAAGATATTCACCAAAGAATTGCTTTTATATTAACTGATTTCATTTACTGCCTTTTTACTTTAAAAGCTGAAAAATTAAAGAAATTATGAAAAATGCTATAAATTAATTGTTATATGATAAATAAATAATAATGAAATTTGTAAAAATAATATAATGATAAAAAATGATTATTTTTGGCAATTATTTATATATATATATATATATATATATATATATATATATGGTCAATCCACGTCAAACGGATAATGGCTCTGTCCGAAATTGTAAAACACCAAAAATCTCGTTTATAAGCTCAAAATTTTTATCTTACACTCTACTTTGTTTTGCAATGTGGCGATTTTTAAAAATCCAAAATGGCGGCTCCAATATGGCGGCTCAAACCTAGAGATATCAAAAAATTTTTTTAAATTAATTTTAATTTATTCAAATTAGATCCTACATATTTTTATACATCAGAAATCAATTCAGCGTTTAATTTTACATAGGAATATAGTATTGCACTCGAGGTAAAAAAAATTTACAATGTCATCGGAAGGTTATATCGGGAAATAATAGTTATTTCTCAAATTACTCATTGATCAATGTTAATTAGTGAGGAAATGAAGATACTGATAGCTAACTCGAGTTACTGAATTTAAATCTGATGTTCGCTTATCCCTACAAGATCTGTATGAAAGTCATTTGAAGGTCAAATCGCGAATATCTTTTATTATTTGATAACATTAGGACACCTTCAAGTTTTACGTGTCGCTGAATCCGAAACCGGGGTCTGTTGGAGTGTCAAACGACGTAATTGCGTAAAAATTAATCAAATATTGACTAAAAGAAAACTTTTGTTCTCCGAGAAACCAGAGTTTGAAACGAATTTTTCTGTAATTACGTCGTTTGACACTGCAACAGGTCTCGGATTCGGATCCAGCATCACGTAAAACTTATAGGTGTCTTAATCTTATCAAATAATAGAAGATATTCGCTATTTGATCTTCAAATAACCTTGATGGAGACTGGTAGGGTTAAGCGGATATCAGATTTGGATTCAGTGACTCGAGTTACCTATCAGTATCTTCATTTTCTTATTAATCAACGTTTATCAATGATTAATTCGAGAAATAACTATTGTATCGCGATATGACCTTCAGATGATATTGTAAAATTTTTTTACCTTGAGTGCAATACTATATTCTCATGTCAAATCGAACGCTGAATTGATTTCTGATATAAAAAATATGTAGAATCAGATTTAAATGAATTAAAATTAATTTTTGAAAATTTTTTATGAAATTTCTAGGTTTGAGTGGCCATATTAAGACCGCCATTTTGGATTTTTAAAAATCGCCACATTGCAAAAGAAAGTAGAGTGTAAGACGAAAATTTTGAGCCCATGCACGACTTTTTTAGTGATCTACAATTTTGGACAGAGCCATTATCCGTGTATTACATGGTAATTGAAATTACTCATTGTCTGCTACTTTAGAAATTGCTTTTCGAGGGCTTATTTCCTTCTATTTTTTATCAACTTAAAAATAAATTTTTGACTATGTAAGAAAGAGCCACCAATAAGGAGTTATAACAGTTTAAAATATATATTTTCATGTCTAATTTGTTTTCAATATAAAAATTAATCATACATGATGATATATATTTTAAACTGTTTTAACTCCTTATTGATAGCTCTGACTTACATAATCAAAAATTCATTTTAAAGTTCATGTGAAATAGAGTGAAATAAGCCCACGAAAAAAAAATTCTGAAGTGGGGAGCAATGAGTATTTTCAATTACCATGTAATACATATAAGAACCAATAGAAAACTTCAAAATTCAGGTCTGTAAAGAATCATGCTAACTCTGCTTTTCATTAACAACAAGAAGTGTTCTCATGAATTTCTCTCTAAAATATTAGGATTTTCAGTAAAAAAAAAATGATCAAGTTGGGACTTTTCCAAACATTTTGAAAAATTTCGAAATTTCATGAATCTATGGCTCTTGATCCTCCTAATCTCAATCCTTAAAAATTGTTTTACACATTTTGAGTAACAGGCAGGATATATTCCCAGAGTTTCAGAGATTTTTATTTTCCTACTCTTCCAGTTGGTTTGAAATGTTCCATATATATATATATATATATAAATATATTTATTCATTAAAAAAAGTTTGTTGTAAAAAGAACTAAAATCAAAATTATTTTGAATCATTATTAATAATTGTATTCTTTAATTTGTTTACAGTTATTTATGCTTATTTGCAGTATCTACATTTAAATAATGTATAAATGATAATAAACAACCCACACAGCATGAAATATTTATGGAAGCTTCCTGAAACATTGGCAGCGAAAATTTGAAATATTTTAAGAATCTTACATGGAATATTCCTGTAATTTTCGTATGTCCTTGATTCTTCCTACATTGGAATATTCCATGGAATATTGCTGGAAGATTCTAAGAATATTTCATTGGAAGATCTGGGACATCTCAGATCTTTTATTGAAATATTTCAGGAATCTTGCAGGAATATTTTATAAAATATTCCGTCGGAACATTCATTGAAAATTTCCGGAATATGGGAACGGTAGATTTGAAACATTTTATGAACTTTTCATGGAATATTAACAAAAGATCTAAAGAATCTTTCATGGAATATGCACGAAAGATTTAGAGAATTTTTCATAAAATATTCCATGAAATATATCTGGAGGATTTTAGAAATCTATCGTAAAATATTCCGTGGAATATTTATGAAAGATTCGCAGAATATTGGCACGGAAGATTTCTGAAATATTTCAGAAATCTTCCGTGAAATATTTCTGTAATATTCGTATGTTCTTGATTCTTCCTACATTGGAATAATCCATGGAATACTCTTGAGAGATTTCAAGAATATAAAAATGGAAGGTTTGGGTAATCTCTCATCTTTCATGAAATGTTCCTGGAAGATTTTTGGAAAATGTGAAATGCTGTGAGGGGATGGTATGTATATTATATAATAACACATTACACTTATACATCAATACATATACGCATACATAAACATTTAGTTATAAAATCGCATTTAAATATTCGCTTCGACTGTGCACTTCAAAGTGCTGATACCCTTTCGCTTTTATAGTAAGTGAGGTATATTTCAACCGCTTGGGAATAAAACTCCCATTTAACAAACATCCCCTTATCGGCGTCACTAGAAACCTCCCGTAACGTTCCGCGCAATCTTCCAACGAAAACTTCATGGAATCATTCTAGAATCTTTTAAGCAATATTCCACTGGAAGATTACTGTAATCTTTGCGTAAAATATTTCGTGGAATATTTACGGAAGATTTATGTAATATTTCGCTGTACGATTTGAAAGTTTTTAGGAATCTTCCAGTGAAATGTTTCTGGAATCTTTCTGAAATCTTTAATTAAATATTCCACTGAAAGATTACTTAAATTCTTTTGTGCAATATTTCGTTTATTATTTATGGAAGATTTATCTTATATTTCGCTGTACGATTTACAAGTTTTTTGAAATCTTCCAGTGAAATGTTTATGGAATCTTTCTGAAATCTTTCATAAAATATTCCACTGGAAGGTTACTTAAATCTTTTTGTGGAATATTTAGTTGACTAGTTCTGAAAGATTTATGTAATTATCCGCTGTACGATTTTAAAGTTTATCGGAATCTTTCAGCGAAATGTTTATGGAATCTTTCTGGAATCTTCCATGAAATATTTTACTGGAATATTCATAAACATTACATGGAATATTTTATGAAATATTTCAGAAATCTTTCGTGAATATTACATGGAATAATTCGAAAAAGTTTTCGAACATTCCTTCGAAATATTCCTGAAATATTCCTGGAAGCTTTCAATGGAAGATTCCAGTGGAATATTCTTAAATATTCTGTGAAGACTTTCAATAATCTGTATGAAAGGTTCCATTGAAATATTCCAGTGGAATAATTTGAAATATTTCAGTAAAATCTTCCATACTATGTGAGAACCATTATTTATTTCTAGCCTAACGCTTTTTAATTGTTATTTACAGCTTTCAATATTTTCTTCTAATCATTTGTTTATTCGCAGCATTATTCTACTTTTACAAAATAATTTTCATTCAAGGTGATAAAATATTTTACTATAAGATTATATATATATATATATATATGTTTTATTTCACAAAAAAATTTCAACATCAAAACTAATTCTCTAATGTAAAGAATAAAAAATTAAATTGGTATAATTTTGAAATTTTGATATGGGAATACTTTTTATAAATAACTTTTTAATAATTTTGAATAATGGTAAATTTTTTAAATAACTTGTGGTATTGAATGCTAATTAAATTTAATTTTAACATGAAGTTAATTATTTAGGTTGGAAATGTATTAAATAAAATAATATAACTATTTATAAGTTATCACTTAATTTTTTAAACTTTTTATTTATAGTTGACAATTATATTGAATATATGATTCTTATTTTAATAGTTTTTATATGACATTATGTGAATTTTATAGATATAAATTATTTAAGGAGATGTAAAATGGACAGCACACTTCCACCCATAAATATTGATTACTTTTCCATTGTATTTTAAAATTTTGAATAAAGAGATGCATCAATATATAATATGTATCACGAAGATTTTTCAGTTAAATTTTTACATAAATATATTTATTAGTTATTGAGGAGTTTGGGTTCCAATATTATTTACTAAAATTTTTGCATTTGGAATCAGAAATTTAAATATCTTGAAAACTAATAATTGGAATAATTTAAAAATTCAAATAAATAATCATCACAAGACATACTACAAGTTAATACATTCCTTTTATGGAAATTCAGCAATAAAATGGTAAGACAGTTAATTTTTTTATCTTCTTATAGTAAAATATAATCGAACTTTGACAACAAATTTAACATAATGAAATAATTGTACTTTCAATGATTTGTATCATATTTAATACAAATTATAGAATGATATTACAGAATATTATTTTTTTCCGCATTCATAATAAATGTTTCGTAAATAATAAGTAAATTTTCTTTTGGAATGTTTACTTTTTTAGGAGGAATTCTACTTTTATCTAGACAGTTCATACATATGAATGCATAATTATAGACATAATCAGAAATATTTATTCATATTTTATATATTGTCTTATCTTAATAATTGACTATTAAAAAAATTTAATATCTAATAAATAATTTTTTAAAATTGTATTTCATAAAATTTATGTTCAAACAATATTTAAAAAAATATTTTTATATCATGTAATTATAATTTTTCAAATGTAGTAATTTGATATTTTTTAAAAATTAATGTTTCTCTTAGGATGATAAATATTTCCATCGGTCTTACAGTCAATTTAAAATCTATATAATAAAATAATTAAATAAATATGGACAGTCAGACTGCCCTTGTTTATAATCACCCCCGTAGAATAACCTGAAATAAAAACTTAAAAATTAACTGGAAAGAAACCTGAAAATAAATAAAATTAGTAAAGCACAATCTGACTGTCCCCCACCACCAAAAAACCTTTCTTCGATTGTGATCCTGTATCCTACATTCAAAATGTTGAAATTTTAGAAAATAATATTAAAAATAAATTTAAAAGGGAGAGTTTTGAGAATATTTGCATTTTTCCGAATAAAAATAATGTAAATTTAATGTTAGAATCAAGTAAATTAAATAGTATTTATCATCTTTTCTAACATAATATAGAATTAAAGTGGTGGAGGTGTATTAACTTATATTGGTTTTTTTGATGGTGGAGGGGATATTCAAATAATTTTTTAGGTATAAATTGGGAGTCATGTGGCGAGAGGAGTTCAGTCCTTGAGGATGAGCAGTAGCGTGCTCGAAACGCTGGATATTATACAGGATCACAATCGAAGAAAGATTTTTTGGTGGTGGGGGACAGTCAGATTGTGCTTTACTAATTTTATTTATTTTCAGGTTTCTTTCCAGTTAATTTTTAAGTTTTTATTTCAGGTTATTCTACGGGGGCGATTATAAACAAGGGCAGTCTGACTGTCCATATTTATTTAATTATTTTATTATATAGATTTTAAATTGACTGTAAGACTGATGGAAATATTTATTATCCTATTTATTATTTAGTCGACATAAGTATTGTTTTTATTTTTAATGTTTCTCTTATTAAAAATATTATTGCTTCAATGAAATGAATTGCTAACAATTTTTATATAAATCACAATTCATTTAAATATAAACACGTGTACAAATGAAAATGTAATTAAGGTTAAATGTGTTATTTATAAAAAATTATTAACAAGTAACTTTTTATATAATATATTTTCATGAAAACTAATTTAAATACCTCATTCTCTGAATGATAACTGAATACAATTTTAATTTAATAAATTTAGTTATACAATTATAAATATATAATATTTATATAACTGTTCATCAAATAGAATTATTATTTTTTTAATACATATATATTAAAAAAATAATTATTACAATAGATTGTAGTTAAATAAAAATGTTTATTTTAATAATTATAGCGTTGAAATTTATTTTGATGAAAATGTTATTTGATTGACATTTAAAGTATTATTTTAACTATTTTTGAAAAGTTGTTTGTCATCAATAAAAAAATATTTAATTTTCCAAATAATTAATCTATTAATATCAAGAATTTTCTAAAAATTATAATATTTATGATATGCAAACCTTACTTGTGATACATACACTTTGTAATATTTGTATCTCATTAAATTTTTATATTAGATGCAAGAAGGATTGTTAAGTAATTGCAAATATTTATTTTTTTATTCCGAAATTTTCGAATTTAAAATTAACTAAAATGTTGTATTTTAATCTTATGATTTTTTCTATTTAAATTTCGTATTTCATATATATAAAATACATTTGTGAAGATATTTTTATTAGAAATCAACACGAATTTCTTTTAAGCATGTTTTACTTATAAATTAATTTCATAATTCAAATTCATGGTCATATGTTGAGGTCTGGAAATTATAGTTGTAATTCAGTACCCAGTTCTCAGTTTATTTACATCAAATATCGTACTATCTTTGTTTTTCTAATGGAAGTAGAGTGAGAAATAGTCACTTGAAATAAATTATACGCTTTTTTACTTTAAGCACATGTGCACATATATTTTTATATTATGTTTCATCAAATTATTTTTAATTTTATTCAGAACTCAAAATTTAATTAATTAATTCTTATTTACATAAAATTAGTCATTTATACATAGTAATATAATAAAAGAAAATTCAACTAAGCGACGTTAGGAGCGAAAAACTTCAATATAATTAATACCTGTTAACGTAAAACCCAATAAATTGTGTAACGATTTTCAACAGTTGATAAATATAATGTAAATCATATAATATATATATCAATTTTAAATTTCTAATCATTAATTTAAAACTCAAAAGTAACTATTTTAAAACGGAATATGGAAGATAAACATGTATCGTTTTAATCCTTGAATATCACGAATTTAAATATTAATTATTAGTAATTTTAAAGAGTTATATATTATATAAATGATTGTATATTTAATCATTTTCAATTTTAGTTACAGGAAAAGCCGCACGAAAAGAGGTTAATAATTGCATTTTCTGCGAAATATTGCCCTTGAATCGAGTAGGTGAAAGATCAGTCTTAATACCAAAAAAAAGGCAGTAAGCATCGTAAATGTATGCTCTTACTTCATGATATAATAGTACCAACATTGGTCCCTAAAATTCAAGCTATAGTACTAATTGAAATAATATCGTCACTCTTTTTTAAGTACCTTAAGAGCATGACGAAGCTGTCCGCCTTCTAATAATATTTCAAATCTTAACTTATGAATAAATGATGCGTTTAATCGAGTTTCTTTGCTACAAAGAAAAAATTTGTAAGATTAAACTCTAGTGCGGACAACTCAAGAAATCCACCAAAATATTATATATACAAAGTTATAATAAAAACTTTCAATATGTCGTATTTTAAGGTTAGGTTTGTCGAGTTTGATATCTAATTTCCAATCCAAGCTCATAAAAAAATAAGTCCAAATGATTTTTTATTTTAACAAAAATTATTGTATAAATATAGCTTTAGTGCGGACAAGTCATTATATTTGTTTAATTTAAGAATTTAAAAAGATATTGATAAAATAAAAAAAGCAAAACTCGATTGCTGCAGCTCCGACATGCCGTTAAAGCGACTTCGGATTTTAGAGTAGGTTTTATTTTTGAGTTTACAAATTACTCTTTCAATATGTAAAATTTTTCAGATTTTTTAATTTTCCACTATTCTACGGATTATAATAAATGGTGGAAAATTAAAAAATTCGAAAAATTTTAGAAACTGAAAGAGTAATTTGTAAACTACAAAATTAAATCGAACCGAACTTCCGTAGTTGCCTTAATACATAAATTAGATATACTTGATTTAGAACCTATTTTAACAATACTTTCTTTTCTCCGTGCAGTTGTTAGTTCTAGTAAACGTCAAATACTGTTTTCGATTATTTCATGGTTCGTGATTGAAACACGTGATTAAAAAGTAAAAATTCCTATTATATTTTTCCATTGATTCAAATGCAATTTAGTAGAACAAATTCTTAATTCATCATGATATAATTTGTATTTAAACAATTTTTATGCACATTGTAACTTTAATTAATCTTTTTTATAAAAATAGAAAAATTTAATTTAGTACAAAACTACAATATCACAATTCATAAGTTGCGTCGATTCTTTTTTATTTTAAAATTGGCTAATTTATACATAATAATATAATATATGAAAATTCAACCGAGCGACGTTAGGAGCGAGGTATTTTTTGCTAGTTTAATTAATTAATTACATATTTTGAAATTAATAGTTCAATTGAACTTGAATGAAAAGCGTGCCGTGGACTAATTCACGTGTGCCAACCTTGAACACACGACACACGGGTAATCATCACCACGCTTTGTCCAGTTTGTCGAGAGAGTGAAATAGAAAGAGACGCTACTGGACGGTGTCACTACCTTATTACTTTTGACGAGATATTTTATATTGACTTAATTAAAATATAAATTCGAGTTAAAAACATAGAAAAAAATAATGAAAATGCTTCTTCATGATAAACAATTACCGTAAAAATCTAGATTGAATATTAGTTTTAAATATCTCTCTATACTATAAAAGATTTTCGCCGCTGCCGCTGTCAGTCTCTCAACTTCTTACCTTAAATTCTTCTTTTTACTTATAAATTTAGCTAATTTATGGTAAATTTTACCTAATTTATGGTAAATTTCAGCTAATTCATGGTGAATTTCAGCTAAAAATTTCATTTTCAGCTAATTTTAGCTGATTTATTGAGAATTTTAGCTAAAAATTTAATATTTTAGCTAAGTTTAGCTAATTTATTGAGAATTTTAGCTAATTTATATTAATTTTAGCTGAAATTTTAATTTTTTAGCTAAGTTTAGCTAATTTATTGTGAATTTTAGCTGAAATTTCAATTTTTCACTTAAAATTTGATAAATCAGGTTGATTTGATTTTAATTATTATAAGATTTCCTTTTAGCTAATCTTAGCTGATTTATTGAAAATGTTAGCTAAAAATTTAATTTTTTAGCTAACAAAGAGAGTACTGGACCTTCGGGAAACGGATTTAACTGAAACTGCGGGATATGATTTTTCGACGAAAAAAAAATAAACCCGAGTTTTTTCTTTTCTTTGAATGGGCCCCATGAACGAAGATAAAGACATTTTTTTGAAAATATAATAAAAAGGAGCATCTATCAGATCTTGAATAACCAAACAACTAAGACTCTTACAAAAACATGTATGAATAATAAAATAAAGAACAGATGCAATACTTTAATTTAAGCTTAGTTGCATTAAAAAGGCTTCTATGGTCTAAAAATTTACAGGCGATTAGAATATTCTAATAAAATAAAATATCGTAAAAAATTGATGATATGTTACGTGCTAAAAATTTAACAAATATGTTGTAATTTTTAATTAGGCACAACTTTTAAACCACAGAGGCTTTTTTAGTACAACAAAGTTTAAATTGAAGCATTCAATCTGTACTTTGTTTTATTTTATATATATTTTTTTGTAAAAGTCTTAGTTGTTTAGTTATTCAAGATCTTGTAAATGCTCCTTTTTATTATATTTTCGAAAAAATGTCTATATCTCCGTCTATGTGGCCTATTCAAAGAAAAGAAAAAGCACGGTTTTATTTTTTTCATCAAAATTCATATTCTGCAGTTTCAGCCAAATCCGTCACCCGAAGGTCGGGTATTCTCCTTGTAAGTTTAGCTAATTTATTGTGGATTTTATTTAAAATTTTAATTTTTTCACTCAAAATCTGATAAATCAGGTCAATCTGATTTAAATTATCATAAGATTTATTTTTATTCTTGTATTATAAGAGATTTTAGAAATTTACAAAAAAGAAAATATTTGTTTATGCCAGATAAATGAAATAAGAATTGAGCCTTTAGAAGTTAGGAGGTGATTCTCGGTGCATAATGCGAAAGAAAGATCGGTTGGAGATGGTGACCATAACAGCGTCTAATATGCGCTGTACAAATAAATATTTATATCATATGTTATATTTTATATTATGTGTACATTATTGATTATTCAAATATAAAAAATGTATAAATGTATATAAGTATATGAATGTAAAATTATTACAAGGGATTATGTACATTATAAAATCTATGTATTAAATTCAAAAGGGGGTTGGCGAGCAAAGCGAGCAGGGGGGTATATATTATAAAAAAATTTCGCCGCATCCGCTGTCGCTGCCGCTGTGTATAAGAATTCGATTTGTCCTTGGTTAGTTAGAATTTAGCTAGAATCTAGCTCAAATTAAGTTTAAAGTCAGCTAAAAATTAGCTAAAAGTTACCTTAAAGTTAACTAAAAATTAGCTAAAAGTTACCTAAAAGTTAACTAAAAATTAGCTAAAATTTATATTAATTTTAAGCAATTTTAGGTAAATTTTGGTTTGATTTCAGCTGAATTTCAGCTGCATTTTAGATCTATTTATATTATATTCTTTTTATACTATTGAAAGTATATCACCGCTGTCATCGCTGTCGTCGTCAGAAATGTTTGGACTTACATTACAGCGTTAAATTTAGAATCTTTTTACTACTAGACTGACATTTGATGAAACTTTTATAAATCAATTACTGACTTTATTCTTTATTTAATATTATAATAAAACGTATACACGTAGTCCTCATAACACACAACATTTAATTATTAATTCTCTCCTGGTATAAAGCTAGGACTCCACAGATGATTAGATTCATTAAAAGATCATTGAAGATTTACCTCAAGAAAACTTTTGAATAATTATTATTATTTAGTATTTTATATAAAAGTTATTTAAAAAATTGCAAATTCTCAAATATTTTTTTAAAGTTACAAAAGCAAGATGGGGGTTGGCGCGCTTGCGCGCAGGGGGTTTGCCCCCTAGTATAAATAAAAACCAATGAAATTATAGAAAATTCAAACGTCAAGAGTAAAAAGCGTTTCAAATACTAATAAAAGTTACTAACATCTACTTATTTTTCTTTACGATTAGTAGTGCATGATAATAAAAGTAAAAATAGAAAGATGAACATTAAAGATAAAAGGATCAAAATTAAAGATATAAAGATAAAATTTAAAGATATAAAGATGAAATTTAAAGATATAAAGATGAAAATTAAAGATATAAAGATGAAAAATAGACTATATTAGATTTAATTTAAATAAAGTAATAAAAAATAAGTATAATTAGCATTTACTTTAATCGATAATACAAAAAAGAGATATCTTATCTAAATTACTAGAGTTTTAACATTTGTCGACATGAGCGATGCATAACATAAAACATACATGGAAAAGAGACGCACGCACCATCTCAAGAATCTATACAGATAAATCAGATGGTTATCTTATAATAGTGAACAAAGCTCGCTGCATAAGGCGCTCTTGCTCTCTTATTCGTATCTCCAGCTTCAATTAGTATTCTTTTAGACGCAAGTCAGAATTTTAAGGAAGACATCGACACGGCCAATGTAAGTATCAGGCAAAACAAGATAGGTTCTCTAAGTAGTTACAACCCAAGAACAACGGGTGATCGTTATGTTCAGTGCCGTTGTTCAAGAAACGTGTATTAAATATCTCTATTTTTTTGTTTCTTGTAATAATTTTTTTTTTACTCAAAGTGATTGAAGTGATATTTTAAATTAACAAAGTAAAGTCACTTTCAATTAATTATTTTTTATTAGCAATAATTTTTTGTTTTAATCAGTGCGCGATCTAATACTAACCTAAAAACATAAAAATATATTTTTTTTGTCTAAGAAGGAGCGTGACTCGGGTCGATCCCAAAAAGCGCCAAGTGGGAAACTACCTTTGAGATGAAAGTACTGCAAATTGCATAAAAGGCCGATGGTGGGCATAAAAGGCTGCCTTTAAGACTGCTCTTTTCCGTATTTTACACGCATACTTGAATGTTGTATAGCGAATCGGTTGCAAACTGCCAGGAATTAGGTCATTTTCTTCTTTGTTTCAGGTGTTAGGAAGCTCGACCCAAAATTAAAAAATTCTCATGCAATATTGATAAGATGAAAAGCGATATATAACCCGCGAAACAGAGGTTATTGAATATGAAAATATAAAAAATAATTGAATAAATAAATCAAATCTTTTTTTTTTTAATTTATCGCAGTAAGAACTGTGATTAAATTTCATAAAAGTTTTACTCTCGATCATAATTAGTCATTCTATAAAATTAGAATACGTGGTGATGATGATATATTTTTATTTAATTAAATAGTCACTAATAATTATCAGACTTTATTAAGAATATACATAAATGAAAATAAAATTAGAGTTATTATAGTTCTTTTTGTTTCATTTCAATTTATAATAAAAAATAAATTAAATTTTCTATTAGAAGTCAGAGTTCATATCATTTTATGTAAATTTTTCTAGATTCAATAAATGAGTTATACAAAGAAAAAAAGATGCCAAAAGGCCGACTCAAAATAAAATTATGTGTTTATTAATCAACCGACCATTTCAATCTAAATATTTCCTGTGAGTCCAAAAATTTACTTTATTTTAATGTTATTCGCATGCATAAAAATAAACAGAAATATATTCTATGTCTTGTCTAAGAACAATTGTTTTCTGTAACGTCTCGTATGAACCTACAAGAACATCGTTGGTTTGGTCAATTTGAAGGAAGTAAAGATCAAAATGAAGAATGCAAGATTATTTCTTGCTTTGATTCTTTTGTGATATAAACATAATAATAATAATAATAATAATAATAATAATAATAATAATAATAATAATTATTTAAATAGAATTGAAGTAGTCATTTTTTTAACTAATTTATATTATAAATCAATAAAGTTCAATTAAAATATAAATCTAAATATATATTTATTAAAGCTTATAAAATAAAATCTTGACATTCAATAAGCGACGTTACAAGTTCATTGAAGTTTTCATATAATCTATCGGTGCAATGATTCATCAATCTTCCAACGGAATCATCCTTGGAAGGTTTACGGAAGCTTTCAGGAGCCTTCTACTGGAATGTTTCAATGAAAATTTCCAATATTTTGCTTAATTGCTGACGGAGTCTTCCATTCAAGCTTCCATAAAATCTTTCGGTGCAATGATTAAACAATCTTCCAACGGAATCTTCCTTGGAAGGTTTACGGAAGTTTTCAGGAGCCTTATACTGAAATGTTTTAATGACAATTTCTAATATCCCACTAAAAGGTAAACGGAGTCTTCCATTGAAGTTTCCATAAAATCTTTGATTGCAATGATTCATCAATCTTCCAACGGAATCTTCCTTGGAAGGTTTATAGAAGCTTTCAGGATTCTTTCACTGAAATGTTTCAATGACAATTTCCAATGTTCCGCTGAAAGGTAAACGGAGTCTTTCATTGAAGTTTTCATAAAATCTATCGGTGCAATGATTCATCAATCTTCCAACAGAATCATCCTTGGAAGGTTTACGGAAGCTTTCAGGAACCTTCTACTGGAATGTTTCAATGAAAATTTCCAATATTTTGCTGAATTGCTGACGGAGTCTTCCATTGAAGTTTCCATAAAATCTTTGATTGCAATGATTCATCAATCTTCCAACGGAATCTTTCTTGGAAGGTTTATGGAAGCTTTCAGGATTCTTCCACTGAAATGTTTCAATGACAATTTCCAATATTTCGCTGAAAGGTGAACGGAGTCTTCCATTGAAATTTCCATAAAATCTATTGGTGCAATGATTTATTAATCTTCCAACGGAATCATCCTTGGAAGGTTTACGGAAGCTTTCAGGAGCCTTCCACTGGAATGTTTCAATGACAATTTCTAATATTTTGCTGAATGGTAAATGGAGTTTTCCATTCAAGTTTCCATAAAATCTTTCGGTGCAATGATTCATCAATCTTCCAACGGAATCTTCCTTGAAAGGTTTACGGAATTTTCCATGAGATTTAAGTCGGAATATTCTAGTGAAAATTCCCAACATTACCCCGAAAGGTAAACGGAGTCTCCTATAAAGCTTCCATGAAATCTGTCGGTGCAATGATTCATTGATTTTTCAACGTAATCTTCCTTGGAAGGTTTACGAAGGCTTCCAGGGGATCTTCATAGAAAGTTTCCTCCGCAATATTCCAGAAATATATCTGTTTTCTTCCATAAAGCTTCCATATATATTTCAATGAAATATTCCATTGGAATATTTCGGAATATTCCAATGATATCTTTCATGCTGTGTGAGTATAAATACTTTGAAAACTTTATAATAACAAAATTTCTAAATTATTCTTTAAAATATATAATTTTATAAAAATGTTAACTTGGAACTACGTTTTAATGATTATAAATGACTTTGAAATTAAAAAATGAAGCAAAATTCCTTATATCATATCTTTATTCAAAACCTTAAATAATAATACATAAAACTTTTATAATTTTAAATCTTATGAACTACTTTTATGAGATCACCACAGGTGTATTTTGTGCGCTGTTTGCGCATGTGCAGTGTGCAAACAAAGCTTGAAAAAAAATTCAAAATCAAAATTAAATAGATTACTTAATCATTTCTAAAATAAAGTCATCAAAAATCAATAATCAATAAATCTAACTTCATTATCTATCACTTTCTGCGATCTTCGTGGGACAGAATCGCATAAATTATGAAAATATTCTGGATTATCAAATAAGGCAGTCCATGCTTCTTGAGTTCCACGAGCTGCTCACGATTTCGTGCCATTCCAGGTCTCCATCCTTTTACCATATATGACCACACATTCTTGATGATGTTGATCTGGTGAACGTGGTGGGCAGTCAAATCTCTGAAGCTGGGGATGCACTGCGTACCAATCACGCACTATATGTGCGGTATGTATAGGACTATTATCCTCCACTATATAAATTGGCACCTCATCGTCTGCGTATCGTTCTCTTAGACTTGGCAAAAGCTTATTTTCGAGAATGTTCACATATGCTTGAGCATTGAGTCTTCTGTCAATACGAAAAAGCCGACCGGGACCATCACCGTTCTCCCACGCTCCGAAAAATTATTTAAGACAACGAAAGTAAATAACTATAAATAACTGTAAATCATCATAAATAATTATAAATAACAATAAACTATTTAGTTTCCTAAAAATTTTGAAAATTGTAAATAATAGTAATTAAGAGTAAGTAACTGTAAGTGTTTGTAAATAAAAGTAAATAGCTTTTAAAATCAGTTAGTAATCGTAAATAACTAAATAACTATAAATAATTGTAAACTCTACTGAAAAATCTCACGTGAGATCTCATGCCGAATTCTTCAAATGTAACTCTATTCGTGAAAGTTCTAAGTCCGAAAGTTACTAAAAAATTTTAAGTTCCAACTATCAAAGAAAAAATTTTTAATTTAATATATTTTTTTTTTTGTATCTAGACATTTTACAATAATTTAGTTCATTAACCCTTTCAGAACCAATGTACATTACAATGTACATTGACATTTTTTGGTTTTTTTGAAATTGTGCAAAAGTGGCTTCAAATTTTGTAAAAAAAATATGTGTATTAGATTGAAGTGGACTATTTCCGATCTCAAACTGAGGGCCTAAGTTACTATATCTTTGATAGAAACTGAGAAAACTTGAAAAGAAAAAAAAAAAAAAAAAAATTTTTTTATCGCAAAAATTGCTTAATAAATGAACACTTATCATCGCTAAATGGTTATCAGAACTTTTCATGATGAAATAATAATTCCGTTCTGAAAGGGTTAACAACTAATACCTTTCTGCTAAATCTCACGTTTAATCTCATGTAAGTTCTCATGTTTAAATTTCATGCAAACAAGTTATTAAAAATTTTAAGCTTTTTAATTTACATGAACATTTTCAAGTATAAAAAATAATTTTTCGAAATTCATTCATTTTGGTTTCTAGATAATTTAATTCATTAAAAATTAGTTGACCAGTCCGATTCGAAGTCAGACGATTGTTCAAAATATTTGAAATAAATGCCTTCAAAACTTATAATTTTTTTTATTTTTGGTCATTTGAATTTGATTTAGCTTCACAAAAAATAACATTTTACAAACTTCTATTTTGACTTTTCGTGGAAAAGACGAGTCTTATTATTTTTTTAAATTTCTTTGTCTGGAGTAGAAACAACTGTTCATAGAAGGCAATAATTTCTACATTTATGTACATTCTAAAACAATCTAACTTGTAACAAAATAACATTTTACTACTTGTAAGAAAATCTTACCTTAGATATTGTACCAAAAAAGTAGGTAAGTTGGTGTCTTATACCTGCGACAGGCAAGAGAGTTTGTTAGATTAATCTGAGAGAAAAAAGATGCCGTAAAATTAAAAGGGCGCTAAAAAACGCGGGAAATGTGTACAATATACAGCTTTGTCTCTTAAATCCGAATCAAGCATGAAAACTTCTCCAGTTAGCCTTAGGAAAGAAAGACGCTAAAAAACAAAAAAGAGCGTGAAAATGCGGGAGAAGCGTGCATGACGCGTGTAGCATTGTCTTTTACACATGACACAGGCACGGAATGTATAAGAGACAAAACTACACGCGTCGTGGGCGCTTCTCGTCCTTTTTATTTTACGGCGTTTTTCTTCTTTTAGACCAATCAGACAAACTTCCTTGCCTGTGACGGGTATAAGAGACCCACTTATCTACTTTTTTGGTATAATATCTAAGGTAAGATTTTTTCACAAGTAGTAAAACGTTATTTTGTTACAAGTTAGATTGTTTTATAATGTACATAGATGTAAAAATTATTGCCTTCTATGAACAGTTGTTTCTACCATAGACAAAGAAATTTTAAAAAATAATAAGACTTTGACTTTTCCACGAAAAGTCAAAAATTGAAGTTTGTAAAATGTTATTTTTTGTGAAGCTAAATCAATTTAAAATAACCAAAAATTAAAAAACTATAAGTTTCAAAGGCATTTGTTTCAAAAATTTTAAAGAATTGTCTTACTTTGTTTTTGCTACGTAAAGTACAGAATCGAACTGGTTAACTAATTTTTAATGTATTCAATTATCTAGAAACCAAATAAATGAATTTCGAAAAATTATTTTTCATACTAGGTACTTGAAAATTTTCATATAAATTGAAAAGCTTAAAATTTTTATAACTTGTTCGCATGAAATTTTAACATGAGATCTTACATGAGATCTTACTTAAGATTTAGCAGGAAGGTATTAGTTTTTAATGAACTAAATTATTGTAAAATGTCTGGAAACAAAAAAAAAATATTAAATTAAAAGATTTTATTTCGATAGTAGGAACTTAAAAATTTTTAGTAATCATCGGACTTAGAATTTTCAGAAATATAGTTACATGAGAATTTGGCATGAGATCTCAAATGAGATCTCACATGAGATCTTACGTGAGATTTTTCAGTAGGGAATAATAATAAATAAGTGTAAACAACTTTCATTAATGTTTCAGTCTCAATGCTTTTTATTAATTATTTACAGTTATTTAGAGATATTTGCAGATATTTACAGATATTTACGAAAATTATTTCTATATGGGTATTTACTAATTTCATAACTCTGAGTGTGCGAAAGACACCTAGCGCCACTTTTTTGTTGAAATTAAGACCTTCGTTTTGCTTTACTTAGACCGTTTCTATGTGCTTTGAAACTGAATTTGTGATAAGAGGGAGTTGATAGTCAATTGCATGCTCACGATGTTTACAGATTTTATTCTACGGATTTCCTATCAAATTCAAATTTATATCTACTGATATCTCAGTATCAGAAGCACCTAGAAACTTTTATAAACAAGGAAATTGAAAATCTTTAAGCCTACTTCAAAGTTATGTTAATTATTTGAACGAAAAAAATTATAAAGTACTTCTAACCTCGAAATACACGAGAGTAAACGCGTTTGAATAAAATTTTTTAATATTTCAAGAGCAACAATCCGGAAAAAAGATTTTTCTCGGTTCTGAAATCACCCCATAAGATATTATTTTAACTTACAGCAATAGAAGAAGTGTGAAAGAGGGTCTCAAAAAAAATTTTTCGTTCATAGCTGTATGTAGAAAAAAGAAAAATAAGAAAAAACAAAAAAAATACGGTTTTTTGCGATTCGCCAAGGTTAAATCTCTATTCCAACAAGGTATTCCAGCTGCTTTTTCAATTTGTAGTATAAACACATCGACCTACGGGTTGGGAGCGATGCTCAGTAAGTTTCGGGAAATAACGACCTGTCTAATATATATATATATATATATATATCATATGATTTACATTATATTTATCAACTGTTGAAAATTGTTACACAATTTAATGGGTTTTTCGTTAATAGATATTAATTATATTGAAGTTTCTCGCTCCTAACGTCGAGTGGTTGAATTTTCTTTTATTATATTATTATGTATAAATCACTAATTTTAAGTTAATAAAAATTGATTAATTAAAATTAATTTTGAGTACTAAATAAAATTGAAAATAATTTGATGAAACATAATATAAAAATATATGTACATATTTGCTTAAAGTAAAAAAGCGTATCATTTATTCCATTAAGTGACTATTTCTGACTCTACTTCCATAAGAAAAACAAAGATATTACGATGTTTGATATAAATGAAGTGAGAACTGGGAACTGAGTAATAACTATAATTTTCAGACCTCAATATATGACCATGAATTTGCATTATGAAATTAATTTTTACGTGATACATGCCTTAAAAAAATTTTGTCTTTATTTTTAATAAAAATATCTTTACAAATGTATTTTATATATATGAAATACGAAATTCAAATAAAAAAAATCATAAAATTAAAATACATATTGTTGGTTAATTTTGAATTTGAATATTTCAGAATAACAAAATAATTATTTGTAATTATTTAACAATCCTTTTTGCATCTAATATAATATTTTAATGAGATACAAATATTACAAAGTGTATGCATCACAAGTAAGGTTTGCATATCATAAATATTATAATTTTTAGAAAATTCTTGATGTTATGTCCGGTCACCTTAAATAGGTTTACTCGGACGTTATATTCAATCGTGAGATATTTCTTGCCTCGTATGCAGCGTAGAGGAGCTTAATCACTTACCTTGTCTTAGCTGCTGGCTGCATGGTCGAAAGCAAGGAGTCTGTTATTAAAAAAAAACTTATATTTAAAGAGCGTAGTGCTCCTCTCTGGTTGCCCGCTTGTTAGGTCTGGATCAATGATATTAATGTTAACAGAATTTAAAATTTTGTTTTTTTGTATTTATTTGTAAATAATGATATTTACTTAAATTTATTATGAACGTTGTACAAAAATTTTAACAAGTGAGTCGCACGAATTTACAGTGATGAATTAAAGAAACCTCAGTAGCACTTTATTTATTATTCGTTTGATTAAAAAAAAAAAATAAATTTTATTTTTACTGTTAACACAAGTTGTATAAAATTATGATTTATGTTGAAACGACTTGTTTAATTAAGCGCGCAATTGAGTTAAGTTATTTTCCTTGTAAAAGAAATTTAGAGGAAATAAAATGCGAGTACAAGTGTTTTAATGTTACTATTCTATGCTTAGTTTATGTGTAAAGAAAAAAAGGTGTTACCCTTACGAGGTCTAACTGCGGACTAATTGACAATAAATCTTTTTCGCTGCAAGGTTGATGCAAATTTCGAAGAAGAAAAGAGACAAAAAATATAACTTGCTAAAACTTTAAAAGAGTACCATTAGCCAGTTCGGCCGTGAGAAACTCTTCAAAGTCTCAGATTTTTTGACAGAAGATATCTTCTTATCGCGCCTAAAAGTGCTGAATAGCATTCGCGCCTCGCTAACTGACTTGGTTTTACGAATACAAAGAGACTTAAAATTATTCCTTAATATTAACTATTTAATGTAAAATTCATTTTATTTTATTTTTATTATTATATGTTTAAAAAAATATGTTACCGGGAGAATGAATTGCAAATATTGCATGTTTATATGCATGCATGATGCATACGTGTATATATATATATATATATATATATATATATATATATATATATATATACATATATTTATATGAGTACGCACATATAACAAAAGGTTAAGAAAAAGAAATTAGAATGAATAATAAAATTTTTAATTTATACATTCGGGATTATGCGGATGTAACACTTGATATTCATAGATTATTAATTTAAAAAATTTAATATTTTTTCATTGATGACAAGTAACTTTTCAAATATAGTTAAAATAATACTGTAAATGTCAAATAAATAATATTTTCAACAAAATAAATTTTAACGCTATAATTATTAAAATAAACATTTTTATTTACCTACCATCTATTATAATAATTATTTTTTTAATATATATATTGAAAAAATAATAATTTTATTTGATGAACAGTTATATAAATATTATATATTTATAATCGTATAACTAAATTTATTAAATTAAAATTTTATTCAGTTATCATTCAGAGAATAAAGTATTTAAATTAGTTTTCATGACAATATATTTTTTTTAAAGTTACTTGTTAACAATTTTTTATAAATAATATACATTTAACCTTAATTACATTTTCATTTGTGCAAGTGTTAGTATTTAAATGAATTGTCATTTACATAAAAATTGTTAACAATTAAATATATTAAAATTACATTTTAATATATTAAAATTATATTTACCTTAGTAACATTTTCATTTGTATACGTGTTTGTATTTAAATGAATCGTCATTTATATAAAAATTGTTAACAATTAAATATATTGAAATTCATTTCATTAAAGCAATAATATTTTATAATGAACTGTCTAGATAAAAGTAAAATTTCCCTTAAGAAGGGGCCAAACTATCTGTCTTTGTCTAATAGCGTTTTTCATCATTTATGTAAACACTATCCGGTATAACAAGAAAAAAATAGCAGCCCCCGCTGGATATTAGTATAATAAGTAAATTTTGTAATAACAACCAAATTTTTTTACTGCGTAGTTTTTGAATAATTAGAGACCTACTAAAAAAAATAGGTTATATTCTAGATTGCTAGTAGGTCTCTAATTATTTAAAAACTATGCAGAAAAAATATGGTTGTTATTACAAAATTTATCAATTATACTAATATTTAGCGGAGGCTGCTATTTTTTTCTTGTCATAAAGGATAGTTTTCATATAAATAATGAAAAACGCTATTAGACAGAGACAGATAGTTCGGCCCCTTCTTAAAAAAGTAATCATTTCAAAAGAAAATTTACTCATTATATGCGAAACACTTATTATAAATGCAGAAAAAAATAATATTCTGTAATATCACTCTAAAATTTGTATTAAATATGATCATTGAAGGTACAATTATTTCATTATGTTGAATTTGTTGTCAAAGTTTGATTGCATTTCACTATAAGAAGATATAAAAATTAACTGTCATATTTAACTGTCTTTCCATTCTATTGCTGAATTTCCATGAAAAGAATGTATTAACTTGTAGTATGTACCATAATGATTTTTTTTTTAAATTTTCAAATTATTCTCATCATTAGTTTTTAAGATATTTAGATTTCTGATTCCAAATAGAAAAATATTCGTAAATAATATTGGAACCCAAACTCCTCAATAACTAATAAATATATTTATTTAAAAATTTAACTGAAAAATCTTCGTGATACATATTATATATTGATGCATCTCTTTATTCAAAATTTTGAAATACAATGGAAATATAGTCAATATTTATCGGCGAAAGTGTGCCATCCATGTCACATCCCCTTAAATAATTTATACTCATAAAATTTATATAATATTTTATAAAAACTATTAAAATGATAATTATATATTTAATATTATTTTAAACTACAAATAAAAAGTTTAAAAATTTATTATTAAGAGGAGGTCACGTATCTCTGTCCTATTCTAATCAAAGAAATGATTTTTTCACAAAAACTAATAATTTTATCAAAAAATGAAGAGGAAGCCGCATCTTGTATCAAAAAAAGCAATATTTTCTTTGATAAGAAAGAATTAATTTTCTTGCTTCGTTCTCAAGAAAATTTTGAAAAACCAAATTGTCCACCCTAACCTCTATGATTTAAGTTTTTCAAGGTTTTCTTAAAAACGAAGCAATCAAATTAATTCTTTCTTATGAAAGAAAATATTGCTTTTTTTATTACGAGATGCGGCTTTTTTTTCATTTTTTGCTAAAGTTGTTAGTTTGTGTAAAAAACTTAATTCTTTGATTAGAAAAGGACAGAGATACGTGACCTCCTTTTAAGTGATAACTTATAAATAGGTATATTTTTTTATTAAATACATTTCCAACTTGCATAATTATCTTCATGTTAAAACTAAATTTAATTAGCATTCAATTCCACAAGTTATTTAAGAAATTTATTATTATTCAAAGTTATAAAAACGTTATGTAAAATATTTTATCACCTTGTATGAAAATTATTTTCTAAAAGTAGAATAATACTGTGAATAAACAAATGATTATAAGAAAATATTGAAAAATGTAAATAACAATAAAAAGCGTTAGGCTGGAGATGAATAATGATTGTTTATTATCATTTATACATTTTTCGAATGTAGATACTGCAAACATCCGTAAATAACTGTAAATAAATTAAAGAAAAAATTATTAGAAATAATTTAAAATAATTTTCATTTTAGTTCTTTTTACAACAAACTTTTTTTAATGATTAAATATATATGTATATGTATATATATTTATATGTAAGACATTTCACACAAACTGGAAGAGCAAAAAAATAAAAATCTTTGAAACTTTAAGAATATATTCTTTTTGTTACCCAAAAGATGTAAAAAAATTTTCAAGGATTTAGATTAGAAGGATCAAGAGCTATAGATCCTTGAAATATGGAAATTTTTCAAAATTTTGGAAAAGTACCAACTTAATCATTTTTTTTCTGAAAATCCTGATGTTTTGGAGAGAGATCCACAAGAATACTTCTTGTTGTAAATAAAGAACAGAGTTAGCATAACCCTTTACAGACCTGAATTTTGAAGTTTTTTATTGGTTTTTATATGTATTACATGGTAATTGAAATTACTCATTGTTCGCCACTTCAGAAATTTCTTCTCGCGGGCTTATTTTTTTCTATTTTACATGAACTTTAAAAAGAATTTTTGATCATGTAAGTCAGAGCCATCAATAAGGAGTTATGAATTTTCAGTTTAAAATATATATTTTCATGTATAATTTATTTTCAATATAAAAATTAATCATACATGAAAAAATACATTTATATTCAATATGAAAAATAGATCATACATTAAAATATATATTTCGAACTGTCATAACTCCTTATTGGTGACTCTTCCTTACACAACCAAAAATTTATTTTGAAGTTAATAAAAAATAGAAGAAAATAAGCCCTCGAAGAGCAATTTCTGAAGTGGCAAACCATGAGTAACTTCAATTACCATGTAATACATGTAAGAACCAATAGAAAACTTCAAAATTCAGGTCTGTAAAGGATTATGCTGACTCTGTTCTTTATTTACAACAAGAAGTATTCTTGTGGATCTCTCTCCAAAACATCAGGATTTTCAGAAAAAAAATGATTAAGTTGGTACTTTTCCAAAATTTTGAAAAATTTCCAAATTTTAAGAATCTATGGCTCTTTATCCTTCCAATCTGAATCCTTGAAAATTTTATTACACATTTTGGGTAGCAAACAGAATTTATTCTCAGAGTTTCAGCGATTTTCATTTTTTTGCTTTTCCAGTTGGTGTAAAATGTCCCATATATATATATATATATATATATATATATATATATATATATATATAAATGTATAATTGCCGAAAATAACCATTTTTTATCATTATATTATTTTTACAAATTTTATTATCATTTATTCATCATATCACAATTAATTGATAGCATTTTTCATAATTTCTTCGATTTTTCAGCTTTTAAAGTAAAAAGGCAGTAAATTAAATCAGTTAATATGAAAGCAATCCTTTTGTGAATATCTTTTATGGCTAGGCGTAGATTAACGGGTTTCTCGACAGCGGATCTGGATCCCTCCTTCCTCGGTAGTTTTTCTACCACCAAGCACCATTCTCAAATATATATATAAATGAGTATCTTGAAAAAGATAAATATATTAAATTTAAAAATCTTAAAGAGTATGCTAAAGGAAAAGGTTGCAAGTTTGTTTGACACAGAGGTAATAAATTTATGATGAGGAGGGAGAGAGTACACAGATTTGAAAGTGAACATGATTTAAATGAAACATTAGATAAATCTAAATGTATTGTAAAGAAAAATGTTAACGTTACTGATATTGGGAAACACGATGAAGTTCTAAAAAATAATGGATCTTCTGATAATGGTAAATTTCAACCTCACAATATTGGGATGAGCTTGAATCAAGAATTAATTAAAAATCATGCAATATCCGTAAATAGAGCCTCTCCCCAATGACTGCGCTGGTCCTCTTCGGAGAGTCGAATAGGGAGGAGGGGTGAACTGCACGCGTGCTTCCTGAATGTGACCTCTGTAAGGGCTCATATTGGGCAGGTGCGTGAACTTTTAGGTGGTTATCATTCTTACGATATATTTTGAGTTGATGAGACCTGGCTGGGTCCGTCTGTATCGGATGACATAGTTCGGGTCGGGGGGTACAAAGTGTTTAGACAGGACAGAAACTTGCGTGGTGGAGGAGTTGCCTTGTATATTAAGAATAATCTAAAATGCACTATTTTGGCCACTTCGGAGACGCAAACTAGGAATAGTAGCGGTAAGCCGGAGGTGCCTGAATATATTTTCTGTTCTGTGCAAGTTGGTGACTCCGAGCCCGTGCTGGTTTCTGTTATTTATCGTCCTCCTGCTGTTTCGTTTATTAGAAACTCAAACTTGTTAAATGATTTGAGAAATTGTCGCTCAGACTGTTCTCATAAAATTATAATGGGGGACTTGAATGCCGATCTCCTTAAAGAGAGCAGTGATGCCAAGTTTGTTAGTAAGCTGTTGGCTGAGCTTTCGTTACAGTAGGTCCAGCACGGTGCTACGCATCATACTCCGACATCTCACACGAGGATTGACCTGATATTTGTCGATGACAACGACGTGGTGCTTAATACATGGAACCTACCGGCGAGATTTCACAGTCAGCATAATTTGATTGACGTTTGTTTGCCTTGCGACACTATAACTTTAGATCAAAAACCTATCATGTATAGAAATTATAAAAATATTTGCCCAACTGCATTGGGAGCAAAATTTGCCGGCTGTGATTGGTCGCCGCTTATGACTGACACAGTTGACCCTGAGTCTGCACTTGGTTGCCTCTGTGACAATCTCACTACTGCTATCGAAAATTCGGCGCCGTTGAAAGCGCTCAAGCCTAATAAAAATAAGTTTCCATGGATAGATGAAGAATTGTCACAGATGCGGCGTAAGAGAGATGCTACATACCATAGATACAAACGGACAGAAGACGAGCAGTATCATCTTGAATTTCTGCAGTTGCGTAGGATCGTAGACGAACGCACGGACCATGCTAAGACTGCTTATATTCACAATAGACTGTCCGATGCTCTTGCGGGTGGTAATGTCTGGAAGGAGTTGAGAGACCTGGGACTGCTGTCCGGACCTTAAGGGGATTTAAATGGATTTACTCCGGATAAGCTTAATGCGCACTTTGCTGGGGTGTCAGTCTCACCGCAGGAGGATAGTAAAGAGTGATTGAGAATTCTTTCTCAATGCAATGAAAGTGGATTCACCTCCAAACCAAATAGTTTTAATGATGTTGTCCTTGCAATTTCACATTTTTCCTCATAGGCTTGTGGTAAGGATGGCATTCCGCAAAGCGTAATAGTTAAAGCTTTACCATTTATTGGTGAATATCTTGCGACTGTGTTCAACTCCTCTTTTGCACGGGGGGTCTTCTCTTGCTGCTAGAAGCAAGCGCGTATTATACCATTGAAAAAGTGTGCTGCACCTAGGCAGCCACAAGATTTTAGGATTCTATAGCCATCTTATGTTTTCTTCCAAAGGTTCTTGAGAAGATCGCCCATGACTAACTGCAGGAGTACATCACATCCAAAAAATTGCTCGATCCTATGCAGACGAGCTTCAGGAAAAACCATTCTACGCAGACTGCTGTACTTAAGCTTACAGACGATATAAGGTCAGGCCTAGACAGGAAACTTGTCATGTTACTACTACTTTTTGACTTCAGTTAGGCATTTGACATGATCTCTTCCTCCAAACTTCTTGCGAGGCTTAGATTGATGGGGTTCTCCAGGGTCGCACTCGAATGAATTAACTCCTATTTATCAGGTAGGAAACAAATGGTTTCCACGCATTTGGGGGAGGAATTGAATTGACTAACAACCAATCTAGGAGTACTTCAGGGTTCGGTGCTGGGGCCTCTGTTGTTTCGCCTTTACATAAATGACGTACGTGACGCACTGGACTCTGGTTGCATCGGGCATCTACTGTATGCGGATGATCTTCAAATTTATACACAGGTCCTTTATGATGATATGAATGAGGGGATTCGTATTTCACAGAGGGCGGCCAGGGTGGTGTCGGGGTGGGCTGCTGGTGTTTCTCTGACTTTGAATGCTAGTAAAACAAAGGCGATCGTCTTTGAAAGTAATCGTTTTATTAAAAATTTTTATTTGGGTGAGCCAAGGACGATCGACCTGGGAAGCGGTATCGGTATTCCTTTCTCTGACACCGTTACGAACCATGGTGTTGTACTCGACTCTAAACTGTCTTGGGAACCGCACATTAATATGTTGACTAAAAAATTCAATAAAGTGATTCATAGCTTGCGGTTTTTCCGTTGGTACACTACTGAGGCTCTGCGTAAACAGCTCGCAGCCACCCTGCTGTTCCCACATCTTGATTACTGCTCAGTGGTTTTGCTCGATGCTTCGCAGGAGTTACGAAGACGACTACAGACAATGCAAAATTCATGTGTGAGATGTGTATTAGGCGTGAGAATGGGTGATCACATTTCTCCCCATAGACAAGCTCTGGGTTGGCTACGTACTGATTCGAGGAGACAGTATTTAGTGGATGTACTTATGTACAAAATCGTACGTATGAATACTCCTGAATATCTTGTTAGTCTCTTCACTAGATATATACCCAGAGCGACCACTAGGAGTGAGATCAAAGATCTTGCGGTGCCCTTCATGCACACTGAGACTGGAAGAAATTCCTTTCAAGTTCAAGGTGCGCATTTTTGGAACTCCCTATCTGCTGATATTAAAAATCTTTCATCAATTAGCAGCTTTGAAGCCGCTCTGAGGAAGTATTTACTCGACCTCGATTAAACAGTATTATTTTCGGACTATATCATATGCGTTAATTTATTATGTGATGTACCTTTTATAGATTTAAAGAATGACTGTATTTGTTGGCGTGATTATAGAATGTGTGTGCATAGAGTGAATGATTATATTTTTATCAACTTGACTTGTATATTCTGCGATTTTAATTAACTGTATACTGCTGATATTTCGACTGCGCTCTTTACACGCTTGATTTTATGTAATTCTTTTGACTGATAGATATTTGAGACTGATTTTTAATTATATTATTTATACTCTTTGCGTGTATTTATTTGTATTATCTGTGATATCACTTTTAATTAATTTATTGACTTACTATTACAGTATTATTATCTTTATTATGTTTTATGACTGTGATATCATACTGTACTTTTTTAATTTTATATATACAAGGGTATTTTAAGTATTTTATGTATTTTGACTTTATTTGTAATTTTACACGCTCTGTTTGTAATTATAATACAAAATAAAACAATATCTAATCTAAACTGATTTAATCTTAGAAAAAAAATCATTAAAAATGAAATAAAATTCTTAAAAGAATTTTAATTTTCAATAATGGTTTTGACTGAGAAAGATAAATTGATTGTTGAAGGACAGGGATTGTATAGTGGAATTGCTAGCATGTTAATTAATATTTATATATTAGAATTTAATAATATTTCAAACCGGTCAACCTCATTTAACATGCAATTAACTTTACTAATTCAAAGACCACAATATAATAAATCAGTACCGATCGATGGAGAATTTATACAATTATTATTTTCCGAAAATTTAAAAAGGGTTACCGGATTTGTGTGTATTATAATAATAAGGTAATTCATATATATGACAGTTTAAATCTTAAATATCTACAAGATGAGCATAAGATTTATATAAACAAATTATTTCCAAACAAATCAGAACTGAGCATAGTATTCAAAACAGTAAATCACAAACAGATAATTATGATTGTGGCGTTTTTGCAATTGTTTTTGCTATTGCAATACTTTATAATTTAGGTCTATGTTGTTTGAGAAATGATGTTTCTCAAATGCGATTACGTTTATCAAGAATTTTTAAAACGCAACAAATAAGAATGTTTCCAGTTTTACAAAATTATAATAATGCAAATATCAATCATGATAATCCACCGGATAAGATAAAGAGGAGTTTTTGTCATGAGCAATGTCTAAATTAAATACCATTGAATTTAGATTTTGCCTAAATTGAACTATTAGAAAAAAACTCACAAATGCATTTATTAACAGAACAAAAAAAGATCATAGAAATGTATCGTAAACAAAAGAATTCGAATCATGAAACAATTTTGACGTAAATTGACAGTGAAATTTCAGATACAAATTTTCAAAAACCAGATAATGATATAATGGGAATCGATGATATCCACTTAAATTATAACGATGATAAAATTAGCACAGTTAAGATTAAATTAAATAAAGAAAAGGAAGAATAAAAAAAAATAGATCAAAAGGAAGCTTTATTTATAACAGGACTTAAGAGCATAACGAAGCTGGCCGCCTTCTAATAATATTTCCAATCCTGACTTATGAATAAACGATGCGTTTAATCGAGTTTTTTTGTTACAAAGTAAAAATTTGTAAGATTAAACTCTAGTGCGGACAACTCAAGAAATTCACCAAAATATAATAAATATAAAGTTATAATAAAAACTTTCAATGTATCGTATTTTAAGGTTAGGTTTATCGAGTTTAATATCTAATTTCCAATCCAAGCTCATAAAAAAAACAAGTATAAATGATTTTTTGTTTTAACAAAAATGATTGTATTAATATAGCTTTAGTGCGGACAAGTCATTATATTTGTTTAATTTATGAATCTAAAAAGATATTGATAAAATAAAAAAAGGAAAACTCAATTGCTGTAGCTCCGACATCCCGTTAATAGGAAAATGGTAACGGAACAACCACATAAATATAAAACATTTTTTAAAAAAGACATTATTATAAAATTGTAAGAAAAAAAAAGTAATGATAAATTAGAACTAAGACATGTTCAAGAAACTTTACGTTAGAAAAAAGCTTATATGAAAATGAAAAAAGGACAACCAAATAAATATAAACAGAAAATATAAAATACTAAGATAACAAAATGGCAATTCAAGGAAACAATAAGGACTGATAAATTGGAAGAAATACGTGCGAATGAGGCTTTACGTAAGAAAAAGGCTTAGATAAAAATTAATGAAAAACAACCAAAAAAATATAAAGAAAAATTAGAAAATACTAAGATAACAAAATTAAAATTCAAGGAAACAATGAGTATTGATTAATTGGTACAAATACGTGCGAATAAAGCTTCACGTAAAAAAGAAGATAATACAAAAATTAAAGTAAAACGAGCCAATAAATATAAAGAAAAATTGAAAAATACTAAAATAACAAAAATGAAATCAAAAATAAAAAAAAGTATTGATAAAATGGAACAAATACGTACAAATAAAGTTACACGTAATAAAAAAGCTTATATAAAAATGAAAGAAGAACAACCAAATAAATATTAAAAAAATTGGAAATATTAAGACATAAAAAATAAAATTAGTTGAAAATAGCAATACTAATAAATTGAACAAATTGCATAAAAAAGAAAAATTACGCAAAAAAGAGACTTATAGAGAAGTCATTAGTGAACAATATAATGAATATGAGAGAATAGTACAAATTAAAAATTAAAAATTGGAAAATGCTGATATTATTGAGAAAACACAAGAAAAAAATGATTGTTACCAATTAAAAGAATCACGCACAAGGTGTAAACAAATAGAAATTGATGACAATAAACATGATAATAATGATACTACAATAATTAAACCAATAGATAAAGAAAAGCGCAAATATAAATATGATTCTTATCAATTAAAGATATTATTTATTCAGTGTAAACGATTAAAAATTAAGGACAATAATTATAATGAAAATTACAAAAATAATAATTATAATAACAATTATAATATTGTCTTGAACAAAGTTATTGATAAACCAATAAAAGGCTAAGTAGAGAAAAAATTAAAGCAATCGCATGAAAAAATATTAACTGAAAAAATTAATCCGAAACTGATTGGTTGTATAGCAAATATATATTTCGATGAAAATCTCATATCTGAAAATAACATTGGTTCCATGACAAATACATGTATTTATTGTGATGCGAAACATTTTGCTTTCGAATATACTAAAAGTAATGATTTCTCCAATTGTTGACATAAGGGTAGAGTAGAAAAAGAAGAACTACAACGTTGCGCAAAAATCTATTGTCCTCCAAGAACTGTTACTATGTCTATTGTCCGCGATAATAATTTGGATAAAAATAGATATAATCAACCTCCTTGTAATAAAGTTGCAATAGTATATGTTGGAGAAGACGATCTTTCTTCTATTGAACGTGATATTGTCATTTACTCAAGTATGATGAACCTATTAGTATACCGACAATAAGCAAACATACAGATCCTATGACTTATCCGCTTATTCATCCTAATGGAGGTTTTTGATGGATGCCAAATATGAAAAGTAAATTTGAAAAATCTAATATTTCAAATTTGAAATTTCATAATTATAGATTTAGTGTTTGAAATGAATTCAATCCATTCTTTAATTTGGGAAAAATATCTCAACAGTTCATTGTTGATGCGTTTGAAAAAGTTGAAACCTCCAGATTATATTTCATACGTAAAAACCAAAATGTATTAAAAAGTAATTGTTACAAATGTGTTATGGACTAGTTACATAACAAAAAAAAATTAGATTTTTCAAAAATGGGAAAAATGGTAATAATACCGTCAAACTTTACAGGAAGTCCACGATTTTTAAAACAAAATTGCATTGACTCAATGACACTTGTAAATTATCGCGGTAAACCTGGCCTTTTTGTAACTATGACCTGTAACCCACATTGGAAAGAAATAACTGAAAACTTGCAAATTTATGAAAATGCAATAGATGGACCAGATATTATAACAAAAGTATTTTATCAAAAAGTAGAAGGATTCAAAAATTTAGTAATAAAAAAGGGAATATTAGGAAAATGTATTGCATATAACTATGTAATTGAATTCCAAAAACGAGGATTAAAGCATACGTTGGTAACAACTTACTCTTGAATAAAAATGATTAATTTGATATTCCCGAAAAAATTGATAAAATAATAAGTGCAGAAATACCAAATAAAGATATTTATCAAAAATTATATAGTATTGTATAACAATTTATAATACGCGGTCCCTGTGGTATGCAAAATATAAATTGTCTGTGTATAGATAGAAATACGAAACAATATACTGAAAATTTTCTAAGAAAATTTAATAATACAACAACATTTAAATCCAATGGATATCTGCTATACAAACGTAAGAATGATGGCGTCAAAATAATTCTTAAAAATAAATTCATAGAAAGAATTGCAGATAATGGATTTGTTGCTTCTCATAAACCTTACTTATTATTGAAATTTAATGCACACATAAACGTAGAAGTTTGTTTCACTGTACACTGCATTAAATATTTATTCAAATACTGTTATAAAGGTCATGATTATAATACATTAAAATACATCAAGTGAGTGTAGATTTTCAATCAGAAAATAAAGACACTTTTCAAAATGACAATCGTGATAATGTTGAATATGAATATGACGAAACCCAACAATACATTAATACACGATATTCATGTCCACCTCAAGCAATGCACAGATTATGAGAATATACTTTACATGTTATCTCACATACTATAAAAATTCTAAGCGTTTATGAAGAAAATCAACAAAACGTATTTTTTAAAGAAGGAAAAGATGAAATGATCATGCGAAAAATGTGGGAACAACATTAATAGCATATTTTGAATTAAATAGAGAAGATTTTAAAGCACGAAATTACTTGTATTCAGAAATACCAAATTTTTATACATTTGATAAAAAACTGGAAAAGTATAATAAAAGAAAGAAAAAAAAGAAAACCAATACTTAATAAAATGTACTTGGTAAGTCCGAAAGATAGAGAACGTTATTTCATTAGGTTATTACTATTACATGTTAAAGGAGTCACATTTTTTGAAGCTTTGCGTACTGTTGATGATGTGATACACAATTCGTTTTATGAGGCAGCTAAGGCAAAACAATTAATTAATGAAGATGAAGAATGGGATAGATGTTTGGAAGAAGAATCTTCAACAGAATTCCTTTATATTCTTTATGAATGATTTGCTTTTATTTGCGTTTTTCATAATCCTGTAAATGCACGAGATTTATATAAAAAATATAGGGATAAGTTGTACCATCCTAAATACGAAAAGAATATAGGTGAAAATCTTGCATTGAATGTTATTAAAAATAATTTACAAGTCAATGGATTTTCTTTAAACGATTTTAATTTACGTAACATAAGCACATTTATAGAAGAAGATAATAATCAATCAATTTTAAATGATAATAATATTCTTAATGAATTGGAAATGAAAATAAATTCTTTAAATGATTAAGAAAGGTAAATATTCAACTTTACTATAAAAAGTTTAATCAACCAAAGTTATATCCAGAAAGAAAATCTGAAGTGCAAAAACTTCATGGTCAAATTTACTTGAAGACCACCATGATACATTATGTTCTATAAAAAATATGTTGATGATGTTTTTTATATTTTTCCTAAAAACAAAATTGATGAGGTAATGGAAGTATTAAAAAAATATGATAAAAGGATTAAATTCAACAATGAAATTAAAGTTGACAATAAAATAAATCTTTTGGATATGACATTGATAAAAAAGACAATAAATTAATTACTAATTAGTACCGCAAATCGATGATTTCTGGACGCACATTACAGTTGCTTTACACCACCCTCTACATCAAAAGGAGCAATCATATATAATTTGGTAGATCGAGTTATTAATCTGTCAGACTCTTTCTTTCATAATGACAATTTTAAAATTTTTAAAAAGATATTAAAAGAAATTAAACATCCAAACAAATTTATATATATATATATATATATATATATATATATATATATATATATATATATATATATATAAAGGGAAATAGAATTAGATATTTAAATAATAAACCGGTAGACACTGAAGCAACTGTTAATGAAAAAGCTACATAAGATTCTACTTGACAAGTCATCGCAATACCATATATTAATAGATTAACAAACACAATTAGACATAATTTTAAACCTTATAAAATTCATGTTATAACTAACAAAGAGAGGTCCCTACCTCCAAGAAACAAATTCGGTCGAAACTGCAGGACATGATTTTTTAATGAAAAAAAAAATGAACCCGTGTTTTTTCTTTTCGTCGAATAGGCCCCCTAGATGAGGATATAGACATTTTTTCAAAAATAGAGTAAAAAGGAGCCCTTGTAAAAATTTGAATATCCAAACAACTGAGACTCTTACAAAAAAATACATTGGAAATGAAATAAAGTGCAATTTAAATGCTTCAATTTAAGATCTGTTGCATTAAAAAAGCTTCAGTGGTTCAAAAGTTATGCTTAATTGAAAATTACTACATATTTGTTAATTCTTAAAGTATATAAAAAATTATCAATTTTTTACGCTATTTTATTAAAATATTTTAATTACCTGTAACTTTTGAACCACTGAAGCTTTTATAATGCAAAAAAGTTTAAATCAAAACATTTGATTTGCACTTGTTTTTATTTTTTATGTATTTCTTTCAAGAGTCTTAATTGTTTGGATATTCAAGTTTTTATAAAGGCTCCTTTTGACTATATTTTCGGAAAAATGTCTATATTTTTGTCTAGGAGACCTATTCGACGAAAAGAAAAAACACGAACTCATTTTTTTTCATCAAAAAATCATACTCTGCAGTTCCAGCCGAATCCGTTTACCGGAGGTGGAGACCTCTCCTTGTAAGTTGGACAATAAATTAAATTATTTTATTAAGAGAGGTAAAGATTAAATCAACATTGAAGAACAGAATAATGTGATATACAAGATAATTTGTAAGAATTTTGACGCAAGTCACATAGGACAAATTAAGAGAGCACTTAAAAATAGATCAGCGAAACATCGGAAAAATATAGACAAACTACAGGATTAACGTAATGTTATTTCAATGCATAGAGTAAATCATAATATGGCACAAGATATGGATTGGGAGAATATTAAGATTTTGGGTCAGGAGAAGAATTATTTTAAACGTTGCATCTCGGAAATGTTACGTATAAGCAATACACGTGGAACTTTGAATTTACAACAAGACACTGAGAAATCAAGTAATATATTTATGATACGAATATAGTTTGAATTTTGTAATTATAATTAACAATTTTTTTAGCGTAATTTAAATTGTCATTCATGTGAACACATATAGATTACATTTTAATTATGTTAAAGTACTTTATTATTAATTTCCATGCTATGTCTCCTTATGTGCAAGCATTCAAAAGGAAGGATAATATTTTGAGATCCTATATAGATGATATTTCAAAAGGATTTGAGCTCAGCTTTTATTTAAAAAAGGCATAAGGTATTCTAGCTAACAATGCTGAAAAACTATAAGCGTTTGAAAATCTAGTATCTTTTTTAATGATTTTCTTTAATGCCTTTAACTAGGGAAATATTGAGCGTTGGGCTTTAAAATTTTGGCTCCTTTTATGTTTCCGCATCCAGAAAATATCCTCAAAATTTTAGCTTACTCGGCGACCCGAAAGTGAAACACTATCTTGGCTAGTATTGTTCTATTAATTTATAATGTGACGTGTGGTTTTACTTTATGTGTTTGGCATACTCATTATCCTTGTTGACGAGCTTTTATTTATACATATAGAAATATTAAATTATGACAAAATTGATAATTAGATGGAATTTAATAATATATTTTTATAAATTAGTACGCCGTGATAATATTGTTTTGTAATTGTAAGTTAAATCTTTCTTATTTGCCATAATAAGTTTGCAAGACAAATTAATTGTGTTAATTAAATTTTTAATAGTTTAATCATATACCTGCAGGTTACTTGAAAAAGGTTCTAAATTCTGTGTTGGAAAAGGTTGATGTTAAAATTAAAATAATATTCTAAACAATAAAGTTGTTGTTTATTTGTCTAGAAATAAGGTCCAATTTTTTACACCATAATATTCAATACAAACCAGATGTAAATCAATTTTATCCATTAAAGTTGACTAAGTCATTCAAATTTTTATTAAGAGCAGGCTGGATTCGCTGTCCTTGTCTAATTGGCATTTTTGTTATTTACTCAAGTATTAATCGGTGTATCTGCAAATTGAAGGTTAAGCGCAATAGATATTATTATTACAAATATTTATGCACAAGAAAAAAAAAATCTATCGCTTTGTTTTTGAGAAAAGTAAGGAACGCGAAAATATTATAAACATAATCTTTTACTTCGGTGTTCCTTACTTTTCTCAAAAACAAATCGGTAGATTTTTTTTTTCTTGTGCATAGATATTCATAATAATAATATCTATTGCGATCAACCTTTATTTTGAAGATACACCAATTAATACTTGAGTAAATAACAAACAACTCAATTGTTACTCGGTCGGTATCAGGTTCTACTCCGGCCTGCTGTTAATAAAATCTGACGCTGAGTATGAAAATAAGTTCTACATTGCTGCAGTCCTGATTGTAAGACAGATAAGAACTCTCGGAGGTAATTTTGAAGACGACCTAATATTAAGTTTAGCATTCACTTTTGTGAATTTGGTCGCTAAGTATTATGGACTTTTTGTGGCTAAAATACTATAGGCAAGTGTGACGCTTTAGAATAGTTGCATTTATTTATTACCGACAGCCAATCAAACTTAAAACGAAATCAAGTAGCCGTGGCTCCCCTGCTAATATTACCGAACACGAACCGCATGTAGGCATCAAGAGTCCATTGTTGTTTAATATTGAGATACTTAGGAAGGTCATCGCAAACCACACAACAATAATGAAAAAAAAGAGACTGAATAAGCTCCTGCTTTACCTTCATCGATAGCGCACGTTTGTAGATCTTAAGTGATTGTAAGTTCTCACAGACCCTTTCTTTAATAGAATGAACAGTCTGGGTCCAATCCAGAGTGATAGAAATTCACATGCTTAGATTTTTAACGAGCGTAGAGTGAGCTATAGCAGCGCCCTCAACAATGACTTAAGGCCAGGAGTTAAGACAGATGCACGTTATATACTCTTTATTGCCTGAGAACATAACTCAAGTCATATCAGCGTTGAGAGACAGGCCATTTAACTTAGCTTATCTTACAATAAAAGCAACATCTTTGTTGAGAAAATTGATATTATGGTCAAGATCAATTTGGTAAAATGAATGATATACCTAAAGATCATCTGCAAAAAGAATGTGACTCGCAGTTTGAAAGATCTAAGACAGGTCATTAATAAATGTCGAGAACAGTAAAGGCTCAAGTGCGCTACCTTAGGACGCTTTAGAAGAGATAGTCACCCACTCACTAGCATTTCGATTTTCATCAAAAATAGTATAAGTTCTATTTTGCAAATATGAAACAAACCATTTTACAACAGTATCAGAACAATTAAAAATCATGAAACAAGAATAGGTTTGTAGTCCATTTACATAACATGAGCTATAAGCCCTTTTCTTTTCTACGCCCACAATTAAGTGATCTAATTCCTTTAGCAGTAAAGCACGTGGAACATTGTCAAAAGCTTTGGAGTAATCAAACAACAAAAGGAGCGAAATATTTTTCTTATATAACTTGATAAGTGCAATTTGTGTGCTGTGATTCTTACGGTAACCAGTTTGAGTCGGATCAAGTGAAGTATTAATTAAAGTGATTTAAACTTTTTGAACACATTTTTCCCTTAATCAAAAAGTTTTAATTTAAACTTAAATATATAATTAATGAAAACTTCTAGAATAAGTACTTCAGACAATGTTTAAATATAAAAGATATGCAAATTTTTTTAAATTCAGACAAAGCTGCTCATAACTTGGAAAAAATCGAAAGTTGTGCTGTAGGAATAAGGCTTTTTTCATAATTTTGTGTAAGGAAAACTATCTCAAAGTCAGGAGGAAATCCAAGACTTAAATGTCATGACCTCTTATTGTGCAATTTATATTAGCGCTTGAAGAGCTACTAATTAAGAGAACATGCACAGGACTACACAAGGGATCAGAAGTAAACGGCCAAATCATCAAAGAATTCAAAGAAGAAAACACAAAATTAGTTGTTTAACGGTTCGAAAGGCCTACCCACTGATTAAATGAAAATTGCGAAGAAGGCATAGCACAAAAAATCACAATTTATCAAAGAATCACGATTTATCCTGTTTGGATTCCTAATAGTGATTATCGTCTTAACTGGTTCAGGTTTCGCGAAACTATATACAATCTCTGTGAAATCGTGACCAGTTCTAAAAGGAGCAGAAGTCTTGGAGTAGAAGAAGAGTAAACCACTATCGTTATAAATAAATAAGTCCAGCCAAGTATGTGACGTATGATCTATAGATTGGATGTGACGAGTTAGATCTGACGATACCAGAAAGAGTACGGGAGATGAAACATTAGAACGTAAGATAGTGGAGGTATATATATTAACAAGCAAACTCATATTGAAGTCAATGATAATGTTCTTGTAAGAAGGTAATAGATTAGCGATACCCTTAAAGGTTTTTCCAGAAACAAGGCTTTCGACCTTGCATACACCGTGCATATAAGCAGCTTGTTATCACCACGGGTCACTTCAGTAATAAGATACTTGGCTTTGTTGCAAAATACAGGATTAGAGTGTTCTAAAACCTTAAATTTATAATACTTTTGTATATAAACTCCAACTCTTCTACTCTCCTTACCAGTACATTCCAATCTTAGGAAATTATAATTCTCAATCTCAATAACTGGAGTATCATCTAGATCCACTTTCTGTCTGATGATCTGCAAAAGCATTATAATTTCCAGACGCACATTAAGGAGGGAGTGAAGTGGGACTTCAGTCTGTTAACATTTGTATGCACCATATGGAAATTATTATTAAGAGAATGATAGTTTACTGGAGCATAAACAGAATAAGACAAATAAGTTGCATTAAAAGACTCACTCATATTAGCCAGTCTTACCAAGGAAATTAAAAATTTCCTTGGTAATATTGAAGTTCAAATCTAGAAGATTACCAATCATCTCGACCATCTTTATCTATCTGTACTTGTGTTGCAAATCATCACGTATGTACTCATTCGAAAACTCAAGAAAGCCAGTATAATAGCACCCTTCTTATTATCCTTCGTGTCCGATATTATTATTCCATTAAGCAGGGTATCATCTCTTAATAAAACTTGAATTTGACTTGAAAGTTGGCGCAAATGATTTACTAGAAAGAAAAAGAATCATCAGAAAAAGTGTGCCAGAGATGTGTTAGTATCAGATTTTTCAAGACTCCTAGGCGACGCTTTAAATAAATTACTAGAAGTGGATGGACCTCGCTTGCTAGCATCTGAATCAGTATTATTAGGCAGAGACAGATGATTTGCAGTTGGTACAACAACTTGAAATTCAAGATTTAGAGATGCAATAGGGATGTTCTTTTTTGGTTTAAATAATTCTTTGGTAGAACAAGAGATTATTTTCTTGTTTAAAAACCTTTTCTTAATACAGCACTAGGAGTGTTAGAGCAGATTACATCAACTACATTGAAATGTTGAGGAGAGTTTACGTGTGATGGGTTATTTGCAATGACTGCATACACCCATTTGAACTATCAGAGGAGAGTAACATAATAAAGTTGTGCACTAACCTCTAAGTAAAGTTAAATTAAATGTGCGAGTAAAAAGTGACTTTAGTCCAGTCATTGAAGCATTTTAGCTTAAAATTTTGTCGGTTAGGATGGATTAACATGAAAATTTGTCAGTAGGTAAAGAATAGTCCAAAAAACAAAAGTTATATTATGCCGATGTGCGCTTATGCCCAGGGGGGCGGGAGCCGCCCCTTCTTGGGGGCAGTGAGAAAAAAAACCATATAATTCGATGTAAAAATCAATTTAAAGCAAAAAGTTTTTAATGAGTTTTTTTGGTAAATGAATACTTTTCGAGTTATAGGTGATTGAAAACATAGATTTTTAGTGTAAAAAAGCATGTTTTCTGACGATTTTTCATGAAATAACTTGAAAAGTTTTGATTTTATCAAAAAACTCATAGAAAACAAAAATAAAGCTTGTAAAAAAAAAACGATTCCATTTTTAATCATTATTTTATATACAATACATAACGAATTATAAATTAATGAATATTAATACTGTTACGCTTGAAACTTTAAGAGCAATATTTAACGTTAAATAACAGAAAAATGGCATACTTTTTTAGGAAAATGTATATAATGTTTTTTTAAGGTATTGAGATTACCTTTTAAATTAATTTTGTTTCAAGTCAATAGTATAAAAATTAAGAAGGGGCCGAACTATCTGTCTTTGTCTAATAGCGTTTCCTATCATTTATGTAAACACTATCCGGTATAACAAGTAAAAAATAGCAGCCCCCGCTAGATATTAGTATAATAAGTATATTTTGTAATAACAAACAAATTTTTTTACTGCGTAGTTTTTGAATAATTAGAGACCTACCAAAAAAAGATAGGTTATATTCTAGATTGCTAGTAGGTCTCTAATTAGTCAAAAACTATGCGATAAAAAATTTGATTCTTATTACAAAATTTACTAATTATACTAATATTTAGCGGGGGCTGCTATTTTTTTCTTGTTATAAAGGATAATGTTTATATAAATAATGAAAAACGCTATTAGACAGAGACAGATAATTCAGCCCCTTCTTAAAGGAGTTACAAGGAAAATAAAATTATTTTATATAGTTTGATAATAAAATTTCAATATTAAAACCACTGTCATTAAGACAGGTTTTGAAATATTAAAAAATCCTTTTAGGGTTTATCTTATTTTGGGTACCAACTATGTGTTCTAGAAGTTTCAGCAATTTAGAATGCTTATTTTTTAAAAAAATCAAGTTTATATAAAAAAAATTTTTTTTCATTTTTCAAAAATTTATCCTATTTTTAAAATATCTCAATAATTAACAGATGTACGTAAAAAGTACTGATGTTAAAAAATATAGCTTTTTTTCATGGATATTTTGCTTTTTTTTTATTTTTGTCCGATAAAAATCAACTGAGATATTAGTGTTAGAATTCTGTAATCGGAGCCAAGTACCACCTATTTTTGGCCCTTCAAACTAAAAAATCTCAAAAAATAAAACTTTTTAAAAATTGATATTTACATGACTTAAAGATGATACAATTACCTACAAAATCCATTTTGGAGCAATTAAAAAGCTTAAAAATTAGCGGAATTATCATAAAAAAACCAATTGCACTTTTTCGGTAAAATTTTTGGAGCGCATAAATTCGTTTATTTTCGAGTATTTTAGATACATACATATAAATATTTTACAGCTTCTTTGAGTTTGTACGGTAGATAGCTTCTATTCTTTTCAGTTCCTATGTGTATATTTTGTAAATGGACACACACATATATATATATATATATATATATATATATATATATATATATATATATATATATATATATATATATATATCATATAAATAAACTCAGGTAGAAGAAAAGAAATGAGACTATGTAGCTTGCCGATTTGAAACAGCTGCCGTGTGCGATATATACGTCTATACAAATAAGAGTTCTATACCTTTTCTCTTCTTTTTCATACCTGTCTTTATGTGTGTGTGTGCATGTGCGTGTGCGTGTGCGTGTGTGTGTGTGTGTGTGTGTGTGTGTGTGTGTGTGTGTGTGTGTGTGTGTGTGTGTGTGTGTGTGTGTGTGTGTGTGTGTGTGTGTGTGTGTGTGTGTGGTGTGTATGTATGTTTCTATATTTGAATGTGTTGTACATGTAACGTAAATCTATTTTGCGGAGCGTCAGTATCTTTCCAAAATTGAAAGTGTGAACACATTCTGTTTTGATAATATTAATAAAATAGTCAATATTGTAATGTTTCTGATTTTTGAAAGTGTTAGTGCATTCAAAATGTAACAGATAATTTTTTGACATTGATTGTTTTTACATTTTAAAAGAGTATATTTGCAAACGCATATATGGTTGGGAAATAAAAATATTCTTCCGACAAATTGGGGATGGATCCATAAAGATGGTTTTTTACAGCCTACAAGAATGCTAAACCATCCTGCACCAGAACAACTTCTGAAAATGATTTTTTGCAACTGTAAGACTACTTGCGGTGCTAATTGCAGTTGCAGAAAATTAGGATTATTTTGTAACTCGACATGTGGAAGATGCTCCAGTGACAATTGTCTAAACTGTCCTCCGATTACAGATCCAGGAGAAGAAGAAGAAGTCGAAATTGATCATGAATAGAATTTTAAAAAATTTGTTTTAAATTTAAGTGAAATATTTGTATTTTTTTATTTTGTTCTTATAATAATAATAATAATAATAATAATTTTTAAGTTATGATAGTCTTATAATTTTAACCATAAATAGTCATTTTTAAATGTAAAATACTTAAATATATTTTATATTCTATAATAAGACATAAAAAATATATTATTAATAGAATAAAAGTTATTAAATTATTAAAAGTACTAAAGACTCGTTTTTTTGGCATTTTATCATCAAGGGTTGTTTTTAAGGGTTGAAATGTTACAATAAAATGAAAATCATAATAAACTGTGAAAAAATGTCTAATCTAATATAAATATGTCATTACAAAATAGTTTACATGTTTAAAATTATTTTTTTCTATTTTTCATCATAAGGGGTAGTTTTTAAGGGTTGAAATAATGTAATTAATTAAAAATTATATCAGAAACTTAAAACGTTAATATTTTTCCATAATTGTATCATAAAAATATTTTTTAATGTTAAAAACTATATATGCTCTTTTTATTAAGTTAAAGGGGTGGTTTTTAAGGGTTGTAAAAATGCTCAATATCATTAATTATGTTCCACAATATTAAACAATACTTATTTTAGACATTCCAAGATTATTTTAATTATTTATAAGCGTAAATTGGCATTTTTACTATTTTTCAACTTTAAGGGTAGTTTTTACCCCTTTAAAGTAAAAAGCGCACCTCACCTATATATAACTTTTGATCCGTAGGGTAATATAAGCTTAATCCTAAAGTTTTATGAAAATCGGTGCTAACCGAAAGAATTTCCAGGTTATACCCTATTTTTGCCTCCAATGACTGGACTACTTATCGAATATGAAATGTTGATTCTGACGTAGATATTAATCAAGAAGTGATACTCTTCTAAAGCCACTTGAAATCTAAATTAATGTAACCTAAGAGTTATAGTAAATTTGTAGTTTTAGCGCCTGTATAACAATATGATTTGTAGATATGTCCTTCAAGAGCGCTGTTGAGTAATGAGAGGGCAACAAATCAGAATTAAGCTTATAAAAATGAAAATAAATTCTTTCAATAATTTAAAACAGCAAGGAAAGTTCAGATAGTAGTAATACAATCGATATATATATATATATATATATATATATATATATATATATATATAAAAGAGACATACGTGCCACCGTAAGTATGCATTAAGATATAATATGCACCGCACATGAACGTGAAGACTTTGTGTAAATTGATAGACAGCCCGACAAAGACACTGGCAGTACAGTTAAACTCAGTTGATGTGTCTTCAATGCTTGAGTGGTCTCTCACTTGTAGTGTATCTTTGCTGCTTGGAAAAACTCGAAATAACTTCAAAAAAATAAGCAGCCGAAAAATTATTTATAATGCACAATAAAAATGTAAAATAATAAAAAGATCACTTACAAGTGTAGGCGCATGTGATTCACAAGCACCGCACAACTTTAGAAAAGCTTCAGAATTTTAATCGAGTAGCTGTCACAGATTGCGCAGGTACAACTCAGGCTCTTTCAGCGGCAAAAGATAGCTATCGACGCCTCCACATATGTACAGAATCAAGGCGCTTTTCCGTGACTCATTACAGACACTTATTACAGATACTAATTACAAATGATAAACGCAGATAGAAAAACAGTAAAAACAATACATCTGTAGCCAAAATAATTCTTCACCAATATTCACTACTTAAAATCGATATACAATTTAAAAAGCTTGAGAAAAGTCACTGCAAACAAAGCCAATGCTGACACAGCTTGATATCTATAGAGAGAGGAGAAAAAGAGAAATAGAGATAATAAGAGTGAGATATGTATATAAATGTATATGAATGTGTGTGTGTATATATATATATATATATATATATATATATATATATATATATATATATTTATGTCCTTGTAGGCCGTATTCGCATCAGTATCTAAAGAAATTACTATGGTATCACCGAACCTATGTCTCGTTCAATACGTCAAAGAGCAATCATATTAAACGTTGGTAACTTAAAAAAAATGACTCGCGCTTCTACAGCAGATATATTCATAACGAAATGTCAGTTCAAGGAACAAAAGAAAACATCGATAGAAATAAAATTGAATTTGAAAATTAATGAAAAAAAGATTAATATTTTCAACTAATAATTTATACTTTCTCATACGGCCTACTTTGGACATAAAGTCATCTATGTCCTTTGGCCGTTTATTTCGGTGAAATCTGAATTTCGACCAATGTTTGCCGCTTGAGCAGAAGTATACCTCAAGTGCGCCTTGTACGTCCTCAGCAACTTCAGCTCAAGCGACAAACATTGTTCTCGATTTATATTCCATTTAAGTACGGCCAAAGGACATATGTATCGAATATATATACAGTCCGCTCTCTCAGTAGTTTCACTCTTAATAGTTCCGCTTCCCCTCAATCACGCTCGAAAGCTTCTCCTATCCAAGCACTGGCGCTCGACTCGCAAGAATTGTCCGCTGGCACTCTCAAAAGTTCTAAAACCATTATCAATAAAATAAAGACTTAAAGAGGCGAAATTCATGAAATAATTAATAGAAATATTTATTAAAATTAAATCATTAAATTATTGATAGCTACTTTTTAATTATATATCAATAAATATTGTTTATAACAATGAAAATAATAAATAAATAATAATAATAATAAAATAATAAAATAGTTATACTTCAAAAATTTGTACAAAGGCTAATAAATGGAGCTTGCTCCGTAGATAATAGAAAAAAAAAGAAAAAAACATACATCAATATTGGAGTTTCAATCACATTAAATATACATTTATAATTTACAATTCTAATAAATATATAAAAAATTATCATTTTTTTGAAGATTAAAGCTTTTAACCAGCATGTTACTATCGTTTTCGTTTGAAAACAATTCTTCCAAAAAATTAAATAATTTTAAAATTTAACACAATAGCAGATTAGATCACTTTTTTTACAAGATTTTAAAAAATAAATAAAAAAAAGTGAATATGCAAAACATTTTTTAATATCAGTATAATATTTGTAGCAATAATCAACGCATACAAATTTGTATTTTGCTGTAGGAACTATTGAGAAAACGTCAGCATAAACTCACAGCGGGGGCTAGAGGACTTTGATAAGGGAACACCAATTCTAGTAATTTCCTCTCCTTGTACGCCAACTGCGGAACTTACGAAGTAGTGGACTGAATATATATATATATATATATATATATATATATATATATATATATATATATATATATATATATATATATATACTAAGAGGGTACCCCCCTACACGCTCCGCTCGCCAACCCCCAATATTTAATTTAATTCATGACAAAAAAGATTTATTTATGTTAAAATATATGTTACATGGCCTACATGGTCCAGAGACACTTTGTTATGATTCAAGAAATAGTAAATTTAAAACAATTTTTCCGAAGACTTTTTGTAATTGAACTATCTTTGAAGATAATGGTTTCCCTAAATACAAAGTAAAAATAGTAATTCAAAAAACTATTATTATAATGAAAAATTGATGAACAACAAATAAAAGTTGATAACTCAATGTTAGTACCATATAATTCAACATTACTTAAAAAAATCCAAATGTCATAGAAATGTAGAATATTATGCATCAATAATAAGTATAAGATCTCATTAATGTCTATAGCATTGATAAATTATTTATCTTCCACTTAAATCATTGAATCTATAAATTTTTTCATTAAAAATATATTTCTATATAGTTCTATATTTTTAAATACCGAGGTATATATGTAGGTGTACAACGCGACTAATAATTCTAAAAACTAACCCTTACGCTATAATTATTATAATTTTAATAAATTCAAATTAAAATGTAGGCATCAATGAATATATTATGGAAATTAACGACTTTAATTAAATTGAACTTTGAATCGACTACCCTTACCAGGGGGCTTATTCAGTAATACCGTAACGTCTAACGGCAAGCTTAACGCCGACACGCGCATGCGCAGTAATCATTTTTCAGCAAATACTATCGAATATCGCGAACTTTATCAGAGATCATGTTGACGTAACGACGAAAATGTTCTAAACTGAAGCGCTAAGTCGATTTTATCGACAAATTTTACAACCAATTTGAAGCTTGGTTGTAAATCGTACGTTAAATTGTAAAACGTTATATTATGCATAACATATGTATATGCATTGACAGAAAAAATTTCTAGAAACAAAAGAATTACTCCGACTTGATGTGATCATTCAAATGCAATAATAATTTCTTAGATGTAGGTAACTAGATGTTTGAATTAATTTCTTGCTTCACAGATTTTAAGTTAAATCCAAGAGAATCGAGATATCTATTCTGTCAGTGTATGTATATACCTATATATATATATATATATATATATATATATATATATATATATATATATATATATATATATAAAGGGAACATTATTTTATTATTATTTACATTAGTGATCATAAAAATTATTTGTAATCATACATGATTAAATGGTAAATTGTGTATAATTTAAAATTCAATTGGATCTGCAGGTTTTAAAGTGACTTATATGTACTTTAATAAAAACGAACAGAAAAAAATAATATAAATATTGTTTAAATAAACTTATCTTATCACCAATAAAAAACGTTTTTCAATAAAATTATATATTAATCTAAATTTGCATTTTATATTCTATAGCAACAACTACAGTTTCTCGATTGAATTGTTAAGTTTGCTGCTGAACTTAAAAATATTAGTTTTTAAAATTTCGTCTTTCAAAATAAAAATGTTGGCTTGGATAATGTTGAGTTAGAAGAATATATAATAGAAACATGAATACAGATATATTTCTAATATAAATGTTACGTGTTGTGTGTTTTAAGGCAAATGTTAAAATTCCTTTTTTTCTGTATTGGGATTTAAAATGAATGGATCATGATATTTTTTCTAATTATTATTTTGGATATATAATTATTAGCATATAAAATTAAATAAGTTATAAAATATTACTTAAGCTTTCATAATACAAGATCTAACATAAATCTACAAAAAAACTAGTAAAATTATAATTTATTTGCGTATAAATATGTCAAAAACTTAAACAATTTTTTTTGTTATCATGTTTATTTTGATGTAATAATTGTTTGAAATTCTTTTAATTTTGAATATTTATTTTGTAAATGTCTGTTGTAAAAGATTTAATAATAATCTAAAACATTTTTTTATATGTGTTTATCGATTACTTGAAAAAGTAGAGTCCTTAACGCTTTTCGACGTCGAAACGTTAAGTCAATCTTTATCGTTAAAAAGTTAGTGAATGACCCCCCAGTATGTGGAATCATAAACTTATACCATCAGTACTTAAATATCTCTCGAAATCATATCGTGCTATCATGCTATTCAAAAACATATTTAGATTAGACCCAATTTAATAAAGGAATTTTGTCCTTGCTACTAAAAGAATATGTATTTAATAAATAATCGATTCAAATATTACTATTACTACTATTATATTAAAGTAAAGAATTAAGACTTTTTTTCTCTTACGTGCATATCTTTTGCATTATTGTCACATACATACATACACAAACACACGTGCACCTTTAACATACACATACACACATATAGACATATCCATACACATACACACAAACACATACACATATACACATAAACACATTGTGACCTCACGTATGAACGAGAGAAAAAATCAAATAATAAAGTTACTAAATGCTGATAATTTGAAAAAGAATAAGAAAATAAAATGAATAAAATAAAATAAACTTAAAATGAAAATTATCCTCTCTCAAATTTAAATGCTCATATTAAAAGCAAAGAGAATAAAATCATAATTGTGTCTCTTTCTATCTTGCGCGTCGGCGCGGTGTAACAATCAAACGTTATACCAACGTGCAAGATAGAAATTAATGTAAGATATGTACGCGCTTGTATGTGTGCTGATAAACGCCTATAAGATGACGTATTCCCGGCACACATGAAAGTGCACCTGTATTGTAAGATAGATATGTAATAAAGATCTCTCCCCTCTTTAGACAGTACACAGGATTCGAGGAGGAGAGGCTCCGTGTACGAAATATAATATGAAAACGATGAACTCGCGCAGAACGCGAGCTAAAATTAGCGTGATATTCCCCCCACAATGTGAATCCAACTAAGAGGAGGAAGATAGCGGCGACGGCGGCTCAAGCAAGAGCAATCTAGTCGTCGTGATGAATTTTGTACGGCACTCTTTAGCCAGCTCTGACTTAATAAAGTTCAATTTAAATTTAATACTTGTCATAAGTGTTCTTTATTTTTCGATTATTCTGCAGGTCCGCGAGGAGCTGGATAAACACCAGCTCCGTACCGGTAGCAATAATAACAAAATAAATATTTTAATTGAAAATCAAAGTTTTATTTTGGTAGAGTTTATTGAATATTACATTCACTTATATTTCTTTTTGTGAATTTATTTAAAGTGTTTGAACTTAAGTCTAATTTTAGTTGCTTGAAATTAATAGTAAAAAAATAGTGTTTAATATCTGTGGCTGCCCGCAATAACAGCACAAGTCTACTTTTTCGGAAAATTGAGTTAACAGTGGATTATATACCTAAAAGTATACCCCTTTCACGTAGCACACATTAGAAAAGTCTACACGCATCGCAAAGGTATTTTGCGCATGCATGTGGGCAGCACAAGTCAAACCTTTTAATTTTTATGCCCGCACAAATTGCACAACTCAAGTGGAAACAATCGCGATGGCTTTATTTGCTTGAACTAAATAAATAAACATATTCCAGGATATTTTTAAGTACTTTTATTCATAATTTGCACTTTAATTTATCTATTTAACTTTAAATTACAACTAGTCATCATAGTCACTTTTCACATTTTTATGCTTTTTGATACTTTTTGCGCTCTTTAAATTAATTACCATAGCTAAAAACAGTTGATAATTAGATTTATTTTAATATTTAATCACAATTATTATTATTTGAAATATTATTTTTAAATATATTTAATATTTATTAAACTTTAATTCTATGAAAATTTGAATTTTACTATTCTCAATGAAATAATTTCCATGGAATTCCATAATTTTTTATTAAATTCATGTTTCTTGAAAAATATCTAAAATTAATAAAATTATTTTTCATACTTTTATTATATTTCAACTAATAATGATAATAATTTTATTCAATTTTATGATAAAAACATTGTGAACATAACCTTATATTTTCACCATGAAATTGCATTAAAATTATTATTATTATTGAATTAAAAACAACAGAATAAATATAATAAATATATTTATTCATGAATTATAATTATCTAACTTATAATTTACCTACCTTTATGGAATGAATCAATAATTTAAGCGTAATTAGTTTTAGATTTCAACAAAATGTTGTTTTCCCGATAAATAAATAAATAAACTTTCTCTCTCTCTCTCTCTCGCACGCGCGCTCTCTGGTAATCAATATTTATAGTTGCTTCTGAAGCATGTAAATGGCACTTCATACGTAGATTATAGGGCTACGTACACCTTCATACCAATAATATATCTACAAACCCTATGAGAAATCTAAAAAAAAATCAATAACGGCAGTTACTATAAAATTCCCGACTAGTGCACATCTCGTCGCGGACGGCACAAATAGCACGAGTCGGAGGTTTTCGCTGATTCCCGGTAGATAAAAAGATATTAACTAAAGCTTATAGTACGGTTAAAAAGGTATTTAATACATGATTAAACTAGCCCCGTATCGCGCTGCGTCTCTTCGTTTTCGATCTTACGTTCCGATGCCAACATTCAAACCTCTTCATCTCTAAAACTCAAAAAATAGACTTGTGCTGTTATTGCGGGCAGCCACAGATATGAAGATATATTCTAATTATCAGTTTAATTGAAATTATCATAGAGAATGCTCCGTATAAGACTGTGAGACTTTACCCTGGTAAAAAAAATCAGGTGACAAGTCACCTGATTTATCAGGTGATTTATCATGCCAAAATTTAATGTATAGATTTTGTTGGGTTTTACACGTTTTAAACCATGCTTAGTCAATTTAGAACAATTTTTGGAACATTTTTGAAATTTTTGAACTTAAAATTTTTTTTGTGATTTAGTCAAATTTTTTCTAAGACCAAATCATCTAAAAAATTTTCTAAGTTCAAAATTTTCCAAAATTTTCGAAAATTGTTCTTAATTGACTAAGCATGGTTAAAAATGTGTAAAGATCAACAAAATCGTTACATTATGTTTTAGCACGACAAATCACCTAATAAATCAGGTGATTTATCACCTGATTTTTTTTCATAGGGTAAAGCTTGATAGATTATAAGAGGCCCTTACTAATAACTAAACATGCAAGCAAAGAGATCCCGGACTAGTAGAAGCATGACGTCTGCACTAAGAACAGAATTGCTTTAAAAACCCTTATTCCTTAACCTTAACATTTATATAAGCACTTTGTGCTACCTTTTTAGAGTTGAGAACTTGAGATTGTGAGAGGTTAAAAAATACACAGACACACATACACATACACATACGCATACACATACACATACACACATACAAAAACACGCATACACATGCACACATAAAAATACACACATACGATTTCACACATACATATACAGACATACACATACACATACAAACATACACATGAACTCATAAACATACACATACAAACCTAAACATGCAAATACAAACATACAATTTCACACATACACATACAGACATTCACTTACACACATACACATACAGACATACACATATACATACAAATATACAAACACACACATACACATACACACTAATACATACACACATAAATATACACACATACACACATACACATACACACATACACGTACACAAATACACAGACACGCATAAACATACACACATACACGTACACACATACACAGACACGCATACACATAAACACATACACGTACACACATTTCCAAACACACAAACACATACACACACACACACATAGACATACACAAATACACACACACACAAACACTCATACACATACACACATACACATACACACATACACATACTCATACACATACACACATACACATACACACATACACATACACACATACACATACTCATACACATACACACATACACATACACACATACACATACTCATACACATACACACATACACATACACACATACACATATACACATACACATACACATACACACAAACACACGAACACAAACACACATGCACATACACACATACACCTTCACACATATCCATTAACACATACACATAGACACATAATCATACAAACATATACAGACACGCACAGCCATGCACACATACACATACTTTTCTACACATACACATACACACATACAGATACAACCATACACGTACACACATACACATACACACATACACAAATAGACATATACACATATACATACACACATACACACACATACACATACACATACACGCATACACATACACACATACACATTCACACATTTCCATACCCACATACACATAGACACATACACATACACTCATACACATACACGCATAAACATGCACACATACACATACAAACATACACATACACACATGAACACATAAACACATACACATACACACATACACATACACATACACATACACATACAAACATACACATACACACATACACATACACACATACACATATACATACAAACACACATACACAGACACGCATACACATACACACATACACATCCACATACACTCATACACATAGAGACATACACATATACAAATATACACATTCACAAATAAACAAACACACATACACATAGGCACATAATCATACAAACATACACAAACACACACAGACATGCACACATACACATACAATCATACACATACACACATACACATACACACATACACAAACACACATACACATACACACATACACATACACACATACACATACACACATACACATATACATACAAACACACTTACACAGACACGCATACACATACACACATACACATACACACATACACATATACATACAAACACACTTACACAGACACGCATGCACATACACACATACGTATACACACATTTTCAAACACACATACACATACACACTTACACAAAGACATACACACATACACATACACACATACACATACCCACATACACACATACACATACACACATACACATGCCGACATACACACATGCACTTACACTTATACACATACACACATACACATAGACATACACATACACACATACACATAGACATACACACATACACATACAAACATACACACATACACATACACGCATACACAGACACTAATACACATACACACATACACATACACTAATACACATACACACATGGACATACACATGCACACATACACATACACACATACAGATACATCCATACACGTACACACATACACATACACACATACAGATACATCCATACACGTACACACATACACATACACACATACACACAGACATACACATTTCACACACAACATACACATATATACATACATACATATATACACACACATACACATACACAAACACGCATACACATAAACACATACACATACAAACATACACATACACACATAAACATACATACATACACATACATATACACATACATATATATATATACATACACATGTACACATACACATACACATACAGATACAACCATACACATGCACACATACATACACATACACACATACAGGTACAACCAACACATACTCACATGACATACACACATACACATAAACGGATAGACATACACACACACACACACACACACACACACATAGACATACACAAATACACACACACACAAACACACATACACATACACACATACACATACACACATACACATACTCATACACATACACACATACACATACACACATACACATACACACATACACATACTCATACACATACACACATACACATACACACATACACATACTCATACACATACACACATACCCATACACACATACACATATACACATACACATACACATACACACAAACACACGTACACAAACACACATGCACATACACACATACACCTTCACACATATCCATTAACACATACACATAGACACATAATCATACAAACATATACAGACACGCACAGCCATGCACACATACACATACTTTTCTACACATACACACATACACATACACACATACAGATACAACCATACACGTACACACATACACATACACACATACACAAATAGACAAATACACATATACATACACACATACACACATACACATACACATACACATATACACATACACACATACACATTCACACATTTCCATACCCACATACACATAGAGACATACACATACACTCATACACATACACGCATAAACATGCACACATACACATACAAACATACACATACACACATGAACACATAAACACATACACATACACACATACACATACGTATACACATACACATACAAACATACACGTACACACATACACATACACACATACACATATACATACAAATACACATACACAGACACGCATACACATACACACATACACATCCACATACAATCATACACATAGAGACATACACATATACACATATACACATACACAAATAAACAAACACACATACACATAGGCACATAATCATACAAACATACACAAACACACACAGACATGCACACATACACATACAATCATACACATACACACATACACATACACACATACACAAACTCACATACACATACACACATACACATACACACATACACATACACACATACACATATACATACAAACACACTCACACAGACACGCATACACATACACACATACACATACACACATACACATATACATACAAAAACACTTACACAGACACGCATGCACATACACACATACGTATACACACATTTTCAAACACACATACACATACACACTTACACAAAGACATACACACATACACATACACACATACACATACCCACATACACACATACACATACACACATACACATGCCGACATACACACATACACATACACTTATACACATACACACATACACATAGACATACACATACACACATACACATAGACATACACACATACACATACAAACATACACACATACACATACACGCATACACAGACACTAATACACATACACACATACACATACACTAATACACATACACACATGGACATACACATGCACACATACACATACACACATACAGATACATCCATACACGTACACACATACACATACACACATACAGATACATCCATACACGTACACACATACACATACACACATACACACAGACATACACACTTTCACACACAGACATACACACATATACATACATACATATATACACACACATACACATACACATACACGCATACACATAAACACATACACATACAAACATACACATACACACATAAACATACATACATACACATACACATACACACATACATATACATACATACACATGTACACATACACATACACACATACAGATACAACCATACACATGCACACATACACATACACATACACACATACAGGTACAACCATACACATACTCACATGCACATACACACATACACATAAACAGATAGACATACACACATACACACACACACACACATAGACATACACAAATACACACACACACAAACACACATACACATACACACATACACATACACACATACACATACTCATACACATACACACATACACATACACACATACACATACACACATACACATACTCATACACATACACACATACACATACACACATACACATACTCATACACATACACACATACCCATACACACATACACATATACACATACACATACACATACACACAAACACACGTACACAAACACACATGCACATACACACATACACCTTCACACATATCCATTAACACATACACATAGACACATAATCATACAAACATATACAGACACGCACAGCCATGCACACATACACATACTTTTCTACACATACACACATACACATACACACATACAGATACAACCATACACGTACACACATACACATACACACATACACAAATAGACATATACACATATACATACACACATACACACACATACACATACACATACACGCATACACATACACACATACACATTCACACATTTCCATACCCACATACACATAGAGACATACACATACACTCATACACATACACGCATAAACATGCACACATACACATACAAACATACACATACACACATGAACACATAAACACATACACATACACACATACACATACACATACAAACATACACGTACACACATACACATACACACATACACATATACATACAAACACACATACACAGACACGCATACACATACACACATACACATCCACATACACTCATACACATAGAGACATACACATATACACATATACACATACACAAATAAACAAACACACATACACATAGGCACATAATCATACAAACATACACAAACACACACAGACATGCACACATACACATACAATCATACACATACACACATACACATACACACATACACAAACTCACATACACATACACACATACACATACACACATACACATACACACATACACATATACATACAAACACACTTACACAGACACGCATACACATACACACATACACATACACACATACACATACACACATAAACATACACACATACACATACACATACACACATACATATACATACATACACATGCACACATACACATACACACATACAGATACAACCATACGTATGCACACATACACATACACACATACAGGTACAACCATACACATACTCACATGCACATATACATACAAAAACACTTACACAGACACGCATGCACATACACACATACGTATACACACATTTTCAAACACACATACACATACACACTTACACAAAGACATACACACATACACATACACACATACACATACCCACATACACACATACACATACACACATACACATGCCGACATACACACATACACATACACTTATACACATACACACATACACATAGACATACACATACACACATACACATAGACATACACACATACACATACAAACATACACACATACACATACACGCATACACAGACACTAATACACATACACACATACACATACACTAATACACATACACACATGGACATACACATGCACACATACACATACACACATACAGATACATCCATACACGTACACACATACACATACACACATACAGATACATCCATACACGTACACACATACACATACACACATACACACAGACATACACACTTTCACACACAGACATACACACATATACATACATACATATATACACACCCATACACATACACATACACGCATACACATAAACACATACAAATACAAACATACACATACACACATAAACATACACACATACACATACACATACACACATACATATACATACATACACATGCACACATACACATACACACATACAGATACAACCATACGTATGCACACATACACATACACACATACAGGTACAACCATACACATACTCACATGCACATACACACATACACATAAACAGATAGACATACACACATACACACACATACACACATACACATCCACGCATACACATACAAACATACACATACACGCATACACCTACACTCGTACACATACACATACACACATACACATACACATAGATACATACACACATACACATGCACATACACACATACACATATCCACATAAACACATAAACACATACACATATACACATACACATACACATACACATACACATACACACATACACATACACGCATACACCTACACTGATACACATACACACATACACATACACACATAGACATACGCACATACACATACACATACACACATACACATACCCACATAAACACATCAACACATAAACACATACACACATACCTATTTACTAATACACATACACACATACACATACACATGCACACATACACATGCACACATACACATACACACATACACATACACATGCACACATACACATGCACACATACACATACACACATACACATACACATGCACACATACACATGCACACATACACATACACACATACACATACACACATACATATACAACCATACACATACTCACATACACATACACACATACACATACACACATAGACATACACACATACACACATACACATACACACATACACATATACATACAAACACACTTACACAGACACGCATACACATACACACATACACATACACACATGTTCAAACACACATACACAAAGACATACACACATACACATACACACATACACATACCTACATACACACATACACATACACATGCCGACATACACACATACACATACACTTATACACATACACACATACACATAGACATACACACATACACATACAAACATACACACATACACATACACACATACACAGACACTAATACACATACACACATACACATACACTAATACACATACACACATGCATATACACATGCACACATACACATGCACACATACACATACACACATACAGATACATCCATACACGTACACACATACACATACACACATACACACAGACATACACACTTTCACACACAGACATACACACATATACATACATACATATATACACACACATACACATACACATACACGCATACACATAAACACATACACATACAAACATACACATACACACATAATCATACACACATACACATACACATACATACATACACATACATACATACACATGCACACATACACATACATACATACACATACATACATACACATGCACACATACACATACACACATACAGATACAACCATACACATACACACATAGACATACACACATACACACATACACACACAAATACATACACATCTACGCATACACATACAAACATACACATACACGCATACACCTACACTCGTACACATACACATACACACATCCACATACACATAGATACATACACACATACACATGCACATACTCACATACACATACACACATACACATACACACATAGACATACACACATACACACATACACATACACACATACACATATACATACAAACACACTTACACAGACACGCATACACATACACACATACACATACACACATGTTCAAACACACATACACATACACACTTACACAAAGACATACACACAGACACATACACACATACACATACCCACATACACACATACACATACACATGCCGACATACACACATACACATACACTTTTACACATACACACATACACATAGACATACATACATACACATACAAACATACACACATACACATACACACATACACAGACACTAATACACATACACACATACACATACACTAATACACATACACACATGCATATACACATGCACACATACACATGCACACATACACATACACACATACAGATACACACATCCATACACGTACACACATACACATACACACATACACACAGACATACACACTTTCACACACAGACATACACACATATACATACATACATATATACACACACATACACATACACATACACGCATACACATAAACACATACACATACATACATACACATACATACATACACATGCACACATACACATACACACATACAGATACAACCATACACATACACACATAGACATACACACATACACACATACACACATACACATACAAACATACACATCTACGCATACACATACAAACATACACATACACGCATACACCTACACTCGTACACATACACATACACACATGCACATACACATAGATACATACACACATACACATGCACATACACACATACACATATCCACATACACACATAAACACATAAACACATACACATATACACATACACATACACATACACATACACATACACACATACACATACACAAATACACATTCACACATACACATACACGCATGCACAAACACACATACACATACACACGAACGCACATATACAAACACAATAACACATACACACACATACACAGACACGCATACAGATACACACATACACTTTACACATTTTCATTCACACGTACACATAGACACATAATCATACGAACATACACCGACACACACAGACATGCACACATATACATTCACTTCTACACATACACACATACACATACACGCATACACCTACACTCATACACATACACACATACACATACACACATAGACATACGCACATACACATACACATACACACATACACATACACATACACACATACACAAACACACATACACATGCACACATACACATACACACATACACATACACATGCACACATACACATGCACACATACACATACACACATACACATACACACATACAGATACAACCATACACATACTCACATACACATACACACATAGACATACACACATACACACATACACATACAATCATACACATCCATGCATGCACATTCAAACATACACAAACACGCATACACCTACACTTATACATATACACACATACACACATACACATACACACAGGGACATACACACATACACATAGACATACACACATACACATAAACACATAAACACATGTACACATACACATACACATACACACATACACATAGACATACACACATACACATACACATACACATACACACATACACATACAAACATACACAAACACAACAACACATACAAAATAAACATACACACATAAACATACACACATACACAGTCACGCATACACTTACACACATACACATTTACACATTTTCATACAAACATACACATACACACATAAACATGCACACATACACATACAAACATACACATACACACATGAACACATAAACACATACACATACACACATACACATACACTTATACACATACACACATACACACATACACATACACATATACACATACACATACACATATACACACATACACATAGAAACATACACACATACACATACACACATACACATACACACATACACATACACGCATACATATACGCACATACACATACACACAAACACATACACATACACACACACACATACACAGACACGCATACACATAACCACTTACATGCATACACATACACACATACACATACATACATAAACATGCACTCATACACACATACACATACATACATAAACATGCACTCATACACATACACACATACACATACATACATAAACATGCACTCATACACATACACACATACACGAACACTCATTCACATGAACATAAAGACATTCACACATAAACATACACATACACACATAAACACATAAACGCATACACATACACATACACACATACACATACACATACACATACGAACATGCAATTACACTGATACACACATACACATAGACATACGCTCATAATCAAACATACACATACGCACATAGACATACACATATATACATACTCACATACACACACATACACATACATACATATAGACATAGACATACACACATATACATACACACATACACACATACACACACATACACATACACATACACGCATATATATACACACATACACATTCACACATTTCCATACTCACATTCACATAGACACATACACGTACTCACATAAACATGCTCACATACACATACAAACATACACATACACACATAAACACATACACATACACACGTACGCATACACATACACATACAAATTCACATACACATACACGCATACATATACACATGCACACATACACATGCACACATACACATGCACACATACACATACACACATACCCATACACATACACATAGGCACAAACACTTACACACATACATATACACACATACACATACACATGCACACATACACATACACACATACACATACAGTCATACACATACACGCATACACATACACGCATGCACATACACACATAAACATACACAATATTTGTCACTTTATCTTTGTGGTGGTCTCTCCGTCTCTGTCTTTACAACTCATTTTCTCCGTCTCTTATTTTCTATCTCTGTATTTCCTTTGCTGTTTTTCCGTTTTAAATTTTCCGCCCTCATCTCTCCGTTTTTATTTCTTTAACTGCGTTTTCTTATGTCGGTCTTTTCGTTTCCGTCTCTCCGTATTCGTCTCCTTATCACTGTCTCTTCGTCTTTGTCGCTCCGTTACTATCCCTATGACTCCATTTCTCCGTCTCCGTCCCTTTATCAACGTCACAACGTCTCTGTCTCTCTTTCTTTTTTTCTTTGTCTTTGTTTATCTGCCTTTGTCTCATTGTCTCTGTGTCTCTGTCTCTCCGTCTCCGTTCCTACGTCTCCGTTTCTTTGTTTCCGGCTCTCTGTAATTACATCACTACTAATATGTTATTATCATTATTATTACTATATTATATTAAATTAAAGAATTTGGACTTTTTCGGTGAATATCTTTTGCTTATTTGTCACATACATACATACACATACACATACACGCATATACACATACACATATATACACTGCGACAAATATACATACCCGTGCAACTTAAATTTTCCTCCTAGTGGCCAAGCTACTACAGAGCAGCAGTACTGAGCTCAACCGCTAGGTGGCAACTCCGAAGGTTGTTGCGCGCAACGGGAAAAATGAGGCTCGAGTATATAAGGAGCCGAGAAGCTTACCAAGCCAAGCAGTGAATACTATAGTCTCTTCTCTCTCTTTACCTAAGTGAGCAAACAAGGCTAAGAGAGAGTGAGACGGATAGTGGCTGGCTGTCTTAGCTTGTCGAGCACCACAGTTAAGACAGAGTTTCTCTCTCTTGCACGTGAGGGTAGACCAAGTAAGCACACAGGTCTACCCTACAGTGCATATGCAGGAAGCATAGAGGTACGTTAAGTAAGCACACAGGCGTAGATCTATGCTACACGGATAGATGCCTTAGCAAACTGCCAACCAAGAGGGGAGGTATACAGTCCGCTCATACTCAGCGGCGAACAGTAATACATATGTTGGCGTTTTGAATGCCAAAAGTTACTTATAAGTTGCGCGCGCACCGGTGTCTGGTATCGGTTGGCTTTCAAAACGCCAACATTTGTTTTCCTGTCTCCCGTAAACTTGTAGTATACTGCGCCCTCGTGCTTTTATTAATTATTGTATTAATTAAAGGACTCCGTTCGACCGTTGTATAAGACATTTGATTATTATAATTTAAGGGTATAGTTTACCCATTTTGCCGTAGTATTCATTATCGTATCTTAGTTATTTTAAGGTGCCATACACATATTAAATTAATTATTCATTCATAAATCATTTTGGTATTTCTTTGCATATTGTTACAGGTAGAGGCCACCGACGTAAAATAGACCGCCTGGGCTGAAATAGACCCCCGGGTCATTAAGATAGCTTTTACAATTAATTAATAGTTTATTTTTTCCTATTTTTTTTACTTTTTTTAATAAAAAAAGATTAATATGTAAAGGATTTTGTCCTCTATATGATTAACCTTTTTATATTATGAAGTCGAGGGAGTCCAGCCCGGTACCCGTTTAACACATTACATCAGGCTAGACTGTCAGACCCACCATACCGAAAACTTTGACTACCGATGGATGGTCAGCCACTTTTGTGACCAACAATCAACCGATACTCAATGAGGTCGGATTTTTTAAGAGTCGCGATATGGGTAGCACATACACTAATTTTCTTTCGAAAAAAAGTCAGAGGTGCCTGGCCAGGATTCGAACCCGTGCCCACCGCGTTGAAGGCAAGAGCTCTATCCGTTACGCCACCGCACTTCTGATTTTTTTCTATTAAACAATTAAATTTTAATTCCATTTGTTTTATATTCTATGAAACAAGTAAATTCCAGTCAATAATTATTTTATTTAACTAGTTGTCAAGTGGCCAATACAAAAGATAAAAAAATTATTTAATTATTTGTTTGTTATTGCATTAAGGTTAGGTTTAGTTTATTAGTATTGTAGAAAATAGTAGGGTTTAGTTTTGATCAATAATGATTACTTTTATTTTGTGTTCGTCGATGTAAATGAATTAGTTGAGTAAAATAAAGCTAAGGTACTCCTTAGCATAAACAAACGTGTTAAACCCGGTTACTGTCCTTCTTCTTCTGCCGTTCAATTCTTTCAACTCCTGCCGATTTTACCCTGGCAATCCCTGAAGCGTCCAGCAACAGGAGATTACACGTATTTCCCCCTCCTGAAAGGGAAAAAAGTTACAACACATATCCATACACATATACATATATTCAGACACATACACACATATACGGTGCGACGAGTATGCATACTCGCGCATTCAAATTTCCCGCCTGACGTCATTACGTGCAACGGGAAAAATGAGGCCAGAGTATATAAGAGGCCGAGAAGCTAACCAGAGCAGAGCAGTGTAGACTACGGTCTCTCCTCTCTCTTTACCTAAGTGAGCACACAAGGCTAAGGGAGAGTGAGACAGGCAGTAGCTGGCTGCCTTGGCTTGTGGAGCACCACAGCTTAGGTAGGGCTTTTCTCTCTTGCACATGAGGGTAGGCCAAGTGCGCACACAGGTCTACACTACAGTGCATATGCTGGTAGTACTAGAGTTACGTCAAGTGAGCACACAGGCGTAAATCTATGCCGCCCAGAGCACACTCGCAACCTTTCGCCGTCGCCGCAATGCCGAACTTGCGCCGCTGCATTTAAAGGTGACGTCCACCCAAAATCTTATATTCTATTTTCACATTTTGCCACTAGCTTAATTAAGGGTATTGTCCACCCATAGCTGTCGCGTCTGCGTTTACGTGAAAAATAGAATACATTAAGGGTGTCGTCCACCCATTGCATTTTATATTAGTTTAAAGGACTCCGTCCGCCCATCGCGTAGTATTAAGATCTTAGAATAAGTTAAGGGTGTCGACCACCTATTGTCTTCACATTACTTAAGGGCTTCGCACGCCTATAGAGATTCGTAATTTAGATAATCAAGGGAGCTGGCTACCCATTATTACCATGGCATTAATTATAGCGATACTAGGTGCCGTTTGCCTATTACTATTAGTATTATAATTCAGTTATTAATCATTTGTCTCTTTTTGCTTGCACATTGTTGCGGGTAAGAGGCGACGGCACAAATTAGACCGTTCGAGCCAAAGAATCTTTTAGTTGAACTCAAACTATTAATTAGATTGACACTGAAGCGTCTGGCAACAGGAGTTAATACGTATTTCCCCTCCCGAAAGGGTAAAAGGTTACAACACGTATCCATACACATATACAAATATACACATATCCATACACATATACACATATACACATATCCATACACATTCACTTACTCTTATATACATACACACATACACAATATCCGTCACTTCGTCTTTGTCTCCGTCATCGTATTTCCGGTTTCGTCTCTCCGTCTCTGCCTCTCCGTCTTTGTATTTCTGTCTCTGCCTATTTTTCTCTGTCTCTCCGGCTCTGCGTCTCCATCTATGTCTCTCCGTCTCTGTTCTTACGACTGCATTTCTTCGTTCTTGTCTCTGTCTTTCCGTTTTCGTCTTTCCGTCTGTGTCTCTTTGTTTTCGTCTGTTCGTCACTGTGTCTTTGGCTTTCCGTCTCCGTTCCTACGTCTCCGTTTCTTCATCCCCGTCCCACTGTCTAAAACACATTGTTAAAAACGAATAAATACCTATCATCATTTTTCATTAATTTAAATGGAATTTAGTAAGACAAATTTTTAATTTATCATGATGATATGATTTGTATTCAAACAATTTTTATGCTTATTAGAACTTTAATTAATTTTTTTTTTCAAATATATAGAAACTAAATTTTAAACAGAACTACAATATAAAAATGTACAAATTGAGGCAATTCTTTAGACTTTACCATTGGCTAATTTATACATATTCATATAATATATGAAAATTCAACCGAGCGACGTTAAGAGCGAGGTAAATTAAGCTCGGAAAATATTAAAATCAAGTTTCTCTCATCAGTCAATCCAGTAATCTACCGTATTTAATATTATTAATTTTACTTTCATTAAATTTTAATTAAAATCTTAATACTTCTATTAGTAATTAACTTTATTAACATTTCAATTATTTAAGTGTGAACAAATACAATAATTTATTGTTAAAAGATTGATTTTAATAACAATAAAGACAATTCCTCGCCGTCACATCATTGCATATTGGTGCACGGTGTGACATATAAATGATTCCTAATAACATAGATTAGTAACTATAGGATGTATTAAAATAAATATATAAATACACTATTATTAGAAATAAATAAATACACTGTAATTATTTATAAATATATGATTATATTAATTTTTTTATTGAAAATTTCTGTATTTTTTCTATTAAGGAGAAAATAGAGATAAGATGAAAAATATATTACATTGCAAGGGATGAATATTATAAATTAAGATATGCAAGTTATTAATGCATTACTTAATTGTTGATTGAAAAACATTATTCAATGTTTAAATATAAATTGAATTTTCATTCTAATTGAAATCTATATGATTACCCTTTAGCTTTAGTAGCTTAAGCAATAGCATTTATCTACAAAAGTTAATTAATAAATGAACTGATGATATTTTTTTATTAATACATGAACTGATATTATTTTTAGTCACGATTTAATTAAATGTCCTGATATAAGTTAATATATTACTTTATTAATCGTCTCCACATATGAATTGAGGAATAAGTTAAGAAAGAGCTAAAATATAATATATATATATATATATATATATATATATATATATATATATATATATATATATATATATATATATATATATATATATATATACATACGTATATGCGTGATTCTCTGTCAAATCAAAAGTCAAAATTTTCTTTTGCTGCGAACTTTTTCATACATTCTTTTCTATGTTTTGGATGACCCAGGATAATTCAGATCGTTTCCAAACGATTCTTATAAAACATCAAATTTGGACTTTTTCCTGATTCTTAAATTTTTGATAAATTTTAGATTCCAATTGGTGAATTGGTCTAGACTGTAAAAAAAATACGTAAGAAGATCTTTCTTGAAAAAGAGCAAATTTTCAAAAAATTGTAGTTTTAATGTAATAACGCACCTCAGTGATGAGTAGAAATCATTTAAAACATTGAACAGATGTTAAGGTTTTGGAGAGAGCTGGTCTGTGGTTCAGTCGGTAGAGCGTTGGATTCGTAATCTCGAGGTTCTGAGTTCGAATCTTACTCTCCGCTGTATCATACAAGTACCACTGTATGTTACATGTGCTTTGTTCACAAACACACTTACGAGCTTGCTGATAAGCATCGCAAAAATAGCATAGCATAAATATAGCGACATAAAAAAAAGCTTCTGGTTACTGATTCCACTTAACAAAAGTTATAAGAGTAGCAATTATATGTACAGATACCCTAAAAATTTCAGAGCGACTGTTTTCTCAAAAAAGATATAATGTTTTTTTATGTAATAGAAAATCGTATCTTAAGCTCATGGTGCTCTCAAGTTAGTTTGAATAAAAATTTATTGCTACTTCAAAATTTTTTTTAAAATAATTTCTAGACTTATTGCGAATATTAAGGCATCATTTTTTAAATCGGTTTACATGGCCAATTTGGACAAAAAAAGGTAAGAATTGAAAAATTATTCAAAACTGAAGAATTTTAAATTATTTATAAAAAAATTATTTCTATAGCTACTTATGTATAGCCACATAGTATTGAAAGAATGTAAATACTTACATCGATGACTTCTGTTAATATAAACTTTAATTTGCTAAAGTTCAAATTATAAATTTCGTGCAATTCAGTAGTAATTTGAAACCGGCTCAACTAACAAGGAGAGGTCTCCACCTCTGGGAAACAGATTTGTTTGAAACTGTAAACTATGATTCTTTGATAAAAATAATGAATCAGCGTTTTTTATTTTTGTTTGATAAGCCCAGAGACAAAGCTCAAGCTATTTTTTTCTAAAATATCGTAACAAGAAGTGCTTATAAGAACTTGAGTAGCCAAAAAACCAAAACTCTAATAAAAAAGTGTATGGAAGATAAAGATGTACAAGTTGTACACTTTACTTTGAGCTTTATTGTGTTAGAAGAGTTTTTGCGGTTCAGAAGTTATGCTAAATTAAATACTACTGCAAATTTTCGTAATATTCATAGCATGTAATATATGAAAAATTTTCCACACTATTTAATTAGCATATTTTGATCATCAACAGCTCATTTCAACTCTTAAATTTTATAAATTATTATTGAAATATTGAGTATTTATTATTGAAAAAAATTCGATCTGGAGTAGCTTAATATATTCATGAATTCGCTAAGCTCTTTCATAGCAGCCTCCTATACGGTTCGTTACAGTTTGCAGTTCTAGTATTGCGCAAAATATTTTTAGTTGGCCTGACCACTAAGTGATCACGATAAGTGAGGGAGACTCAGTGGGGCATGTTGCATCCATATTGTGATAACTTTTTTATATTTATTACGATACGTTTGAACTGAAAAATTTCGGTCTTTGGGAGGTTGCAGAGTCCGTCTTGTCATTCCTACGCATATTTTATTGCGGTTCAAACATTGATTCATAATGTATAAAAAAATCGGTTTTCGAATTGACCTTTATTTCTTACGTGTTTAAAATGAGAAATTAAAGAAAAATATAAATTCAATTTATTGTAAATTAATTTGAAAGCTGAATATCTTATTTCATTTATGTTTTGCATCAAAGTTTTCTTTCCTTACATTAGCCAGAGAAAACTGGATTGTTATGATAGTATGTCAAAATACTGTTTGGACCAGTATGAGTTGGTGTTTTTAAGAGCATGACGAAGCTGTCTGCCTTCTAATAATATTTCCAATCTTAACTTATGAATAAACGATGCGTTTAATTGAGTTTTTTTGTTATAAAGAAAAAATTTGTAAGATTAAACTCTAGTGCGGACAACTCAAGAAAACCACCAAAATATTATACATACAAAGTTATAATAAAAACTTTCAATATATCGTATTTTAAGGTTAGGTTTGTCGAGTTTGATATCTAATTTCCAATCCAAGCTCATAAAAAAATAACAAGTCCAAATGATTTTTTATTTTAACAAAAATTATTGTACTAATATAACTTTAGTGCGGACAAGTCATTATATTTGTTTAAGGGAATGTAAAATACCGACATTACAGTTTTCCAAATTTTTTATTCTTAATCTAGAAATTTTTACAATATCTCTATATTACTGCCTTCTATTTTTACTAATAAAAAGCCTAATTGAGAGATATTTTTGAAAATTTTGGAATAAAGATTAAAAATTTTGAAAACTGCAATGTCGGTAACTATGTTGAAATCATATACCGTATTACATCCCCTTAATTTAAGAATTTAAAAAGATATCGATAAAATAAAAAAAGCAAAACTCGATGGCTGCAGCTCCGACATGCCGTTAAGATAGATTATTTAAAATTTAAAACTACATATTTATTTTAGCTAAGGTACTTTTAAGACGTGCAACTTAGTTTTACAACTTCGAAAATACAATTTAAACGCATTTATATGTTTTTTATAAATAAAGATATAAAATTTTTTCTCTTCGCAGCACAGACGATTAAGCTACAGTCGTCACGCAGTAAATGATAGAGATCTAAGTACTCAAGTGAACTATAAAATGCACATGAATATTCGACGAGTCATGGGAGAACATAAGCACCGTTCACGACGTAGTAAAAAAATAACTAAGGTAAGATTTTTCATATCAAAATCATCGCGGAACTTCTTCATACCATAAGACGTAAATAAGCAATTCAATTGTAATTATTTTATTTAACAAGTAATTATAAGACACATCAAAAGTCGTTCAGAAGTTTATTCACTAATTTTAAATGTAATTCAAACAATCACATTTCTAATAGTTTGATTAAATTTCGAATCAAACAGACACTATACACTCAAGTCACTAATCACTTCGCTAATGGAGTATGCTATTCTACTCTAATCATAAGGAGATAAGTATTTTCTTATTTTGTTGCAATATCAAAATTGCGTAAGATATGTAAATTTGAAAATTGCATACGGAAACTAAATGTTTAAACTAAAAATATTAAGAAAAACTCTAGACAGCTACTATTTCACCAGTTTGCAATAAATGTTAGTGAACTTTTGTTTTATTTCACTTTCAATTTTCTTTGATTATGCGCAAAAAAATTTTAAAAAGGACCAGAAATGACTAACAAGGGAACACTCGACCCTCCGGCTGATAAATTTTGATGAAACAGGTGAATAACTTTTTTTTATATAAAAATAAAAGCTTTTCCAAGGATGCATTCCATTGGGTCTTCCAACCAGAGTTATCGATAAGTCAATTTTTTTTGATTAGCTATATTTTTGTAATAATGCTCCATGCTTAATACTTTTCTATGCAGAAGATTTTATAAAATAATCAAGTATAATTTTCTAATTTTAATTGTAACTGTTTCACTAATTTAGAGAGTAATAGTTCGCAAAAATAGAAATTGTTTGTATAGTGAGGATTTAAAAAAAAGAGGAAGTAACTGCTAAGAAATTGGACACTTTTCAGTAATATCGAATAGTACGATATAGTGCAATTAAAATCGAATAATTGCTAGAAGGGCAATAGTTTTGATATACTTACGACGTATATAGTGTTGAAATAATAAACGGCTCGTCTTATCATCGAATATATAAGAGTAGTTATAGGGGCACCATGGACCGTCACAACAAACCCCCACTCCACCACCTCAAAGGTTACTGACCACTAGGTCAATGACCTCTGAGAAGGCAAGGTAGGGGTTGTTGAGACGGAACATTGGTACCCCAAGAAATAAATGCACGCTCACACGTACACACGCACACGTACAAACACACATACTCACACGCACTCACACGCACACGCACACGCACACACACACACAAAAATAAATATACAATATTTGAAATTTGAAAATTTTATACCAGCTGATCACTGTTGGAAGCACATCCCGACGTAGACTCACATTGTAGAACAAACTTTCTGCCCGGAGTTTCGAAGGAGACTGACAGTGTAGCCGAATCTTCACCCTTAATAGCCTAACTCCCCCCACCGAAAATAAAGATATTACATACCATTCCCACACTACGAATAGCAACTTGATACTCTTTTGCAGGAAAATATTAATAAGTGTATTTTGAGAAGCATAATATAAAAGAAAGTTAAAATAATCATAATTAATAAAAAATCACATACCATTTTCACGCTAAGATTGTTAATCTGACTTTTTTGCAATCAATTTTATGAAGAAGACGTATGTTAGGGTGCTGACGTTATAAATTTAAAATTTCAACGTAAGAAATCTCTCTCCCCAAGACGTATGTACGGGTGCTATTTTATTAAACTTAAAATTTTAGCAATTGAGAAATGTCTATCTCTCTCTCTCTCTCTCTCTCTCTCTTTCTTTCTCTTTCTACCCTATTTCATTTTTATAAAATAAATAAAAAATATGCGTATATATAAGCCTCTCTCTCTCTTTCTCTCTCTCTCTCTCTCTCTCTCTCTCTCTCTCTTTCTATCTTTTCTAATATGTATGTCTATATATACATACAAACATAATACATACACGTGTAAACAAAAATCTGTATAAAATATATACATTCTTATATATATATATATATATATATATATATATATATATATATATATATATATATATATATCACACAAATCATATGCAGATGATATGCAAATGATGGACAAATAAGCCACGTATTAAAATTGGTTATTATATTTTAAATATAATATATATTTATTATCATTACATTACATTACCAAGGTATCGAATCAATAAATATAGAGAAAGTGATACAAAAATGATAAAAAAGGATCAGGAGCCCGAAACATAATAAGAAGTATAACTATTCTACCTCTTGCGATTAGTTGTTCTTGACATTCACTGTTCATACGCCCAAGTTGCGTATATAACTAAGAACAACTGTATATATATACTAGGGGGGGTATCCCCCTGCTCGCCCTGCTCGCCAGCCCCCCAATTTGTGATGTACTTATTCTTGAATATTATAAAATTTAATGCTATAAATTCAAATGAGGTGTTAAAGTAATTATGCTGTAAAACATATCAAGTTTAACACAATTTGCAATGATTATTATGCAAATTGCATTAAATTATTGCATTATAGAATTCATATATAATTATGTATATATCCGAAAACTTTTCGAATAGAATCGAGCCCGAGATTGCAAGCTTGTTTATATTCAAGCTATATCAAGCTTTAAACCAACTTATATACATCTCTCTCTTATCCAACTTTTAACTTCTCGTTCTTCTCCCCTTCCCCCAAAAAAAAAGAATCTATTCGAAACAAATTCAATACGCAGTACTATTCAGTCCAGTTTTCTTGTTTATAGAAATGTCAAATCGCGTTTCTAAGGCGATGTATAAGGCAGGACAAGAGGCATACAAAAAAATGCCTCATCTCTGAGGCGTACCCTGAGGCGTTGTAAGAGAAGGGGATGAGGAAACATTGAGGCGTCTCTAAGGCGATGCATAAGGCGGGACAAGAGGCATACAAAAAAATGCCTCATCTCTGAGGCGTACCCTGAGGCGTTATAAGAGGAGGGGATGAGGAAGCACTGAGGCGTTGGTAACTATTTTTACGTTATTTTTGAAAATTTTAAAAAATATCACTCTCAGAAACTTGAGGCGTTTCGAGGAATTTCTAAGGCTTACCTGAGGCGTCTCTGAGGAGTCTTTGAGGAGACCTATGAGGTAATATGAGGCAAAAAACGTTGAGGTGATGTCAGAGGCGGGTCGAGGAGGGGGATGAGGGAGGAGGCTGGGAGAGGAGGGGGGAGGCGTCTCATAGAGGCTGAAAAAAAAACCTATATTTACGTTAAAAAAATTTTAAAATGTGAGGCTGGGGGAGGAGGGGGGAGGCTAGGAGAGAAGGGGGAGGAGTGGGGAGGATGCAAGAATGCTATTTTTTGAGGCTTACATCTATATAATATAGGAAGATATATATATATATATATATATATATATATATATATATATATATACCTCACGGTGGTTATAAACAAGCAGACAAGCAGTCTATGAAGGCGATGCGGTGGCTGTGTTGGATGGAAAATGTGCTGAATCATCAAATTCGGTATACTGTCCGAGCTCGAGAAAAGAGACTTCCCGAGGGCCCTCTAGTGGATGGATACTGCGAACTTGAAAACGGTACGAGAACTGTTTTACAATTCCACGGGTGTTATTGGCATGGCTGTGTATGGTGTTACACAGTGAACCGTGACTCACGCCTCATAAACGGTGAAAATATGAGCGAACGTTTCGAGAGAACCACGCGAATATCCGCAAAAATAAGAAGCCACGGTTATCAACTAATAAAAAAGTGGGAATGTAATTTTGATCATGAGTACTCACAGAACGAAAGTATGAAGACGTATATCGATAATAAAACACGAAATTGGCATGAACCGTTGAATCCTCGAGAAGCATTTTTCGGTGGTCGTATGAGTAATACAGTCAAAATTTACGATGCAAAAGAAGGTGAGAAAATAAAATATGTGGACGTGTGTTCATTATATCCATATATCTGTAAATACGGTCGATATCCCGTTGGTCATCCTACTCTTTACGTGGGTGAAGATGAGTGTCGCTCTCTGGTGGGTCAAACAAATAATATAGGTCACGTTTAAGGTCTTATTAAATGCGAAGTATTGCCGCCGCGAAATATATATCATGCTGTACAACCCATTAAAATGCATAATAAGCTTTTGTTTCCGCTGTGTCGAACATGTGCCGAATCAATGTATACCTCAGATTGTGACCATGAAAATCCTGATGATCGAGTTTTTATCGGCACGTGGGTTGCTGACGAGTTAAAAAAAGCTGTTCAGATGGGTTATATCATCAGAAAAATATTTGAAATATGGTCTTATAAAATTACTCAGTACAACAAAGCCACGGGTCAGGGTGGTCTATTTCCAACTTATATCGATAAATTTTTCGCTGAGAAAACTTACGCGTCGGGTTACCCTTCGGAATGTGCTGACGGTAATGAAAACGCGATTGCTCGATATATTAAGGAATTTGTGCAACAAGAGGGCATTAAATTAGACAAAACTCGAATAAAATATAACGCTGGTCTGAGATCTGTAGCAAAACTCTGTTTAAATTTATTGTGGGGTAAATTTGGTCAACGAGAGAATATGCCAAAGACTGAAGTGACGGATGATCCACAGAGATTGTTTGAATTACTCTGCAGTGTCGAGAACGAGGTCGACTCAATTTTACCGATCAATGAGACGACAATTTATGTAAGTTGGCACAACAAAGAATCAGCTGTTGAGCCATCACCATTGTGTAACGTTGTCGTAGCCGCTTATACCACAGCCTTGGCGCGTTTAAAACTCTACGAAGAATTGCAACCGCTGGGTGAACGTGTATTGTATTACAATACTGACTCTATTGTGTATGTAAGTCGCGTGGGTGAGTACGATGCAAAAACAGGGCCGTTCTTGGGTGACTTGACCGACAAATTGGCCTGTTATGGTCTTGGCACAAGCATCACATCATTCGTCTCTATAGGACCCAAATTTTACGGATATAAATATTTGACACCAGATGGCGTTTGAAGGATGTGTTTGCAAAATCAAGGTTACAAGACTTAATTCGTCGGTGAGTCAGAAAATAAACTTTGATTCTATACGAGATCTTATTACTGGTAAAATACCGCCACTTTTCGCAAACTATGACAGTAGGTAAACTAGGGGGGTTCAAGCACAGGGGGGTTCTAGCACAGGGGGGGTTCAAGCACAGGGGGGTTCAAGCACAGGGGGATTCAAGCACAGTTATTTTTAACATGGTATTATTTCGAGCGCAGAATTTTTTTAAATTTTTAACTATATTTATTATTTCGAGCGCAGAATTTTTCATATAACTATATATGTATAACAAGTATGTACTTGCATATACAATGATGTACTTGCATATATAACGATATACTTGCGTATATATAACGATATACTTGCGTATATATAACGATATACTTTCATATATATCGATATACTTTTATATATACATGGATATATTTTGATATGTACCAATATACTTTCATATATAACGATATACTTTCGTACATATAACGATATACTTTTATATATAACGATATACTTTTATATATAACGATATACTTTCGTATATATAATGATATACTTTTATATATATAAAGATATACTTTTATATATATAAAGATATACTTTCATATATATATATATATATATATATATATATATATATAAAGATATACTTTCATATGCTTACATATATGTACACATGAACTTACATTTGTTTACGTTAAATCATTCTGTCTCATTTTAATTTTGTATATTTGATATCTTTGGGTGATGTTTGAGGTTTGTATTTCTCATAGTACTCTTTCCAAGTATTATTTTCCTTCTTCTTCTCATTATTCGAAGTATGAAGAAGTGGAGTATAGTTTGAACGATCAGAGGTACTTGTACTTTGGCCCATGATGAAATGAATGTTATCTATGATATGTGTCGGTATTTATAGGAAGTGATGAGAGCCCCAACCATCGCTCTCATCTGTGAGATACAACCACCTGATATTATCTCTCCTTTTGACTTCCTTTACTCGCATTCCATAGCTGAATTTTCCAGTGGTACTCGACTCTCATTAAAATATTTTTTCATGAGTCTGATGTTATGAAGAGCACAACAAGCTTTGTACATTCCATCGTGGTGGGGGCAAACGGTCACTAGCTTTATCTTATCCAATGGTGGATAACCCATTTCTGTGACATCGGTAACGTTGAATTTAAAGCGCTCTAGCCACTTTTTCTTTATGCTACCCATTACTAAAATTTTGCTAGCATCTCGTAAAGCTTCTTTAAGAATATTTGCTACTTCAGTGTAGGGAATCGTACCAGAATGCCAGCACAATCCATGATAATATTCTTTGAACCAGGTATTTTGCACTTTATATTTTTCTGTAAGTCTTCGCCAAGGAAATGGTTCTTTGAAGAGTAATACTAGAGGTTCAGAATCATCGTTTAGTGGAACTATAGCTAGCTCTTTGAGGACATAGTCATCACCGGGCTGCTTGAAGCCTTGCATATCGACCAAGTACTCCATCCTGAATGACACTCTTGATCGTGAACATGTAATTTATAAGGGATTTCCCCCACCATTTAGACAAGTTTTCTCACATTACCACTGACAGGGCTGTACTCTACAATACGATCGTGTATGATCAAACAATAAGCTGATGTTCCAGGAAGAACATTAGCTCTTGATTCGAACTCCAAACGAACATCTACTGGAGCACTTTTTAGAGACTCATTTTGTTTCGAGCAGTCAATTACAATCAGAGGAATGTGTTCGATAAATTGTTGCTTTTTTAATAGCGGCTCCATATCCTTATCATAGTAAGCATGCTGAAAATTAGCATACATATCGTATAGAACTGCAAACTGATTATGGCTGATATCTAAATTCAGATTTCCATATGGATAATACTGAGAATTCAGGAACAGCTTTACATTACTCAAGTTACAATGATCGAAACGACTCGCATTAGTTGTCTTTTGATTTTTTCGACTCGTTTGAAAGCCTAATATGACGAAACGTGGCTTTTCCAACTGATTGGAAGTTTTAACGGTCCAAACATGTTTTGATGTAGTTGGAAGTAGAGGATACTCGTACAAATCCCAACTACGAAAACTCATAGCAATAGGTTTTTCTTTGCCAATGTGATTGAGTAGCTGAAGTTTGTGAGCATTCGATAACATTACGTAAGGCATAAGCCATTCTATTCTTTGCACATCAATCTTGAAATCTTCGTATCTATTTTCATGATGCGTCTGAACTACTGCATTCAAATCATTCCTCGATCTTGTCAGTATGAGTTCATGTTTTACATTGACTACAATTTTACGATAGTCTTCGGCAAAACCGAGAATCATACTCAGAGGAATAGATAAGTCAAAGTAACCTGCTTCATTATTTATTTTTTGATTCTCCTCTACATCAACCCATCCAGCATTCTCGAGAATTGATTCTTGACTGGGACAGAAGGAAAGCCATCCTTTCATGAGTGTAGTTAAACCAACATTTTTACATTTATCGATCTCTACAGCATTGATTTCATAGCGAATTTCTTCAAACATGTGACAGATGGCGTTATTGACTAGCACTGTATTGGCTGCAGCAGTTCCATCAGTTTTCACGAGCCTACCACAAATATGGAGTGAACTACGCGATGGAAGAAGACTTAAGTCTTGATGTTGAATAGATATACGAATTTCATCACTATTATTGAATGAAGACGCAGAATAAGGCTGATGAGCGTGTACTTCATAATGTTCGACAGATTCATCAAACTTTACTCCTGACTGTATACTCAGAATTCCTTCCATATTTTCGAAAACAGCAGAAGAATATACACGTTACTTTCCACCACGGATTTTTAGCCCTAGACTTCTTAGAAATTGAATGTTTTGTCGTGTTAACGCTTTCTTTGTCGTTCGACGACTGATGATTGGTCGGCATGTTGACTTACTTATATACCCTCTACCAACTTTAGTGTTGTAGACAATACCCATTATGCTTGTTTAAGATGTAATCTTATTGTTATTATTTCTCCTCGAAAATTAATCAAGTGTCCGTCTTGATCGACGATTCGTACTTGAATGTGATCTATGCTCTTGATGCTGATCGGAAGATAAATGACTGGAGATGGAACTTCGATGATCTTATATCCCGGTGGAACTGCAGGAAAGAACTCGTGTATAGTATGCACTCGTTTATCGTTTATATAGGCACCAGAGGTTATGTTGCACTCGACTCGAAGTGCGTTAACTTTCAAAATGGCTACAGGTAAATCAGAATCGTGATCGATTTTTTCTGGCAGAAGACGTTCAGTAAAACCCAGTAATGAGCCTATGGAATCTTGTGGTCGAAAATCAATGGGATGACTGCAGGTTATAACGCAACGTAGTGTGCTATTATTTGGCTTTATATCGATTGAAATATCTTTTGATGCTAATGCCTCACAAAGATAATTTTTTATATCTTTGATTTCGTAACTTCCAGTCGGTAATACAATTTCTTCATTACCAACGTAGAACTTGTTATTACCACTATCGATATTGGGTATTGAATTGAAGGTCGAAAGTCCAATTAAGCCAAGAACGTAGTTCTTATCGGATGAAAGTTCGATCGGTGGAAAATATTGAGCTTCGAGCACTGATGATGTACTAGAAAAGCTTAGCGTCAATGAATCTTCCATGATTGTTCAATGGATAATGAGAGAGATAGCTAATTTGACTTTCCTTTTATAAGTTTTTTACTCAAGAACATCAAACATAAATGACCACAATTAAATGTATCATAATCTTGATATCTCTCGTAGTTATATTTGACTTCATCTACTCGCAAATAAATCATTAAATCCAGTGGTGGCTGAAGGTCTCCGAAAGAATCGAAATAAACGACACTTTTACCTCGCTTACGATAAGCTACCCAATGTGTGCCAGGACCATCAACATCATCAAGATTAACGATTGCAGATTCATGATAATGCGGGCCGCTTAATGGTAAAGCATTTCGCATGAATACTCCTCGAAAATTCGGAATTTCCAATATCTTGGCATACTTTACGAGGTCAAAGTCGGTCAAAGCTCTTTGTGGTAACCTTACTTCGAGGATCTTTTTTTTTTAGACTTCAGACGAAGACCAAGTCCTGTCTTGTAAGGTTTTAAATAAAGACCTTTACCTAGAGCTATTTCTTCCATCCTCTGATTATGCCTTTGTTTCTCCTCGAATTGTTTCTGAGCAGCTTTGGAATCATTAACTGCTTTGGTTATTCCTGCGGCACCTCCTGCTAAACTACCAATTGCACCTAGACCAGCAAAAAGAGGAATAAGGAATGGTAAGAATCCTCCAACCTTAGATGGAATTGATAGTCTACGTGGCACTTGGATTTTATGCTTACCACCAGCTTTTCTCACAGCACTTTGAGCACCCTCTAAGGCAGAGAGGATAGCTTTACGAGCACACTTACTAGGTTTCATGGATCTGGAAGCGGCCTTTATTATTTTGTTTAGAGTAACAGTGGGAGTCTTCTTTTTTGATCCCATTCCAAGCTTAGATTTTATTTTCATACTGTTTGCAATAGCGAATGCAGCTGCTTTTTCACCAATACCAGCGTCTTTCGATGATAGTCTTTGCCAGGCTTTATCTCCTAGAACTTTATCAGCGATATTTCTAGCCTCTATATTTTCACGATTTTGTGAATAAGAGATATCGTGCTCCTTACAAGCTTTGTCGAGAGGATTAATTCCTTGATCACCTCTAGCTAAACGTTTGGCTAATTTCGTACCAGGTCCACAGTACTGATATCCCGGTAAATGAAGTTCTATTGGAAGACTATTGATTATTTTATTAAGCAAACCACGACCGCGTCTACGATATACGATCATAACACTTCGAAGGTCGAAGAGTAACTGATTCACAGGGTATATAAGCGATGTATTTATACTTAATCGAGCAGTTGTAGTTTGAATCTGTTAAGATGAATTTCAAAGAACAATCTGTCAAGCTGCCGATAGTGAATTTTGATACTATCGTCGAACGAGAGAAAAAATCAAAGAAACATGGAAATTTACTTCCAGATAGTATAAGAGCTGTATTTTGTGGACCATCTAACTGTGGTAAAACTAATAGTTTATTAGCACTCATAACGCATCCTAATGGTCTAAGATTTGAAAATGTTTACGTTTATTCCAAATCTCTTGATCAAGCAAAATACAAGTTTCTGAAAGAGCTTTTAGAGCCGATGGAAGGTATGCAATACTTTCCATTTAGCGAACACGAGTCAGTAATACCACCTGACGAGGCTCTTCCAAATTCCATAATGATTTTCGATGATGTAGCTTGTGAAAAGCAAGACAACATTAGAGCCTACTTCTGTATGGGAAGACACAAAGAAGTTGATTGTTTCTATCTTTGTCAGTCTTACGCTCGCATCCCAAAACATCTCGTGAGAGATAATGTCAATCTCTTGATAGTTTTTCGTCAAGATGATGTTAATCTACGACATCTATACGATGATCATGTTAACTCAGACATGACATTTCCACTATTCAAAGAATTATGCTTTAAATGTTGGAGAGATGACAAGCATGGATTTTTAATGATCGCTAAAGATAGTCCACTGAACTCTGGTAGATATCGAAAAGGTTTCGACTGTTTTGCTATAAATATAACGAACACTCGGCATTAATTCATCAATCTGTGTTTGATTGTCAAAGCGACAACATGGGAGACCAGAATAAAGTTTTACTTCAGCAACTCATTCAAGCGCGTAAAGCAGTTAAACGCAAGTATGACTTGTTAAAATTTGGAAAAGAAAATACCGAAAGGATTGTTGGAGAAACTTTTAAGCCAATCATTGACCCACTCATGGAAATCGTCACTGAAGGTAAAAAAAGGCGCAAAACTTTGAAGCCAGAACCCTTACCAGAAAAGTACGATGAAGATAATGATGATACTGAATTGGAGGACACTTTGCAAAATGATTCTTCTCAATCTTTGTTTGAATCTGCAAGCGAAGATTTGTCCGAGGACTTACAATTTAGAGAAATGGATAAAATTTATGGAGTTCGTAGAAAGGGTGATCAATTTTTTCTCGGTAATTCACCGATATATTTTGAGAAAAGTTATATTCAAGTAGAGGGTCAAAAGTTTCAAAAGACTTTAGGTTTACAAGAATTGCTCGTTGAAAAACATCCTGTTCCAGGCTCAATAACTCATAAAGATTTGAAAAATTATCGTCAAATTCTTGAAATCACGAAGGCTCACAAGAAACGATACAAAGACGATGAACCCATTCGTTCACATGTAAGTAAAAAATTCAATGAAATTATAGCCCCTCTATTTTCTGATAAAAAAGGTGGATCATTACCTCGATACAAAATCGCGCGAAAAAGTACAAAGTTTGATTATGTCTACTGGGATGATCCAAACGAGTTAGTTGATAGACTTCGTTTGTTAGTTGCTGAAAAAGCAGCTGGTAATCCTAGTCATACTAACGAGATTCATTCCATTATCGAAGAGTTACGAGAAGCTGGCTATATATATTGAGCTGCAAGTTAAAACTCGTTACATTATCAAAATGAGCGTCGATGTGTTCGGACGTAATCTTAAACGAAGCGAGGGTAGTCGAGGACCTCCAGGTATTGGCTATAAACTCACAAAAGATGGACAATACGATATGGAAAATAAGAGGCTTTGTAATCTAGCATCACCTAATCAACTCGATGAAGCTGTAAATTTAGATACTTTACAGCGTATCGTACGTTTGGAAGTTCAAAAATTATTAGATTCAATATCTAGTTTGAGAAGTGATCTCAATAACCTAGATAAAATTGTAGAGGTGCATAGAGACGAGCTAGATAAGAAATTCATACAAAGCCAGTTGGAGCTTGAGACTATAAAAGGAGGCATTATCTCTGTTAGTGCAAAACAGTCAATCGATAACCATCGATGGAACAACGTCATAGACTTGTAGAAGAGCTTCACAAGCCAGCACGTTGTAATTATCCTCGTCGAAAGTTCGATGTGCGAGGTTTGGATGAGACTTGGCAAGCTGATCTTGTGGAAATGCAACCTTATTCTCGAGAAAACAAAGGCTACAAATACATGCTTACAGTTATAGATGTTTTTTCCAAATACGCATGGGCTGTTCCTGTGAAACAAAAAACTGGAGCAGAAGTCTCTGCTGCGATGAAATCTATATTGAAAGAAGGTCGAGTTCCAAATAATTTACAAACAGATAAAGGCAAAGAGTTTTATAATACTAATTTTAAAAATCTTATGCAACAATACAAGATTAACTTATACTCAACGTATAGTAATCTCAAAGCATCCATTTGCGAACGCTTCAATCGCACTCTCAAACACAAAATGTGGATGAAGTTTAGCTTGCGTGGTAGCTATAAATGGATTGATATTTTACCTGATCTGATAAAATCTTACAACAATACAAAACATCGAACGATTGGTGCTAAACCAAAAGATGTTACAGTTGCAAATGAATCTCAGTTTCGCGCTCGATTTGCTTGCAAAGTTGTGAGAAAAAAAGCAAAATTCAAGGTCGGTGACAAGGTCCGAGTCAGCAAGTTGAAACAAGTATTCGAAAAAGGATACACACCTAATTGGTCTGCAGAAATATTCACGATTGAACAAGTTAAAACAACGCAGCCGATAACGTACCGTCTCAAAGACTATCAAGATCAGCCAATCGCTGGTGGCTTTTACGAAGAAGAACTTCAAAAAGTTGAATATCCTGACGTTTATCTTGTAGAAAAAGTTCTAAAGAGACGTGGGAATCAAGTATACGTAAAGTGGCTCGGCTTTGATAGTACTCATAATAGTTGGATCGATAAAACTGCAGCTCAATGAATGTATCGAAAAGAGCAAAATCAAGTTTTAAAAACTGACCTTGGGCGCTTCAAACAAAAAAAAACTTTTTTTGTTTTTAGGAAGTGATGGGAGCCCCAACCTTCGCTCCCATCTGTGAGGTACAACCAAGAATCGCCACTTGTGAACCCCTTACAGCGAGTAAACTCGAAGTAGGAAGTGCACCCGTGACTCGTATACCTCTCCGTTAACTTCCTCGCGCCTACTCGAATGAGAACTCGATGCCACTTCTATTCTCGCCTAAGTATGTTATATACAACTTGTTATGTTGTATGGCATCGCTCAACTTGGAGAAAAGTTCATCATTCTTCTCTAAAGCAGCAGAAACGCGTGATGGCAGAAAGATGCGAAACTCATCTTCCAGATCTGCAACAAATCTGTCACCGTATCTGGTCTTGACAGATTTCAAAGCACTAACCATAAACTTATGGTTTTTATCCATTTCCTCGACTTTCTTGGTTGGTAAGAAGTCGCCACGTGCAATCTGGTTGAGTTTCGAAAGATCCATCTGAAAAAGAGTAAAGAAATAAATAAGAATAGTCTTTAGAGTAAAGATAATACTTTGACTTACCTCAAAATCAAAAGACTAATCAAAGTTGTATCACTTTATTCAGTTCTTTGCGTCTTAGCAGGTGGTCCGTCTGACGAAGGAATGACTTGAGCTGGCTCGGGAGCTCTCTTAAGTATAGCTCGAGCCGCCGTCGCCGCTACTGCGCACTGCGCAGATTCCTTGGGAGGCGGTATAGAGTGATGTCCCCATGGTAACGTATCCGTGCTTCCCTCCAACAGATAACGTTTGTCATCATTTGAGCTGAGAGCGATCTTCCGCTGCCTCTCAGTCCTCACATTGTGCTGTCTCGATCTGATGTTGCACTGCTGACAGACAAGATTTTCTCCCTCAAATAGGCAGCGTTGGTAGTCTTCAAACTGGATGACATTTTTCACGACGTTGGATTTCACTCCTTTGGCCTTCTTGATGGACTCTTGACCTTGTACCTTGACACTGTACATTTTACTCCGTAAGCCGATGAATTCAGTCATTATGTTGCCATTGCACTCATCTTTCATCAAGCCGATAACCTTCTTATTAACACGAGGCATACCAAATTGGTTACCCTCGACATAATCAGAAGTGTCGAACTTATCTATGTCTCTCTTCATCATTTCATACATGTTCTCACCTCTGACTTCGTATATCAGACTATCGGTGTCAGTGTAGAGAAGCTTACACTTATCACCTAGTCGATCAAGCATGTATGAGTAATGAAAGTCATACACACAAGTCTTAGAGAGGTCGAGAACACTTAGACCGACGTACAATGGCTTTCTAATGGTGATCTCAGTGCGAGAAAGCTGTATAGCAACAAGGTTCTCGTCGAAGATAGTGCTGCTATGGAAATTGGGCTTGGCAATTAATGCTTCAGCTCCGTAGCGTCCTTCCCATTTGTTGACGAGTTTCACATCAACGCGCTTTCGCTCATTCTCCATTGTTTTACCATAGACTGCGTTAATTAGAAGCTTAAAGAAGAGTTTTTCAAACTCGTTCTTAGATTGTTTGCGCTTCTCGGTGTTGAGGTCTACATACGACTTGAGCCATGGCTTCTGCTCGAAACGTAGAGCTCTATGAATCTTGGTGAGAACCAAACCATTACTGAGAGCCTGTTTCAGAGCACGGTAATGAATCACATAACGCTCTTTCTTGGAAAGTGTGGTCATCAGCTTGACTTGTTTTGATCCTGGAGCAGCCGCATGTTCTGGACAAAGAGGTAAGTCCTTGTGAGCATCGTGGAGAGATTCAGGATACTCGAGATCAACTTCCAATATGTAGCCGATGGGACTTTCGTCGTCAACAACCATGACATTGATATTCTCGGGTTTTCGTACCCATTCAAAACCTCCGTATGGTAATGATTGGGTCATTGCCCAACCATAGAGGTTGTTCACATCATAGTACATCAAGTACTTTGACTCTTCATCGAGAATCCAATCATCGCCCATGTATTCGTTGTTCGCTTTAGCGTAGCGATTACAACACTGGCTCACACCACCCCTGATTCCTCTCTCTACAAACATAAGCATGTCTATGTCTGTGAGGAGTTCCAGCTCTACTCCTGTATGCTTGAGCATGGCGTCCCAAGTAAGGCCAGGAGTGGTGTAGTAGTGAGCAGGATCCAGACCATATGCTTCGATACATGTCGAGCGGAAGTTCTCGAATATATCTGCTAGAAGAAGTACATCGGTTTTCAGGTAAAGATCCGAGTAATCTCCTAATGTCTCGATGTTGAATGTCTGCCAAACATTCTCGGCATGGTCGAACTCACTATCGGTGATGTCGCTGTCTGTTAGCTCACTGTAGAATGCTTCTTTGCAGGGGAGAAAAACGTCTTCAAGCTTCTCAGAGCAATCCAGATAGTCGTAGGGAAAGACTCCTTTGCGCTTCAATAATTCCATTTGCTCAGCGCTATATCCATCAGCTTGGAATTCTTTTTCAACGATATTCAATTCGCTCAAGTATGATGCTAACTTCTCGAGAGAAGATGGCATGAAGCGGAAAGAATCAATAAACCTAAAGTTTATCTCGCTTCCATCGATATACTTGACGAATGAAATATATCGTTCCTTATTCTCAGGAATCAGGCTTACTCGACCCTTTAAATTTGCAGCGGTGGCGATTTCCTTGATTATGAAATGAGAATCATAACCAGTGAGATTGTGGAAAATCACTGGTATGAATCTGGAGTCCTTATAATTGATATTACATGACTGGTGAGCTGCTCCTCGATATCTGAAAAATAAAATATTGATTAATAACGAGTTATTTGTTAAAATAATTTTTTTTAATATATAAAAACTTACCTTCCAGTCAGATGACAATGATCACGAACTTTAACATCCTGAGGTTTGAAAGTCTTTCGACAAATATTACAAACTGTTGCTCTTTCAAAAGATATTTGTTCTTGCCTGGAAAGATCTAAGGGCTTAGGATTGGCGTACGTCTCTTCCAACTTATTCCGCAATGACTCCAGTTCTGCTACAAACCATTCTGCTGGAGTTTGATCTTCGTTTCTAGCTTGTCTGTAGCACTTATACTCGGAATGAGCATCATTGAAACTACATTTGATGTAGTAGCCAATACTATAAGCTTGATGCTCTTGAAAAGCTTGAACATGTTGCACTGGTTTCAATAGACTTTCAAAATCCGCGTATATGACGAAAGGCACTCTTTCATTACGCTTGTGGTTCTCGAACTTCAGAATATTGTCTTTTGTTGAAGGAAGCTTGATTTTACACTTGTTTAATGAAGCACAATCAACTTCATGTTCCTTCAACTTATCTTCTGTTCTAAAATAATGAAGACAGCGATCACAGATAAATGTCTTCGCGTTGTGTTTCGTCACTTGAGATCGAATAAGACGTGATAAGGATTTCACCCAAACGTAATGAAATCTCCTTGGTACAAAGTCGAAGTCATCATCATCGTTATTCTCTTCTTCATCTTCATCATCATACTGATCTTGAATCAGTAATAAATTAATATGCCTCTCTTTTTTCTCAGCAGTAACATGGCATGGTGAAACATCAAATTTATTACCTATAAAAAAGTTATATTTTAAATTTTATTAATAATGATTTTAATATAAAAAAAGAAATACTTACATTGTTTCTTCAGCATGAATAGATTGATGGAAATGTTGTTCAGCTTTTCAAACTTCGCAATCTGCTTCGGAGATACTGGAAATTCTATTCCGGTAAAATCAAGTTCTTTCTCATAAGCACGATATTTAGATACACGCTGTGGATTGCGAGCAGGAGGATGAAGCGCCGAAAGAATTGCCCATTTGAAACATTCATTGTCATTATTTTGAACATTAACACAAGCCTTTTTCATTTTTATTTCCTCCGGCAGTTCGGTAAAAGAGCTTCCTCTTACTGCATTGAGCTTGTTAATATTTATGCTTAAGCTCAAAATTTGATGAAGGCTCCAACCAGAGTCTCTCTCTTGAAATTCGCTCATGGCAATCTGAACAGGTTGCAGAATATTCAATTCAAACCACTCTTTGAGATCGGTGGTTTGAAAGATGGCAACGTTCTTCGTATTGAAGTATTTAACTTCAACTATCTCTTCGTTATTTTTACGAAGATCGTATTCAGCAGCAAGTTCAGAGTTGACTGATATACTCCTATGTTCACTGAGAGCAATCTTAACTTTTTCATCAAAGACAGGAAAAACATCTGTCATGAATTTATCTAAATCAAGGTGGCCAAGGTTGGTGATCACACCTGACAACATTCGTGTAGCGAAGGCAGATTGAAATTCATTCCATTCTACACTAGCGCTCTCACTATGAGCCTGAATGTCACCACCTCTTTTTGTAAACTCAAGTAGCTTCTCTCGAATTGTTATGAGATGCCTTAATGATGTTTCCCTCTTCTGTTTCTCCAATCTTGACATTACTGCTGTATTCAATGTCAGTTGTAAATCTTCGATCACTTTTTCAACTAAGTCCAACCATCTTCTAATATCACTAGAATCAGCTTCACCACTTGCTGCATAACGCAAAGACTTCCAGAGTTCTTTAACGTTCGCTGCGTAGTATTCCGCCATGACTAACACTTAATTTCACTTATTATAATCTTTTTAAAAGTACTTATAATTTTCACTTTTACACTCTTTTTTCACTTTTATAAAATTTTCACTTATTACTTTTATAATTCAAAATCACTTTATACTTATGAGCTCTCCGATATTGCTCTTCGAAGTTGCTCGATGAGAAATGATGACTACTCGCGGTTGTAGCTGTTTATATAGAGACTTCGAACGCATGCAATGGATTAATAGTGGGGGTAAGTCGAACGTGATTGGCTCGTTAAAGCTTTCCAATCGTGTATAAAAGTAAGAACATTTTCAATAAAGCATCAGTTCAAATCGAGATGGAGTACATCGTGGACGTCCAGGGTTTTAAGAGCTCTTTGAATAAATTCATATTCAAAGAAGTTGCTATAATAGCTCTTGAAGATGATGCAATCCCGATGGTATTCAACTTCCAACCACCATATCATTGGAAATACCTTTTGAGCCAGTATAAGGGTGTTAATCGATGGTTGGAATCATATTGGCATGGTATACCCTGGAGGTCAGGAGATATTCCTTACGAGAAGCTAGAGGATACTTTACAAGAATGTTGTAAGGATGCTACTAAAATTTGGATTAAAGGAGAGGAAAAAAGACAATGGATATCGGAAATATTACGGAATAAGTAAGTATATTATTATTATTTATTAATTATCTATTTCTGACAATTTATTTTTATTTTAGATTGATTTGTAATATTGAACATAATGGATGTCCAGCTCTTTCAATGCTGGCTAAGGAAGACGAGACTCCGACCTGTTCTCTCCATAAGTGTAGCAATCCCGTTTGCGCATTCAAAAATGCGCAGATGTTGAAAGAATGGCTTCTGGAAATCCGGAAACCAAACAATTCAGGGTTGGATGAAGTTGATTGCAGCATGAATAATATGATTGTATCAGATGACGATGATGAATGTTCTTGTAATAAAAATTTTTGTAAAATAAATAAAGAAATATTATACTCAATGTATATGTAAATTAAGTAAAAATGGAGAGATTTAAAATCAATGTAAGTTAACTATTGATGGGAAGAATCTCACAGGTTAAGAGCGAAGGATGGGGCTCTTACCTTACTTAATAAAAAAAAAAAATTTTGTATAGTTAAGTAATTTTAAATATATATATAAATGAATGAATAAAAGATATATTTTATAAACGATTTAAAAACTATAAATTCATTCTAAATATACTTATAAGATATATTAATGAAGAAAAAAATTCAAACTCCCTCAGTGGAAAATGAAAAAAATAGTGGAAAAACAAGAATTATGAATATATTAGTATGATCTTATAGCTTAATCAAAAGTACTATCAATTTTAAAAAAATTCATTTTTCTAATAGTTATACCGTACTCTCCCCTTAAAAATATACATACGTATATTCTAGAGCTGATATACTATTAATTTATGCAATAAAAAAAAATTATTTTTTCAAGTGCTTAACACCATACTGCCCCCTTAAAAAGTGCATATGTATATCATAGAAATGATATACTTTCGATTTATGCAATAAAAAAATTTATTTTTTCAAGTGGTTGAAACCATACTGCCCCCTTAAAAAGTGCATATGTATATCATAGAAATGATATACTTTCGATTTATGCAATAAAAAAAAATTTATTTTTTCAAGTGGTTGAAACCATACTGCCCCCTTAAAAAGTGCATATGTATATTATAGAAATGATATACTTTCGATTTATGCAAAAAAAAAAAAAAATTATTTTTTCAAGTGGTTGACAGCATACTGCCCCCTTAAAAAATACCTAAACTTGCATCTGAAAAAAAAAATATATATGTACATAAAATTTATTAAAAATATTAAAAGGAAAAAAGAGAAAAGAGAATAGTGTTCTTATGTTTGAATTTTTTTTTTGGCCCTGAAAAGGGCCGATTATACAAAAAAATTTAGGTTCTCTTAACCTCTCTCTCAGGAGACTTAAACCGAGGTCGCTTTCTTAATTCTTTCAACGAACGGCGTCGGCTTTCAGACCGATTCCGTTGCGAAGAAGGAGCAACAAAGCGGTCCACTCTACCAGAGGGTGGTGGCACAATGCGTCGCTTAAGGCGTTCGAATTGTTCTAAATTCGGCATTGGAAGTACTTCCCTCTGCGTTCGATTCCCCGACAATTCGGCCAAAATTGGTCGAGGAATAGGACGGAGAGGTTGAGGAAGTGTTGGCTTCCTTACTACCGCTGCCTCATTTGGAACTGTAAAAGATGGAAGAACATTGTTCTCACCAACTTTTACGACCCGTCCGTACTGATCAATCACCAATGATAAAACTGGAGGACTATCAGATAGTACGACAGGTTTGCGACGTCGTGTTTTACACACAATGACTTTGACCTTCGGTTTAACCTCCAAAGATTTAAGAGGCGTCGCGGGAGCATCTTGCATCGGTGAAGAGTGAGATGTTGGAACCAACGAATCAGGGTTGGAATCCTGAGATTCCTTGCCTGGTCGTGGGCGCCAACGTCTCGCATTTCGCCGAATGCGTTGCGCTTCAGAGCGAGGCTTCTTTGAAGTAGAACTAGAGAGCTCTTTTGACTCTTCCATTGTAGAAGAGAGAATGATTTCAGAATGCTGGCGAGCCTCTTTATATTGTGCTCACCCCCACTCTGAAACCAACTAGAAGTCACATGTTAACTCTCCGACTCGCTCAGAGGGTTCACGTAACTTGACTGCGTTCAAAAATGTTAAGTCATTTTCCAAACTCTCCGACTCATTCAGAGGGTTCTTCCAATGACCTATCAGCTGTTCAGCTGATGGCGTTCAAAGTTAAGCCAAGATAGTTCCTCCGACTCAGAGGATCTACGTAGCTTAACTACGTTCAAAAATGTCAAGTCATTTTCCAAACTCTCCGACTCATTCAGAGGGTTCTTCCAATGACCTATCAGCTGTTAAGCTGATGGCGTTCAAAGTCAAAGTTCTAAAATAAACTCAAAGAGTTCAGAACGATGACGCTTCATCCAGATCTCGAAAGATCCGGGCATCCAGATCTCGAAAGACCCGGGTATAATTCCACGAGGTTGAAAACTCGTGTGCTTAAGCACCGCAATCGGAACGAAGTCAAGCCGCCTTCTTAATAGGACTCTCCGACTCACTCAGAGGGTCCACTCAGCGCGACGACTCAACAGCCGACTGCCACGAGTTTTTCCAGAGACCTGGTCAACCTCATTGGCACCAAAAAACAGTCAGCACGGCTGAAGAGCTCCAGACCTCGAGAGGTCCGGTCTGCCCAGCGAGCGCGAGCTGACTGACGAAGCGTGCGTCTTGCCCGAGGTATATACCTAACGGCGGCGAGAGAGCGGCGCGCAGAGTATACAGCGCGCGAGATACAAATATACCACGCCTAGTATAACTTTTATGTTATACCATCAAACATCTTATATTATAATTAAACTATATATTTATATATATATATACGCAAGTATATCGATATATATATATATCAAAGTATATTGTTATATATCGAAGTATATCGATATATATGCAAGTATACCGTTATATATACTTGTTATACAGTTAAATAAAAATTAAAAAAGTTTTTAAAAATCCTGCGCTCGAAATAACAATAAATATATAATAAAAAAATTAAAAAAATCCTGCGCTCGAAATAATAATACATATATAGTTAAAAATTAAAAAAAAAATTCTGCGCTCGAAATAATACATAAATAGTTAAAAAAAATTAAAAAAAAAGTTAAAAAAAATCCTGCGCTCGAAATAACATCACGTTAAAAATAACTGTGCTTGAATCCCCCTGTGCTTGAACCCCCCTGTGCTTGAACCCCCCTGTGCTAGAACCCCCCTGTGCTTGAACCCCCCTAGTTTACCTACTTATGACGCTATTGAACGCACACGGTTTCACGATGTTATAACACGACCTGAATGTAAAATATGCGAGCCTGTGTACTCAAAGAGACGATTCGTGAATAACGAGATTAGCTATCCATACGATTATAAGTCTAATTAAAAATAAATTATTGTAAATATATTATCACTAAAGCGAATATATGATATAGGATAAAGAGAGAGAATTAAAACACAAACTATTTTGAAATAAATTTTTATATTTTATTAAAATGTAAAACGAAAAAATAAATTTTATTTTCTATTAATTAAGTAATCATCAATTTTTTTCAAAAGCACAGGTTCCAGAATAATCCGCATGATTTTCACCCTCATTCTGAATCTTTCCTTATCACGAGCCGCTTGCTCCCATTCTCCACGTCGCGCTGTACGACTCGCATAGTACCACACGCGTATCACATGAATTTCCGGCTTACCGTCTTTGAAATGCACTTGTTTTGTTTGATTCATCGTTCACTGTACTTTTTGTAGACTCTCTTTTCTATAAAATTGTTGAGAATTAAAAAGGCTATAGCAGAATAAGCATGGTGAATTTGCCCCCTCCCAAATGGCGTATCTGATATGGGTCACTTAAGAGGTTATCAAAAGATATTAAGAAAGCTAAAATTACAGACCCCTAAACCCCATGTAGGAGTTATAAAGCTAAAAAACGTTATTTTTTTATTTTATTTTTTTACAGCTAGGCTCTGCATTCCAGAGACTTGTAAAAAATCATGAAAGTAGGTTTTTCCTTTCTTAATAATTTAAATTGTTTACGAAACTCATAACCTCAAAATTGGCTCCGAAAAACCTCATTAAAATTTTAAATCAGTGTTTTTACATCCCAGATTTCGAGGCACTAAACTCAATATAGGTATTTTTTATGTATTTTTTCCTGCTCTTCACGATGCCGTCATTAGTTTACAAAAAAAAATGGTGGCACACCCAATTTTCGGCCAAAAATCGTTTTTTTTGGCTTTTCTATGGGATTTTAACGGGATGTCGGAGCTGCTGGACACAACTTTTGCTTTTACTATTTTATTGATATCTTTTTAAATTCGTAATTTAAACAATTGTAATAACTTGTCCGCACGAAAGCTATGTTAGTACAATAATTTTTGTTAAAATAAAAAATCATTTGGACTTGTTATTTTTTCATAAGCTTGGAATGGAAATTAGATATTAAGCTCGATAAACCTAACCTCAAAATACTAAATACCGAAAAATTGTTTATAACTTTTTATGTACAATGTTTTGGTAAATTCTGTAAGTTGTCCGCACTCAAGTTTTATATTACAAATTTTCTTACTGTAATGAAAGAACTCGATCTAACGTACCGTTTACTCGTAAACTTAGAATTAAAATATTAATGAAATATTTTACAAGGTAGCGAGCTCCGTCATGCCCTTAAGCATTGATAATGAAATAAACTACAATATTATGGCTCTAAATAACACTTTTTCTATATTTCTCTACTTTCTGTTAAGTTCTGAAATCAGATTGAAGATATTTTTAGCTGAACACGCTATCCTACGCTCAGAAACGGTTTTTTGTGAGGTTATTTAAAGATTTTGTTGCGTGATTTGGCATCTGAGAGATTTGGAAAGACATATTTTGATAATCCATACATGTTCTTTACAACTGTATACTCAGATTTGCAATATTTTAATCCATAAACCGAAAATCTAATTTTTTTTAGGTTATGTAATAATTTCATTTGATTATATTTTATTTTGATAACTTAAATAACAAATATCAGTATTTTTTATGACTTTCAATTATTTTGTCTTATTAGATTTACGATATTTTCATTTACACGTTCCAGTATTTGCCAAAAACTGATTTTAGTTTAAGTTTATGTACAAATTGTATTAACTTATATTACATTTAAAAAGCTTAAAACAACGGTTTTCAGTTTTTTTATGTTACCATTTTTCAATCATATTTTCAGTATATTGCGATGCGCGCTTAACATAGTATTTTGAGAAAATGTAATGCTTTTACTAAGTTATGTTATTTTTACTTAGTTGAAAACAGTTACTTTTAAGTGTACTTTAATCATTTCTTAAATATCATGGCACAAATAATATTTTTTCAAACACCGCAAGTTTTTATTTAAATAAAGTTTATAACAGAATTGGTAGGAAAAGTAATTTTCTCATTTTCATAGTTTGCGTAGTGTATAATATAATAAATTATAAAAAAATGTTAAATGTAACTCAAGACAAAAACTCAAGATTAGTGACAAATGAAGCCTCGAGCAACAAAAATGACCAAGCCCATTTTTTTTTTAAATTGAGTTATTAAGTAAAGCATATTTTTTAGCCTATTTTCTACTATATTTAATTATAAAATTTTTTAAAAATTTGATTTTTAAATTTTCTTGGTATGTCGAAAAACTGCTGCAAATCAAAAAAGCGTTAAGTCCATTGAACTTGCTTATCAAAAATAGTCAAGTCCAATTTTAATTTTAAGAATAGAGTACATGTGCATTTTCTGAATATACACACGCATATGCTTACATATAAACATAATACGCTCACAAATACACACTCGTAAGCATATACAATAATAATATACTATGTGTTATTTATAAATAATAAACGCGTATTTATGAGTGTACATCTATGTTTGTTGATAATGTTCAGCGAGCTTCCGAGAATAAACTTTAGCGTTTTTTCGATTTGCAGCAGTTTCTTGATATACGAAAAAAAAATTGAAAAATCAAATTTAAAAGCATAAGTTTCATCGTGTATATACCTTGCGAATTTATTACTATAAAAAGAAATAAATATATTAAAAAATAGGATTAAATATAGTGAATATATAATTTAATACAGACATATAATATAGATATATAATTTAATATATAGTAAGATTAAATATAGTAGAAAATAGGATAAAAAATATAAATGTCTTAATAATTTAATTTTCGAAAAAAAATGGACTTCATTTTTGTTGTGAGACGCTTCGACATTATGTTATATTATTTGACAAATCTATAAATTACAAATCTAAAATTGCTAAGTCTGGATAATATTTTTGAATAAAAAATAACTGAGTCCCGATTTTGTATCAAAATTAGTCAAGTCCTTCAATTTTTTTTTTCAAAACTAGCCAAGTCCATAGCCACATTAAAGTTAGCTAAGTCCATATTGAAAAATTATTTTTCTCTGTAAAAAATCAATTTAGAGTTTTCGAAACATGTGCAAAAATCTTATTTTTTATCGGTGAATTCAATAGTATATTGGTTAACAAGCGATTCAGAATCATTTAAAAGATGGAGGTTTTTTGCATTTTTCTCAAAATGCGTTGGTTGTGACTTAGCCGCGTATGTTGTGAGACGCTTCAAATAATCATTTATGAAATTTTTATTATAATATTAAAATGTGAAAGTCAAATGAAAATCTTTGAAATAAAATATTATTTTTCACTTTATTAAAAATAATTATAAATATTGAAGATTGTTCCTGAAGTAAATATTCATAAAAAATAATACAGTCATCCCTCCGAATAAGCGCATCCGTAATAAGCGCATACCCCTATGTTTGCTCGCGAGCCATGCCCCCACTGTGACTACCAAGTCCGAGCTCACTAAACTATTGCGGACTGCTTCTCAATAAGCGCAATCGCTCATAGAGGATTTAAAATTTAAATTTCAAATAAAATCTTAATATTTTTTATTATTAGTAACGAAATTTTTTATTGAAGCATAAATTTTTATTAAAAATGTTTATGAATATATTTATAATAAATATTTATAGTTTTATTAATTCTAACGTTTATTTACATATTATTAAATGTTTTCTGACAAAATATTGTAAGCTTTTGTTATTAGAAATTCATTTTGAAAATCATTCTGAAAATTGTTTTGAATTGCGTTTTTTTTGCTACAGGTTCTTCGACACTCACTTTCACGGAATGACTTTCATTTTTTGCATCACTATATCCCACACAGCATGAAAGATTACTGCAAGGTTGCTGCAAGGTTTCATGAAAGTTTCGAAACTTCGCAGCAACCTTTCATGAAAGATTGCAGCAACATTTATATGTCCGCGCTAGAACCCGGTTGAAATATTTCTAAAAACCTTGCAGCAATCTTTCAGAAAACCTCGCAGCAACCTTTCATGAAAACCTCACAGCAATATTTCAGGAAATGTAACAGAAACATTTCAAGAAACCTTGCAGCAATCTTTTCGAACATCTCGCCGCAACCTTGCAGAAAACCTCGCAGCAATCTTTCGGGAAATGTAACAGAAACATTTCAAGAAACCTCACAGGAATCTTGCGGGAAAAATAGCAAAAAGATTTCAAGCAACCACACAGCTATTTTTCAGAAAATCTCGCCGTAACCTTGCAGAAAACCTCGTAGCAACCTTTTATGAGGTATTGCAGCAACATTTATATGTCCGCGCTAGAACCCGGTTAAAATATTTCTAAAAACTTCGCAGCAACCTTTCATGAAAAGCTCGCAGCAACATTTCAAGAAACCTTGCAGCAATCTTTCATGAAAGGTTTCTCGTAATATTTCATGAAATTTTTCCCAAATTTTGCCGCGAACAACGCTCATACCTTTCCGTATGGTTTCCTGCAATATTTTGTAAAATATTTCTTAAATCTTGCCAAAAGCTTGCTGCAGTAATACTTAATAGTAGGCAGGATTTTCTATCCTTGTGTGATAAAGTTTTTCTTATTTGCTTAAGTATCAATCGTTGTATCTATAAATTACAAGTTAAGCGCAATAGTATTATTATCAATATTTGTGCACAAGAAGAAAAAATTCCTCAACATCGTTTTTGAGAAAAGTAGAGAATATTGAAATTAAAGGTTTTGTTTCCAATATTTATGCTTTCTTTACTTTTTTCAATAAAAATTCGATGGATTTTTTACCCTGCGTATAAATATTTTTAATAATAGCATACTTATTGCGCTCAACTTCCCGTTTACAATACAACTACAGCAATATATACTTGAGTAAATAACAGGAAACCAAATATAAGGCAAGAACAGCGAATCTGGACTGCTCTTAGAATCTTTTACAAAAACTTGCGGAATTATTGCTGAAACTTTTTATGGAAGGTTTGCTGCAATTTAATTTTGAAATTATTCATGAAACTTTGCTGATACTTTTTGTGAAACGCTTTTCTGGAATATTTTATAAAGATTGCCAAAAATATGGTAATAACCATTGGCGAAATGTACATAGCAATATTTTTTGTGATATCTTAGAAATCTTGTCAAAAACCTTGCAGAAATCTTACTGCAACTTTTAAGAAAAGATACCTCGTAATATTTCATAAAATATTTATCAAATTTTGCTGGAAACCTCGTTGAAACCTTTCATAAAAGGTATCTTGCAACATTTCGTAAAATATTTCTAAAATCTTGCACGAACCTTGCTGCAACCTTTCATCAAAGATCTCTTGCGATATTTTGTAAAATGTTCCCCAAATCTTGCTAGGAACCTCACTGAAACCTTTCATGAAAGGTTTCTTGCAATATTTCATAAAATGTTTCTAAAATCTTGCAGGAACCTCGCTGCAATCTTTCATGAAAGGTTTTTTGCAATATTCCATGAAAAGTTCCCCAAATCTTGCAGAAACTTCGCTGCAACCTTTCGTGAAAGGTTTCTTGCAATATTTCAGGAAATGTTTCTAAAATCTTACAGAAAACTTGCTGCAACCTTCCATGAAAGGTTCCTTGCAATATTCCATGAAATGTTTTCTAAATTTTGCTGAAAACCTCGCTGAAACATATCGTGAAAGTTTCCGTCCAATATTTCATGAAATGTTTCTAAAATCTTGCAGAAACCTCGCTGCAACCTTTCGTGAAAGTTTTCTTGCAATATTTCATGAAATGTTTCTAAAATCTTACAGAAACCTCGCTGCAACCTTTCATGAAACGTCCCTTGCAATATTCCATGAAATAATTTTTAAATCGTGCTCAAACCTCGCTGCAACCTTCCGTGAAAGTTTTCTTGCAATATTTCATGAAATAGTTCTAAAATCTTACAGAAACCTCGCTGCAATCTTTCATGAAACGTTTCTTGCGAAATTTCATGAAATATTTCTAAAATCTTGCAGAAACCTTGCTGCAACCTTTCATGAAAGGTTCCTTGCAATATTTTATAAAATGTTTTCTAAATTTTGCTGGAAACCTCTATGCAACCTTTCATAAAAGGTTTCTTGCAATATTTCATGAAATATTCCTAAAATCTTTCAGAAACCTCGCTGCAACCTTTCATGAAAGGGTTCTTGCAATATTCTATGAAATGATTTCTAAATCTTGCTGGAAACCTCGCTGAAACATGTCATGAAAGTTTCCTTGCAATATTTCATGAATTGTTTCTAAAATATTGCAGAAACCTCGCTGCAACCTTTCATGAAAGGTTTCTTGCAATATTTTATGAAATGTTTTATAAAACCTTGCAGAAACCTCGCTGCAACCTTTCATAAAAGGTTCCTTGCAATTTCGCTTGAATTATTTTCTGTAACCTTGTAGCAAGTTTGCAGCAATATTACACTGAAATGTTTCATGAAACCTCTTAGTAATGTTAAGACAAGATGGCTGCAATCTTGGGACAATATTTCAGCACAATATTGCAGTGAAAGTTTCACTGCAATAGTTCATGCTGTGTGGGATAGCATCTGCTTGAACAAAAGAATTTTCGCGTTTGATTTTTTTAATCGAGTCTGACATTTTTACACACGCACCGATTGTTTCTGTGCTTATGACACGTGTCTGCTCTCAAATAGTAGCCGTTAAAACAATAAATGTACGACAATTTAAGGGACTATCGCCAATACGCTTATTAAGAAGCACTAAACCTAAAATGTGCAAGAGAGACAGCAAGTCAGGAAAAAAGGATCTATGTACGCGCGGTGGGGGAACCCCGATTCATGGAAAACCTCTTCCCCTTGGGGACTTCTATGCGCTTATTCGGAGGGATGACTGTAGTTATTCCCAGAATTAAAGCAATTTTATTCATCTTCATCACTGTCTTCATTTATGCAAACTTCTATTTGATCTTGAAACATATTAGAAAGAATTTCAGCTGGTTTTATAATTTTTGATAAGTATCTTCCGTGAGAAAGGTAATAAATAATTGCTGCAATGTGTGCACAACATCTAATAGTGCGGTTACCATTAGCACAATCACAATAATATCTAATAATGCTGGAATAGCCAATGCCATTAGGTTGATACTGAATGAAACATTTATATTGTTTTCTATTTACATGTCTTGATTGTACTTCGAGTTTGAGAATATTTGATGTTTCTTTAACATACCCTATTTTTAAATTGTTATCCGAGTCCAACATCTCTGCTAAATAGGATATGCTCTGTTTAAGCTGGTATGACCCTGTAAAAAGAATTTTTAGGTTTTTCTTTGATAATTCAGGAAAATATGGCAAATTACTTGAAGTCACGGTAACAAATGGTAGTTTTCGACTGCTCCACCTTTCTGCAGCTACTTCCTCTGCTAATGTATTTACAGTTTCTTTCTTAGATTGCATGATGTTAAATATTTCATCTTGCACATCTTTATCAGAATCTAGACGCACTCCAAATGAATTATTTAAATAGCAAGCAATTCGACAATAAGATCCAGTATCTTTTAACATTTTGTTATCAAGTTTACGATCTAATAATTTGTTTTTTTTCTTTTCAATCCCATGTATTGCTTCTACAACCCATCTTAATTTTGTTGTAAATCGAGTTTCATTTGATTCTTCTGCTGAGAGTTGTGATTTTTTACCTTTCAGGGGTGTCCTCATACCGGCACAGAGATCTACCTTATCTACATTTGAATTATGAATTTTAATAAAAATTTAACTATTTTTGACTAAAATTCATAGAAGAGGCACATTCTTAATATTCTAAAGAATTTCTTGCAACGTCAAAAGATAGAATAGAAGTGAAAATGAAGACAAAAACTGCATAATACGATTATTCATAACTACATTGAAAAGTTAATCGTATTAAGCAGTTTTTGCCCTTATTCTTACCTTTATATTGTCTTTTAACTTTGCAATAAATTCTTTGGCATGTTAAGAATGTGCCTCTCCTACGAATTTCAGTCATGAATAGTTAAATTTTTATTAAAACTCATAATTTAAATGTAGATAAGGTAGAACCCTATGTCATTATGAAGATTCCCCTTAAGTGCTGGCATCAAAACAGTGTAACCCATATCTTCTAATTTTTTTTTTATATCTCGAAAGCCTCTATCCAATACGAAAATATCACCTTTGTGAAGCAATTTAGTTAAAACTTCTTTTTCTGTTTCTAATATTTTCATTAAAATACTGGCATCATTCATGTTAGCAAGATATGGTCCTAACTGATCAATAACGTAGCCATTAGCGGTACAAATTGTAAATGGTTTTAATAAAGGAACTTTTTTTTTACCTGAAAAAGATTTTCTTTGATATTCATTGTTTGAGCTTTTTTCGTGTCTGATGTATGTTCTATCACAAATCAAAATAAGTTTTTTTTCTGGTTGCAAAAGTTTTGCCATTTGAGAAGTTTCATTTTGAATCAAGTAATGCCTATCAGCATTTTTTAATCCAAAGTAATTTGGTAATACATCATTTTCAAAAGACACTAATACTGAATGACAAATATCAGATATTTGTTGTTCTTTTTCGATATCGAATACTGAAGAAATAACTGCATTTGAATTAACAGTGCGCATTTTAAATAAAAATATAATTATGGCTTGAGTTACTGTTCTTACATTAGAATTCCTAAGAGAAGTAAGCCGCTCTCGTAGTTTTATAATATTCTCCCAATTTAATCCTGTTTATATTTTTAATTTCTTCTCAGGCATATCAAAATCAGCAGTCTTATCTAACAAAGTTTCATTTGCCCTTGCAGACATTTCATTAAGGAATTTAGGTAATTCTATAACCTCTATTACACTCGTGTTAGAAAAAATTTTTATCTTATTCAAGTCTTCTTCAAAAAATTTTTTTTCGAATCAAATGGTCACGACAGCACCTATTACCCTTTGGTATAAATAAATTAATTCTACTGAATGTTTGAACTCGAGCAGTTAAAAGCACTAAAATAAGATTACTTTGTTTTTGGAATCCACAAATAAAACAATATTTATCAGTTGCAATTGTCCTTGTAATAGATAATTCTACAGTTTTAGGTTCTTCTTTTTCAACTACTTTATACGACAATGACTCTGATGATTCACTTATACTAAGCTGAGAAAGGGTACTAGAACATGATTCTTGAGATGAAATATTTTCTGAGGTATTACCAGGATTGATTGTGTTAGAGCGTGGCATATCTTTTATCATTCGGATTCTACATGAATTACATACTACATCATTGATGTTAATATTTTCTATATTTGACAATCGCTTAGCGTATTCCAATTTAATTTCTGTACTAATAATTTTCTTCTGACCACTAGTTTTTCGTAAATGAATAGTACATAAAGCGCATTTCCTATCATCTCGCTGCCTTGTATTTGTGACATTATTTTCATTAGAAGATGCCATATCTATTAATATTCCATAAAATTCATAAAAAGAAATGTTTAAAAATCAATTGTTAATCTTTGAAAACTTTACATTAATAATATTTTATACACCATCAATGGATGATTATCGATTCAATTAAGAATATATATAATATATATTATTACTAAAACTTTCAATATAAATATTGTAACAAGCCAATTAATATTGTATATAATCTTATGAAATAGATTATGTGCACATAAATTCTGATGCAAAACAGATGTTTTAGGATATTACATATCTAAGTCAATAAAAGTATAATAACAATACCAATAATAATTTATCCACTATTTCCATGATAATTTAAAATATTTATGTATCGGAATGCGTATGACTGTTTTCTGCAATAGAAATATTAATAATGATTTTTTAAATTACATGCAATAGATTATAAAGATATTTCTATTTGATAAAAAGTTTTATCATACTCACATTAATATACATCATAAACTCCAACAATCAAAACAAAATGATTTATTTCGAATTATTTAATAGTTTGTAGCAGAATGCGTCTGCCATCGAATATAAAATAGTATAAGTATTCTTTAAGCATCATTCAGATTGTATATAGTTAGACATAGAGTATGCGTAATACATATATATATAAATATATATATATATATATATATATATATAGAGAGAGAGAGAGAGAGAGAGAGAGAGAGAGAGAGAGTTGAGTCCAATTTCTTAGATCAAGCGTTTAAAGTAATAGAGTAGGGATAAGTTCGCTTGTTCCTGAGGAATATAGTGGAATATGGCAAACCAGGCGTATATAAGCAGCGCCGTGAACCAAAGTGAGTCAGTCCTGCTCCGAGGTCTTCCAGGTATTCATTCCGGATAATACTCATGTGATCGCACGTAGTATTATTGGGAATTAATACAATAGGTCGAGATATTTATCGCTAAGGGATCACACTTGGTGATATATGATTTCGACCAAGATCAATTTCTAGGGGAGCTGTTGAACCTATTTTATAATACATGTGATGGCACGTTATTGTGGAGCAGGTGGTACAGTAAAAGTCTATCGTTGCATCATAGTACATGGGATTGCTCATGCGTGAGGTAACCTGGATTTCCGTCCTTCCTGTCTTGGAGTATTGCCATATGGTACAGGTGATTGCACGTGACTATATGGTAATATAAGAATAACCGACGACTGTTATGCGGTCCAGGGGATTGCTCGTGGTCGTATGAGAGTCTCAGTTAAAGACATCCTTCTTGCACTAAGTTAGGTTCGGGTTGTAGTCAGGTGATTACACGTGATTGCAAAACGAATTTATCTTGGCAACCAGTAATTGCACTCTGTATTACAGGATCGCTCGTGGTCGGGAGGCAATTAAGGGTTTTTGCACCTTCTAGAATTATGTTTGCGCTTTTACGAAATCTCAAATTTAATACCACTAGTTAGGTTTAAAGTTTATTTCAAAACGCATATTAGTTTAATTATTGTAAAACTAAGAACAATGTCATTTTTCATTTGTTTCAGACTGCTGATTCGTGAATACAAATAACTACTGTTATATTTGCTTTTGTATTTTATTATTTTATTTAAGAATATATTTGTAGTTGAATTAATTTATTATTTTTCTTATTTGAATAAACCTTAAATCCTGAATCCTGGATCGCTGAAGCATCTGGCATCCTAACAGTAAAATCCTATCTGTTACAAGTTTTCTGTTTTAAGATTCGAATTTAAAAAGATTTAAGTAATGGTTATATCTGTATTTTTTTCTTATCATCAGACAGATAAAGACAGAATGAGGTATGAGTTAGGCTCGAATTTATAGTCGACACTCAACACTCAGTACTCGGATCTCAACCCTCAGATCTCAAAGTTCCATTGTTCCGTGTTCCCTATAAACGTAGACATGCTTTATAGGGAACACAGAACAATAAAACTTTGAGATCTGAGGGTTGAGATCCGAGTGCTGAGTGTTAAGTGTCGACTATAAATTCGAGTCTCAGGGCCTTTGCAAGCTGTCTATGTCCATGGACCTAACAAGCATAAGAGGAGTAATTGGTGCATAAGTACCCTTATGTCCACCTTATTACCTATTATTCGTATTTTCTCGCGTTATTCTTTTATCGTGCAAAGGCCCTAACAAGAGTTATTTGAGTTGGGTCCATTAATTCGATCCTAAAACAGTTACTCACTAATGCAAACAATACGGGTCAAAGCTAGCTTAGGTCCGAATTTACAAGCATCACTTGAGTATATAAAGTTATGATTTTCAAGTATATATACTTGTTTTAAAATCTGGAATCTTTAAAGTTCCAAACTTTGAAAATTCAAGTAACAGCTCATACTTAAATAATGTTTATGAATTCAACCCTAAGGAAGTCACGTCATTTTCAAAGACGGCGTAAGAAAGAAAGGTCGTTCATAATCTCAGCTGTATCCAAACTGGGTAATACTTACATGACGTGTTAATAGGTGGCACATGGGTAGAAAAGACATATAAAGAATATGAATCATTCATTATGAAATATTATATATTTAAATATCTAAAGTAAATAAAAATAAATAATCATACAGAATTGTGCACTCATATAGAAACTAGTTTTGCTAACTTATTTTCTCTCAATATTGCTTTAACTCTATTTTATATGGACATCATTTTATCAACTTTGCTTTTTCGACAACTTATTTCAGCGACATTTCTTCATACCTCATTAATTGAATTGAGAATTAAATTAATATTTTCTAAGTAAAGCAATGCTGGTTTTATTATTTTTTTGCAACTCTATTAAACAAATCCAGAGATTGTGGAATTCATTGAAACATCAAATGCCACTGGTATGAAAAAGTGATCTATTTTAAAATTATGGCTTAAAATATAACATAAGCAAAGAATATAGAATAATTTATCTTTAGCTATAGTAGGTTGGATCGGCCATTTTCGTGATGCCCAGAAAAAGGGTTAGTTATACCCCCTACGAGGAAGGTGGCGCTATGTTCTCCTTAAGCGCGCATTTGGAAACTATGGCTCCGCCTGCCTTATGAGGGGTATAACTAACGCTTTTTTTTGGCATCACGAAAACGGCATATCCGACCTTCTAACAGAAGTCAATACAATTTGTACATAAACTTAAACTAAAATCAGTTTTTGGCAAATACTAGAACGTGTAAATGAAAATATCGTAAATCTAATAAGACAAAATTATTGAAAGTCATAAAAAAATACTAATATTTGTTATTTAAGCTATTCAAATGAAATATAATCAAATGAAATTATTACATAACCTCAAAAAAATTAGATTTTAGTAAATTTTCATGGTTTATGGATTAAAATATTGCAAATCTGAGTATACAGTTGTAAAGAACATGTATGTATTACCAAATATGTCTTTTCAAATCTATCAGATGCCAAATCACACAACAAAATCTTTAAATAACCTCACAAAAAACCGTTTCTGAGCGTAGGATAGCGTGTTCAGCTGAAAATATCTTCAATCTGATTTCAGAACTCAACAGAAAGTAGAAAAATATAGAAAAAGTATTATTTAGAGCCATAATATAGTAGTTTATTTCATTATTAATGCTTAAAACCCCGTGAAAAAGCAAAAAAAAACGATTTTTGGCCGAAAATTGGGTGTGCCACCATTTCTTTAGTAAACTAATGACGGCATCGTGAAGAGCAGGGAAAAATACAAAAAAAATACCTATATTGAGTTTAGTGCCTCGAAATCTGGGATGTAAAGACACTGATTTAAAATTTTAATGAGGTTTTTTGGAGCCAATTTTACGGTCAAGAGTTTCGTAAAAAATTGTAACTATTTAGAAAGGAAAAACCTACTTTCATGATTTTTTACAAGTCTCTGGAATGCAGAGCCTAGCTGTAAAAAAATAAAATCGAAAAATCACGTTTTTTAGCTTTATAACTCCTACATGGGATTTAGGGGTCTGTAATTTTGGCTTTCTTAATATTTTTTGATAACCTTTTAAGTGACCCATATCAGATACGCCATTTAGGAGGGGGCAAATTCACCATGCTTATTCTGCTATAGCCTTTAAATCTGATTAATTCTTTGATAAAAATTTATTACCTTTTTCAATTTCCTGGTTATTGCTCACGATAGCAGCACTTTTTCAAGACTAACCAGCACTGACCGTTTACTAACGTTTTTAATTTTATACTATAAATGGTGGTGGTGGTGGTGGGATGGGGGTATTAATTATAAGTAGGTGATTAATACTTATTTGGCTCTTTCAGCCATATAGCTAAAGACCGGAATAATGCTGGCGTCAGCCAGCTATATGGCTAATCAGCTAAGCGATTGGCTAGCACCAGCACGATACTGCTCGCACATGCGCGTGCCGCCGCCACCGCCGCCCCCCACTCTTGTTTATCAATCTTAATGATCGTATATATAGAGTGATTCGAGGATTTGATAAGAATAGTAATAGAAGTTTAGCAGCAGCGGTAACATGGACGTTTGCAGGTGGGTGCATCCGTGGACTTTGATGATTTGTGGACCCAGCTCGTGTGGTAAAACAGTATTCGTGAAGAATTTTTTGCATCACATTGATCGCACGAGTGATACAAAATTCGAGCGTATACTCTTTCACTATACCGAGTAGCAGCCAATTTACAAGGAGTTAGCCGAGGGTATCGAATTTCACAGGGGTTTACCAAAGAGCGAAGACTATGCCAATGATCCATGAGCAAAACTCTTGATTCTCGACGATCTGATGAGAGAATCGTCCAACAGAGCTGTAGTAAATCTCTTTACCAAAGGCAGTCATCACAATAACTTGAGCGTCATCTTCATCTCGCAAAATCTATTTCATCAAGGTCAGCGAGAAATTTCTTGAAACTCTAATTACATTGTGGTATTTAAAAATCCGCGCGATCGAGCGCAAATAAATCATCTGGCGCGCCAAGTCTGCCCCGAGGAGCCTCGTTTTTTGCGAGAGGCATATCTCGATGCCACAGCACAACCACACGGCTATTTGTTCATAGATCTGAAACAGGGTACGCCTGAAAACGTGAGATTTCGTACTTGTATATTTCCGTTCGACAAACATCAGTACGTTTATGTGCCTCGTTGCAAACCCATAAATGCTGGTGCTCGCTCGAAAAATGTACCAGTCGTGCAATTGTAATGAAGCCGGTAAGACGTAGTTGTAGCAGCAGACCAATTCCAGAAAAGAACTAGACTCAGCCACATGTTTTGTGTAAAATCGAACTTTTTCAACTCAAGGCCATATTACGCGAAGCAAATTCCAAACTGATAACGTACATTTGCGAGTGTGCTTTGAACATTTTACATGGAAATATTATAAGAAACAATTGCGAAAAGTCGCACCACTGTTACAAAAACTCGCTAAACCAGGTATTTTAGAGGTAAAAAGGAAATTGGTGGTAAAATCAGCATATTTACTACGGCTAATTGTGAAACCTGTTTTATCGGCATGGAGTACGCAAGAAAAATGATTTAAGTACCGCAAGAGTGCTTAGAGCAACAGCGGCTGTAGCAGCAGCACGACGTATCAACTACCAATCATCCAACACCACCATCCAGTGTCCAGACACCTGGTACAGCCACGACACGCCTTGACGAAGAAATAAGTGAAATTTTACATTCTACGGGTGATGAGCATAAAAAATCTCTGCAATATCAACAAATCTTGCAGCGTTACTTGCATCTAAAAGAGGAGGAGAAGGATGAAAATAGGGGTGTAATACGTCCAAACAAGACAACATTATTAGAAACGGAAACGGCGATGGGTACAGACAATAATGACGAAATCGACGACGAACAGCTTGTCCAGTCGGTACCGCAGAAATTTCATAGTAATGCTAGACATCTCATTAGATAATTGCGGCAAGCTGGTAATATTGAATGGGATAGTCGTGTTGTCGAGGGTGCTAGTATTGTCGATTTAATAAACGAGGCTATAAGAAGTAGAAAAAGGCCGCCACCACGCGGATACAAACAGTTTGCACACGTCTTGCGACAAGTTAACATACCTCGAGAATTCATTGGTAACGATCGACTGTGGCGTACGATTGCATCTCATAGCCCTGATTCACCGCTGTCATCGTCGTCGTCACAAAACGAAGGTTATTATTCTTCAACAGCTACTGGTCAAACGAGTGTAAAGAAGAAAGAAGTTGAGAGTGCAAAAAAGCATGAAAAAGTTAATAGCGAGTTGGCAGCTACGCCATCAACCCCTGTAAAAAAGAATCGCCTCGAACAGCTAAAATGGGATCGTACGTGAAAGCATGAAAGGAAGTGATGGAGGGGAAGAAAACTGGTACTTTTATAGACCGATTGATGTTAGTTGTACCCTCTGGAATGCATCTACCAGGCTACCAGTTTCTCGGCCCTGGCACGCATCTCGAAAAGCGTCTCAGACGTGGTCGGAGAGGAAAAAATCCTCTTGACAATGCCTGTCTAGAGCACGATATTTCATATTCAAATAAAAAAATAATGAATCATATAAAAGCCGACAGACTGCTGGCTGAACGAGCATTTTCACGTATGCTCTCGGAGACTGCAGATGGTAATGAAAAGACTGCAGCTGGTATTACTGTTTTGTGCATGGTCAACAAAATTGCGTTTGACAAATTTTTGAAACGCATTAAAAACACATCTAAAAGGCAGCAAAAAAGAGAGAAAAAGCTAGTTTGTAAGAGGGGGAGGAAGAGGAGCAATGAAAAAGAAGGAGAAAAAGAAGAAGGAGGCGAAAAAGCTGGACGATCTTGAGCATTATTACTATAATCTTTCTGCACCATCAGCGTACGCTGGTGCTCATCTACTGGAACACGTGGAACCCAAAAAATTTGATAGCAATACCATTGCCAAATGGTTGGAGAGTCAGGATGCACATACCTTATACAAACTCATGAGACATCGTTTTCCTCGTCGACATTACAACGTTTTTAGCCCCTTTGAAGTGTGGGAAGCTGACTTGGCAGATTTTAGATCACTTGAAACCTACAATGATGGGTACAGCTATATTCTCATTGTCATTAATGCACTTTCAAAGTCTGCCTGGGCAGAGCCTCTTCTCGACAAAACCAGTCGAAGCGTCGCTGTAGCATTAGACAAAATTTTATCACGATGTAATGATAGACATCCTATTTATCTACAGACTGATAAAGGTAAAGAGTTTATCGGTCGAGAGGTGCAAGAGGTGCTAAAAAAGAAATATATTACCTATCGAGTCGTCAGAGACCCTGATATAAAGGCAGCCATAGCCGAACGCTTTATTCAAACTCTCAAAGATCGTATCTGGCGATACTTTACTCATTTGCGCACAAGACGTTATATAGATGTTTTGCAAAAAATTGTAACGTGTTACAACGAGTCGTGGCACAGTGCCATAAAAATGCCCCCTTCCAAAGTCAACTTATATAATGCGTGGTACGTCAAAATTTGACTTTGCGTTACAGTGAAAAACAGCCGTTTCGAGTAGCTAAATACAGCGTTAGCGATCTGGTTCGTGTCAGTCGTGCCAAGACAGCCTTCAGGAAAGCATACACGGGTGGCTGGACTCTGGAGCTCTTTAAAGTTATAAGAGTCGACACAAGACAACAACCACCCGTCTATATTTTGACAGATCTTGATGAAAAAAAAATTGACGGATATTTTTACGAAGAACAGTTGAGCAGAGTGCGCAAAGATTAAGATAGCGAAGCGTTTGAGGTTGATGAGGTTTTGAAGAGCAAAGGTAGGGGGTCAAAAAAACAATATTTGGTCAGTTGGAGGGGGTACCCAGAAAAATTTAATTCTTGGATAGAAGCTAAAGATTTAAAAAATTTACAATGAACGATGATTTTTCATGGTTTTACCGAGCAACAGCAGCAAGTTTGTCTTTCCACACAATGTGGCGACGCATTTTACAACACAATTATCACAAAATTTTTATCTCCATGGCGACTGGTGTGTAGGACTCACGGAAATTCAAATACCTCTCACATTTCAGCATATATCAGTGGTAGAGCGTGAGGGGGTGATTTCTATTAAAACATCCAAACGTAACGTGGCGAATGTTTTGCGAGAAACAGAGGAGGAGACTCAACAAGGCCGAGGTGTTTGCCCGCGTTAAGCCTGGTGTTTACTGTGACATTGAAAGTCTCTTAGAAGAAATGAATAATCTCGAGGATGTAAAAAATCATTTATATTTTGAAATCCGCGCTGGTGGCTATGTACAAATTAAATGTCGATGTGGTGAAGATTGTACAACTTATATGCACACGTTTACCCTATCGGAAAAAGTACTTAGAATTTTATGTTTGGAAAATGTACCAATTTTCTCTTGCAAAGGTAATAAAGAACACTACATTGCCGGTAATAGTCCAGCAAATCTTGTAAACTGGTTACTAACCGTGGTCATGGTTTACAGCAACATTTGCCAGCCTTATGTAACAGTTGACATGCGCACGAGCTTACTAAGTATAGTCTCGCTTCATTTGCGTGACTACGTTTACGGAGGTGTTGAAATTAAAAACTTTTCACCACCCATGTACCTGCCACTGCTGTCTTCAGCGTTTCAGTCGATAGAAATAGATATAAGAGACGAACACGGATTTCCCATTCCATTCGACTACGGTACGCTGACTGTAACGCTTCACTTTAAGCGCATCCGATAAAATGCCTGTGTTTGAAGATTTTTTCAATAACCAAATGATTGTTTGTTTTGGTTATCACAAGTCGGGTGCAGGAGTAGGTAGTTTTTTGAAAGGTCTCTTCCGAGCAGCTATACCGAAGATCAAACAAGGTGCAAAAGTGGTCGGTAAGGAGGCTCTCCAAGCGGGTAAAAATATCCTAGATGATGTCACTCTAGGTGGCAGACCGGTCAAAGAGGCGACAAAACAACGCATTCGCGAGAGTGGTAAAAATCTCAAAAGAAAAACAAGCTGACGTTGTTCTGGACAAATTGCTCTTGAGTGAGTCAAGCGCGAAAGAAGGGGAGAAATCAGAATATAAGAAGGAGAACAAGACATCATCAACTCAGTCGTCGGGTGCACCTGGCACTACAAACACCTCAGTGGCTAAACGCTCGAAAAGTGATAAAGTTGCGAAAAAGAAGAAGAAGCAGAATAAGAAAGCACGTGTAGCTAGAGATATTTTTGAAAATTAAAATTAAAAATCTGAAATAAGTAGAAATTTTTTCATAAAACTTTTATATCTAAAATCTTGATGTTCGTATGCATTGAATTAGCATAATACATAGCAAATAAAAATATATTTGAGAATTCAAAATGTATATATGGCAGATTCCATTCAGATTCATGCAGGCCGTCACAGATCGAATTTTTTTTTGTCTGAAAACTATGTGAATGTGTTCTAATACTCAAGGAAAGATGCGGAGACCCCGAAATCCGACTTGAAAAAATTTTTTCGCGATGCTATAGCCTAATTTGTGTTGAATATTAAAATAAAAGGTAAAAAAATGAAAACGGACCTCCATATTCCAAATGCTCTATCTCCGTCAATTTTTGACTGTCCAAGCCATATTTTTTTATTTAGCCTTATTTCACATCGCATTATTATTTCATAGTGGATTGTTGTACGTCTTTGCGTTTTAATTTTTAATATAATTAACTAAACGAGGTTGTAAGTCTCGTCTTTTACGCAATTCTTTACAACATTACATTGAGACTTAACCCAATGTAATTCTTTTTTGTTAAAGGAATATAGAAATAAATATTCACAAATTTAAAATATTAATAAGGATTTAATACAATGAAAAGTAAGAAAATACAAATTAAAATAACAGTTTGAAGTTTTGTGTGTTTCTCTTGCGAGATGTGCCGATAGACTGACTAAAGTTTTTCCAAAAAGAAAACTCTTAGAAAAATATTGCTTTCCTAAGCCAACCTCCTTTTATAAAAAACATTCAAAATATTTTCTAATTGGTCGAAAGATTTAAGTAAAACAATTGAGAGGCAGGACCTTTCAATATCAGCGTTAACATTATACGCGATTTGACGACAGGTCATTTTAAGCTGTCTGTCCCGAGTGTTCACCATATTTGCGTGAACGCGAGAGTGTTTCTATACCCTTTTTTATACGGGTTCAAATACAATAAAGGAATCGGTTGACTGAAGAAAACTTACAAAAAATTTGACGAATTTATATTCTTATTTGTCAAACTAAAATTCTTTTAAAATGAAAATGAACAGATATTTAACGTAAGAAAAAAATGCAATTTAAGTTTATTGTAAAAAACTCAACCACAAGGAGATAAGGCCTTATTGAAATTAAACACCAGAAACTAGTTAATCCATATTTTATATTAAGTAACGTTTCGTCGGTAAATTTTCCGACCTCGTCAGACTACAATAAAAAATTACAAAAGATAAAAATTACACTTAACACAAATATTGATTTTTCACAATGTTCTTTACATACCTATGTTAAAACTAACAATTACAATATATACATAAGAGCAATACTCATATTGTCAAACTAAATTTTACAACGCTAAGCTCAACTATTTATACTACGAATCGACAATAATATTTGAAATTTGTTTGTATACTGTTGGTAAATACATAATATCAGTCTTTAAATTTATTGTATTTTTATGACCGTTAATATGAAGCATTTCTAAAATCTTACTTTTCTTATTATTACTTTCTCTATCAACTATTGTTGTTCCAGACCAATCAAACTCGTGAGAGAATTCTTTCATGTGTTCGCCTACAACTGTATTTTTATCTATCGATTTTTTATGTTCGCTGAGTCTTGCTTTGAGAGATCTTTTCGTTTCGCCTATGTAACATGCCGAGCAAGATTTACAATCGAATTTGTAGAAAGTGCCGCACTCAAGGAGGATTGAGTTTTTTTGTTTTTATCTTCATAAATTTTGGTTTTCACGCAGTTCAGTACCTGAAAGATTGGACAACGTTAAGAAGAAAACTTGCAACAGCTAACGCTCATCATCAGTTTCTGTTGAATTGTAAAAAATACGAATTAGTTCCTAATCATGTTAAGAGAATAGATAAATCGTTAAAAAGTTTTGAATTTCATAGTAAATCTTTTAAAAATAGTATGTTAACATTCAATAACAACATGTCTATTGTGATCTTTAAATATATGTGTAACGACATTTAAAATATTTACATAAACGTTTGAACGCCTTAAAAACTAAAATTAGCCATTTGAATATTGAAAGGAGAACTTTAGAGAATTTTTTTGATAGAACTGAGATTAAAAGTAATGACGTATATTTTAGAAAATCAAAAGATCTAGATAAGAAATTTAATGTTTTATATAATGAAAAATTTAAATACACTGAAGAAAAATTAGACATTAACTTTAAAAAAGACAATTGGATAAAAAATATTTCAAATACATCTTTACCTGAAGAAGTAATAAATATTGTTGCATTGTGTTCAAAATTTAATGTAAAATCTAATATAGACAAGACCGATTGTGTCAACATAATTAAAAATTTAGAGTCAAATTTAGAAAGCGTAAAAGAAATAGATTCCAATATAATAAATAATGTTAGGTTAGCAATTGTAAATAATATGAAATATAATCTTAAAAACAAACTACATGTATCAATAGATGATAAGAAATTTAAAAATGATTTAGTCCTTACGAAAAGATTTGTTAAAGAAAATGAAAATGTTTTACTTTTCACTAGAGCTGATAAAGGTAATTTGACAGTTTGCATGAATGTAGTCGATTATAATTTAAAAATGAATACTCTTTCATCTGACATCAATGTTTATAACATTTATAATAAATGTCCGTTATCTTTCTTACAACGGGAAGTGTATAAGTTTATGACAATATTGAATGATTATGAAGCTCTCGAGAAGTCATATAGACGGACAGAATTGACACAAACAAACACAGTACTTCCTCGGGCTTATGGATTACCAAAAGTTCATAAAATTGATATCCCTTTAAGACCTATTATTTCTACCGTAAATAGTCCTATTCATAACCTATCAAAAGCATTATATAACAATTTAAAAAACCTTTTAAAGTTACCGGATTCAAATATTAATAATAGTATGGAATTTGTTAATGTAGTTAAAGGTACGGTCATACCAGAAAATTTTCGTGTTGTCTCTTTAGATGTTACATCTTTATACACGAATGTATCAATTGAACTCGTTTTAAAGAGTTTAGAGAGACGTATTAGTTACATTAGTAAAGGAAAAATTCCATTTAACGATATTGTAAATATGACTAAGTTTTTGTTTAATAATATGTTTTTTTCTTTCAACAATATTATTTATAAACAAGTTTTTGGTACACCTATGGGCTCTCCCATTTCTCCTCTATTCGCAAACATTGTCATGGACAATTTGGAAAAAGATTGTCTGAACATTTTAAAAATTGAACATGGTATAAATCCTGTTTTTTATTATAGATATGTTGACGACATTATAACATGTATTCATGAGGATGATCTCACCACTGTTTTAAACGTTTTTAATAACTATGATAATCATATTAAATTTACACATGAAATTGAAACCAACGACAAAATTAATTTTCTCGACGTAACATTAATCAGAGAGAATAATCATTTAATAACTGACTGGTATCAAAAACCAACTAATACTTCTCGTCTTTTGAGTTTTAAATCATATCACACAAATGAATTGAAAAGAAATATTGTATATAACTTAACTGATAGAGCAATATTGTTGTCAGATCTAAGGTATAGAGATAAAAATATTGAAATTATCAAAAAGCTACTACTAAAAAATGATTACCCCGAAAGATTTATTTTATCTTGTATAAATAACAGATTGAAAAAACATTTAAGTATCAACAATAATTCAAAGAATGTTAGAATTGATAATTCAATATGTAAAATACCGTTATCATTCATCCCTCGTTTTTACAACCAATGTAAAAAATCATTAAAAGCTTTTCACATAAACACCATTCCATTAATCAATAAAAAGTTAGATAATGTTATTAAAATAAGAAAAGATAAACTCGATAAGGAAAATGTTACTGGTGTTGTTTACAAATTCGATTGTAAATCTTGCTCGGCATGTTACATAGGCGAAACGAAAAGATCTCTCGAAGCAAGACTCAGCGAACATAAGAAATCGATAGATAAAAATACAGTTGTAGGCGAACACATGAAAGAATTCTCTCACGAGTTTGATTGGTCTGGAACAACAATAGTTGATAGAGAAAGTAATAATAAAAAACGTAAGATTTCAGAAATGCTTCATATTAACGGTCATAAAAATACAATAAATTTAAAGACTGATATTATGTATTTACCAACAGTATACAAACAAATTTCAAATATTATTGTCGATTCGTAGTATAAATAGTTGAGCTTAGCGTTGTAAAATTTAGTTTGACAATATGAGTATTGCTCTCATGTATATATTGTAATTGTTAGTTTTAACATAGGTATGTAAAGAACATTGTGAAAAATCAATATTTGTGTTAAGTGTAATTTTTATCTTTTGTAATTTTTTATTGTAGTCTGAGGAGGTCGGAAAATTTACCGACAAAACGTTACTTAATATAGAATATGGATTAACTAGTTTCTGGTGTTTAATTTCAATAAGGCCTTATCTCCCTGTGGTTGAGTTTTTTACAAAATACTTGGAATTTGTTAGGAGATTTTAAGAAAATTTTAATCTTGCAATTTAAGTTATTTACGACAGGCTAATATTTTCTTTTTCTTAAATATAACAAAAAAGGTTCTCAATATATTCTATACTAAATGAAACTATTATTTCAAAACTATATAATAAATCAAATATTATTTCCTAAAGTATAAAGAGAAATATAAGAAAAACATTTTCACGTTTGAACAATACATTCAAAGTAAATTTTTAAAGATAATTTTAAAATACATCTGTTAAACATATAAAAATTCTTAATGCTACACAACATACTTCCCCCGTTGAGAGTAAAGCGATCAACTATTTATCTCTTATAGTCTTTAAGTAATTTTCTTCAATGGGTAATAACGCTAATTTTTTCACGCTTCGTTTTAATTGACTGCTACTAGTTTTAACAGTCACAGTACGCACTATACCATCTTCTCCTGGATGAGTTTCAATGACTCGGCCTAATGCCTATTTCATTGAAGGAGTATTATCTTCTTTTAACAATACGATTGCATCCTTTTTTATAGAATGCTCACCTGATGTCCATTTATGGTGAATATTCAATTCGTTGATATATTCTTTATGCCATCTGGTCCAAAAATGTTGTCGGACTTTTTGAATAAGTTGCCATCGTGACAATCGATTAGATGGTGTATTACTGAAGTCAGCTTCAGGAATGCTCGTTCAAGAATCGCCTATAAGTAAATGGCTAGGAGTAAGGACAGAAAGATCATTAGGATCGCTTGACATTGGTGTAAGTGGACGTGAATTTAGGATAGTTTCCACTTCAATGGCAAACGTATTAAATTCTTCGAACGTAAATAAAAGATCAGTTACGACGCGTTTTAAATGATATTTAAATAATTTTACCGTCGATTCCCATAGACCTCCCATGTGCGGCGATAACGGGGGTATAAAATGCCACATAATTTCTTGTTCGACTAGAAAATTATTTATTTTTTCTTGATAATTTTTGGAATTAATGAGCGCATACAATTCTTTTAACTCATTTTTAGCCCCAACAAAATTTGTTGCATTGTTTGTGTAGACGTTTTTGGGTCTTCCACGTCGAGCTATAAATCTTCTGAAAGCTACAAGAAAGCCTTCAGTAGTTAAATCACTTACTACTTCTAAATGTACGGCCTTGATTACTAAACAGACAAATACAGCAACATAGATTTTAATTTGCTTCGTATTTCGATGTTTCTTTTCTTTGATTGAAAAAGGTCCACAGTAATCTATGCCTACATTGTAAAATACTCGAGCTTCTGTGATTCTAACTTTTGGTAAATCAGCCATTAAATATTCAATAGTAGGCGGATTCGCGCGATAACAACGAACGCAATTTCTTACTATCTTACGAACTTGATTTCGTCCGTCGAGTAGCCAAAATTTTTGCCTTATAGCATAAAATGTACTCCGAATACCGGTATGTTGATTTTTTAAATGATAATCGCGAATAATTAAAGTAGTCATGCGATTATTATTAGGTAGCAGCGCTGGATGTCGTTGAGAATAAGAGAGCTGTGATTTTTTTAATCGCTCCCCTACTCTTAATATTTTTTCTTCATCGAGAAAAGGACACAAAGAAATCAATTTACTATTTTTCTTAATATTTTCGTTATTCTTGATTTCATGTATTTCTTTGGCAAAACATACGGTTTGAATACGCCTAATAATAATTTTTTCTGCTTCTATTAAATCTTCTGAACTCAACATGCCAGTATATGACTTTCCACGCTTTAAGAGGAGGTTGAGTATATCTGTCCTTTTCTAATCAAAGAATTGATTTTTCTACAAAAATTAATAATTGTAGCAAAAAATAAGAAGAAAGCCCCATCTTGTATAATAAAAAGCTAGATTTTCTTTTATAAGGAAAAATTATTTTTATCGCTTCGTTTTTAAGAAAACCTTGAAAAACTGAATTGTCTATCCCAACCTATATTTGTTAAGTTTTTCAAGGTTTTCTTCAAAACGAATCGATAAAAATAATTTTCCCTCATCAAAGAAAATATTGATTTTTATGATACAAGATGGGGCTATCTCCTTATTTTTTGCTATAATTATTAGTTCTTGCAAAAAAGTAAATGCTTTGATTAGAAAAGAACAGAGATATACGACCTGCTCTTAAATATAAGGTGAAAGATACAAATTTTTTCAATTTTATAAATGATGAAAACCTTTAAAAAATTTCGAAATATTTTGTGTCTTGGCATGCGTTTTTGTCATATGTTGATAGGAAACAAGTACCTGAGCGGATTTCTGGCATATCCTTGATACCTGCAAGTTCAATTTTTGGCCATGTATTTTCATTTTTACATAACCATGAGGGACCGTGAAACCATAATTTATTTTTAAGAAATTCAGCAGGTAATTGTCCTCTTGATAAAGAGTCTGCAGGGTTATCTTGTGACCGCACATGTCGCCATTGTTGTGCTTCTGTCTTAGCTTGAATTTCTGCTATTCTATTAGTTACAAAAGTTTTCAATTGATGACACGATAAATTAATCCAATGTAGTACAATTGTTGAGTCAGTCCAAAAAATTATTTTTTCAAAATTTATATCAATACTATTTAAGACTTGTTTGTATAATTTAACAAGTAATAATGCTGCACACAATTCGAGGTGTGGAATAGTTATTGCCTTTACTGAAGTTACGCGAGATTTGGCGCAAAATAGTTGACATTTTATTTTGTCATTTTTGTTTACAGATCTCAAGTAAATACTGGCTCCATATCCCTTTGTGCTTGCATCGCAGAATCCATGTAATTGTATTGACTTATTATCAATTATAGTTCTTCTGCAAAATGAAACATTATTTATACTGCTTAATTGTTTGCAGAATTCTACCCATGATGTATAAATTTTAATTGGCACTGACTCATCCCAATTGAGTTTTTTTTCCATATTTCTTGCATTATAGACTTAGCATATAAAATTATTGGGCCTAAGAGACCTAGAGGATCAAAAATCTTTGCGATCTCTGAAAGAATGGCTCGCTTTGAATTAGCTGAAAGGATATCATTGTTTTTCACTGTATAAGTGATAACATCGAGCTTTGCATTCCACATGAGTCCTAATGTTTTGAGAGTTTGATCGCAATCGAGCTGAAAATTAGAATCAATTTGTTCTCTTATTAAACCAGATAGAATATTAGGTTCATTAGATGCCCATTGCCGCAAGTTAAACCCTCCAGCTTTCAATAGAGCTGTAATATCATCTCTTATTTTGCGAGTTTGTTCTATTGTTTCAGCACCAGTGAGCATGTTATCTACATATAAATCTTTTTTAACAATTTTAGCGGCTAGTGGGTGTGCATTGCTCTCGTCATCTGCTAATTTTTCGAGACTACGTATTGCGAGGAAAGGAGCCGGAGCCAAGCCGAACGTGACCGTGTTTAATTCATAAGTTTTAATCTCTCCGTTTTCCTCCCATAAGACTCGCTGAAATTTTCTATCAGTCTCTCGAATTAATACTTGCCTATACATTTTCTCTATATCAGCAGATACTACATACTTATGTAATCTGAATCGCAATAACAGCGAAAAAATATCGTCCTTAATTGTCGGACCTACCATAAGTATTTCATTTAAAGATATTCCAGAGCTAGTTTTTGCTGAGCCGTCAAATACTATTCTTAATTTTGTAGTATTACTAGTCTCTTTAATTACAGCGTGTTGAGGCAAGTAAAATCCTGGTTCATTGATATTTTGAACCTCTGTCATGTGACCGAGTTGTCTATATTCATCAAATATTGCAGTATAATTTTTCTGAAATTCTGGATTTTTCTCGAATTTCTTAAATAACATATTTAAACGTTTCATCGCTTGCGTTCGAGATTCCCCAAGAGTCTCATGATTAATTTTAAATGGCAATGCTACAATATATTTACCGGTACTGTCACGTGTTACATTAGATAAAAAATGTTTTTCGCACTCCAGTTCTTCTTTAGAAAAATGAGTTTGTGATGGCCCTTCTTCTACATTCCAAAATCTTTCCAAGTCGATTTTTAGATCAGTTAAAGCACATTTTGCCATCGTAGTTTTTTGTAATCCTGCTGTATTTACGCTACCTCCAATTATCCAGCCTAATCTTGTTTTTTGTAAATATAAATCTGTATTTTTATTGTTTACATGAATTTGACCAACACGAAATAAAGATAAAGTTGGCCCTGCATCAAGCAATACATCTACTCGTGCAGGCTTATAAAATTCAGGATCAGCAAGTTTTATATTAGCTGGAATTACTATATTTTCTCTTGGAATAGCGTCGGTAGGGACAGCAGTGGCTATATTAGGAACCCTTAAGAATTCGAATGTATTTTCATAAAGGCCCTGCATCGATTTAATTTTTGCAGTAACAATATGTTTCGTATGAGTATTTAATTCATTTAACGCTCCTACAGAAAGGCGACATTTTTTCATTGGCAATTTAAGTGTATTAGCTAAATTCTCACTGATAAAATTGACTGTAGAGCATGTATCTAATAAAGCTCTACATTGAATTAAATTTTCTTCTTTGTCATATATTTTTATCAGTGCGCTTGTCATTAATTGATTTGACATTTGCGTTGTTGAAGAAATACAGCCTTCTTTTCTTTCTGTGGGAACAATTAGTCATGCGTCTTGATTTGAATATTTATGTTCATGCAGCAAAAAATTATTTGGACTATCACATGTCATACATTTACTGAATTTGCATTCATTCGCGTTATGAAGGCGAAGACAACACATACAGAGAGACGCATCTTTAACTATTTGAATTCGTTTCGGAATATTATAACTTTAGAATTTTTTGCAACGATATAATAGATGTGCTTCAGAACAAACGGGACATTTGCGTGTATTAGGCGACGTGAAAAATGTTTGCTTACCCGCTTTTCTTTCTTTTCCTTTTTTATACGCGTGTAGTTATTTATTTTCACTTTTTATTTCTTGACTGTCATCGAATTTTTCTTCATCTCTTTTAGAGAGACGTGCTGAAGTTTTATACAAGAATTCGATCATTTCATCAAGTTTTGGAAAAGCTGCACGTTCTAAAGATTCTTCCCATTTTTCGAGAGTAACCCTATGCAATTTTTCTTCTAAATTTTGTACTCATATCTCATCCGTCACTTTAACTCCGAGACCAGCTAATGATTCGATGTGCTGTAAGTTATCGTCCGCGAGTCTTCGAAGACCTTCTGCAGATTCGCGTTCTTGAACAGGCAGTCATAAGAGAAGACTTAAATGCCTACCTTTAATTAAACGATCATCTTCATACGATCTTTGAAGAAGATTCCACGCACGCTAATAATTTTCATCGATAATATTTATATTTTTAATTTTCTTTGCTGCTTCTCCCTTTACTGACGATTTTAAATGTTGAAGTTTTTCGATATTAGTAAGATCATTTTGATTAATTAACGATAAAAATGAATCTTTGAATGACAGCCAATCTTCATATTTTCCCGTAAAAGTTGGTAGAGATGTTGGCGGTAATTTAATGTGTCGTTTTCTTTCCGCGCATGTATGTGGCGTATTTTGATTTACCGTTGAAGTATTGGCATCCGCGTTTGTTAGAGTTCTTATTAATTGTTCAGCTTCAACTACCGCATCAAAATATTTATTTTGTGTATCAAACCGCTTATTCGTTGTAGTTTTTTTTTCTGTTTCATCGAATAATTCTAATTCGTCTTCTATTTCGTCGAACGATTCATACAACTTTTTTAAATTATTTAATCTTATCATTAAGTCATCAGATGAGTGTAATTCATTTTTAAAGTCATCTAAATATTTACGGAAGTTTGTTAATTGCCTTTTTATGTTACCGCGCTTTTGATTTAAGATTTTAATTCTATCCGCGTTTGCCATTTTAAGTAGAGGAACAAATTATTATTGGGACGTGAATTATAGATAAAGGATAAATTAAGCGATTCTTATATTATGAGCTTACCCCTTGTAGTTGCAAGTGTTAATTGACCTTTACTTCCAATACACTTATGAACAGCTATTATTGATGCTGATTGTCCTCAGATGATCGACGAATTGCGTAGACCTTTGTTCTCTTCTAGTCGACAGTATACGAGCGACGATGATTCTTGCCGTTTTTTTTATGTGTCAGTATACAAGCGATACAATATTTAAAATTTGAATATATGTTAAACGACAAATGTTTATTGTTGAATATGAAACGTACGTAAATATTTCAGCAACGTAACGTTTATTGATTAAATTCAGCAATTTATTGTATTGCTTCGATATAATATTACAGCACTTACACTTTAGAACTGTTCACTTTTCACTGGTTTAATTTTAAAGTCAATGTTCTTTATTTTTATAAGTCAAAAACACTATTTATTAAATCCGACTCGTTAAGGACCATGGATTGTTGTACGTCTTTGCGTTTTAATTTTTAATATAATCAACTAAACGAGGTTGTAAGTCTCGTCTTTTACGCAATTCTTTACAACATCACATTGAGACTTAACCCAATGTAATTCTTTTTTGTTAAAGGAATATAGAAATAAATATTCACAAATTTAAAATATTAATAAGGATTTAATACAATGAAAAGTAAGAAAATACAAATTAAAATAACAGTTTAAAGTTTTGTGTGTTTCTCTTGCGAGATGTGCCGATAGACTGACTAAAGTTTTTCCAAAAAGAAAACTCTTAGAAAAATATTACTTTCCTAAGTCAACCTCCTTTTATAAAAAACATTCAAAATATTTTCTAATTGGTCGAAAGATTTAAGTGAAACAATTGAGAGGCAGGACCTTTCAATATCAGCGTTAACATTATACGCGATTTGACCATAGGTCATTTTAAGCTGTCTGTCCCGAGTGTTCACCATATGTGCGTAAACGCGAAAGTGTTTCTATACCCTTTTTTTATACGGGTTCAAATACAATAAAGGAATCGGTTGACTGAAGAAAACTTACAAAAAATTTGACGAATTTATATTCTTATTTGTCAAACTAAAATTCTTTTAAAATGAAAATGAACAGATATTTAACGTAAGAAAAAAATGCAATTTAAGTTATTAACGACAGGCTAATATTTTCTTTTCCTTAAATATAACAAAAAAGGTTCTCAATATATTCTATACTAAATGAAACAGTTATTTCAAAACTATATAATAAATCAAATATTATTTCCTAAAGTATTAAGAAAAATATAAGAAAAACATTTTCACGTTTGAACAATACATTCAAAGTAAATTTTTACAGATAATTTTAAAATACATCTGTTAAACATATAAAAATTCTTAATGCTACACAACACATAGATGAAAATTAATGCCATCAAGCTATTAATGAAAAACCAAAAAAAACGATTTTTTTTCAACGTAATTTTCTCAAAAACTATATTTTTTTTCTTCAAATTATAATATGTTTTTATACATAAAAAAACTAACTTTATGGGTGGGTCAGAATATGCTATTTTGCGTTATTTTTTTTTAATGAATTTTTTTAATTTTATTCAATTTTTTTCAATTATAAAGTATTAAGACCATGTCTTCTTCCAATAATTGTGCTCTTTCACTATTTGTTTACTCTTTGCTTTATTAGTATATTGTTAGTGTTTAAAAAGACCTTCGAAATGAGCCATTGGTCAACTTTTTTAGTCAATTAGAACAAAAGTTATCGCAATTTTAAGTTTAAAAATATGTTAAAAAAGAAAAATAAATTATCATTTATTCAATTTATATCTCGCGCCTGCGAGTAAAATTCAATTTGAAAGTAGCTTGTGCATGCCGCCGATAGGTAGCGAAGTCGCGGTCCCAGCGTACTCATTAGCAATACAGCGCATCACAGTACATAAGAAGAGATCGAATTGAATAAAAAATAGTCTAACTTTCATAATCCTTTTTTCGCTTTGATAAAAGATTTTGAGTTAATTACAACGGCATTATTAGCTAAGATAAAATGCAAGGACTTGAAAAAAAGACACACAAAAGCTATCTACGATTCCTCTAAAAACCCATTCAGAGAATTGGGCCGAATAACGGAATCTTTGCAGCACTTGTATCCTAAAATTTTGTTATCTAAAGAAGATAGAGTTTGCGTTAGATGTTATAAATTATTTTTAGAAGAAGTGAACAATGCTCCACCTTCCACATCTAATTCAAGCAGTCAACAATCTTCAGAAGAAATTAATGACAGAGAGATTGTGGTGCTTAACGAAACCGCAAATAATTGGAATTTGAAGGTTTCACTTATCAAGATGCCTGAAACTGCTAATGTGAAGATGCGAAAATCGTATGCCATTCGGAATCGAAAGCAAATGAATGATACATTCGATTCTCAAGTAGCTAGTTAAATGATGAAATTTTTTGATATAACGGATTTACCCAAATTGATTGACAGCATATGTGATAAAAGGTTTGAAAATATTAAAATTTCCTAAAAAAATTGTTCAAGTTTTCCCGAAAAAGTCTGACTATTAACCCTTATACCAACTAATTTTTCAAAAGAATATTTATATCAGTTCTGCCAGACGTAACTACGTACATGATTGATCAAGCTCGCTCACATGTGAATAATGAAGATGTTTATAAGAAGCCTGAAAATTATAGTGGCCATTCATTGGATAGGGAAGTTGTGTTGAAAGTCGAAGAGTATTATTTAATTGATGATTATAATTGCTTTCGACAAAGTGCAAATAAAAATGATACAATATCCGTAAGAGAAAATGGTATCAAAACGAATAAAGTTAAACACTTTCTTACGCGAATTATGAAACAAATGTTTGAATTGTTTAAAGGAGAAAATCCCTAAATGGGAAAGAAAATCGGTGAATTAACATTCTATGCCTTGAGACCAAAACGGGTTATACCTCATCCACCCAATGATACGTGTCTTTGTATTTATTGCGAAAATTTGGAACTTATGTTGATAGCTTTAAAAAACTATAATATAAACAATAAACATGATATTTCAAAAATGAATCGAATATATTTTCTTCTTTATTTTGCTATAAGGATGATATGAAATGTGTACTGGGAGACTGTGAAAAATGCCCAAATGAAGAAACTATTGATTTGGGAATCATTTTCTTGACGGAAGAAGATCTTTATGAAGAAATAACTTATAGTGTTTGGCAAAAATCAGATTTACTTAAAGAAACTAGTACCATTGAAAACTTCTTGATACAATTGAGAAAATATGCTCTCACTGCGAGTACTCATAAAATGATTAAAGAAATTCAACGTATTGCTATTCGGGAGGCAAAAATTTTAGTAAAAAAAGCCAGTTCCAATTAGTTATTCACGTAGATTTTGCCAAAAATAGGACGGTCTTATTACAAAATGAAGTACAAAGCTATCACTGGAGCAAAAATCAAATATCCATAATTACATCGGTATGCTATTTTGGAAATGATTCGACGGTCAGTTATGTCATATATGAAATATAATTCTTCTCATGCTTTAATGACTATAAATTTAATTGTAGAGAATGTAAAGCAAAAACACATTCAGCAATAATTAGAAGAAATCATAATAATTTCGGATTGAGCCGCCAGTTATTTCAAAAATAGATACCAATTTTATGAGTTTTGAAATTCTAAAGAAAAAAGAAAATGGTTATTTTCTGCAATCGGGCATGGAAAAGGTGCATGTGATGGAATATGAGGTATAGTTAAACATTATGCCACAGTGCACAATTTGTCTAAGCGAAATGCAGAATTTATTAGAAATGCATAGGATTTCGCGACTCATGTCTCACTTTACACTCCATCTATCAATATTCTCTTTTTAAGCAAAGAAGAGTTAGAAGTTTTCTGACAAACAAAAAAAGTTGTCAACAAATTGCAAAAGTAGTCAAGGGAATACAAAAAATTCACTGTTGGAAAGCTAAACAAAATCTTGTGTTCACTTCTAGAACTTCATTGCATAAATAGGAAAATGTAAATTCATAAATCTAAATTGAATTAATGAAAATTTATTTATTCTTTCTAAAAAGTAAAAAGTAAACGAACAGGGAAAGAGTACAATTATTGGAAGAGGACATGGTCTTAATATTCTATAATTGAAAAAAATTGAATAAAATTTTAAAAATTCATTAAAAAAAATAACGCAAAACAGCATATTCTGACCCACCCTAAAAGTTAGTTTTTTTTATTTATAAAAACATTAAAATTTAAAGAAAAAAAATATAGATTCTGAGAAAATTACGTTGAAAAAAAATCGTTTTTTTTGGTTTTTCATTAATAGCTCGATGGCATTAATTTTAATCTATGAAATAATAATGTGATGTGAAATAAGGCTAAATTCCTCACATTTAAAAAAAAAATACGCCTTGGAGAGTCAAAAATTGACGGAGATAGAGCATTTTGAATATGGAGGTCCATTTTCATTTTTTCACCTTTTATTTTAATATTCAACACAAAATAGGCTATAGCATCGTAAGAAAATTTTTTTAAGTCATATTTCGGGGTCTCCTCATCTTTTCTTGAGTGTTAGAACACATTCACATAGTTTTCAGCAAAAAAAAAATTCGATCCGTGACGGCCTGCACGAATCTGAATGGAATCAGCCATATATTGTCTTATTGTGTTTATTCCTATAAAATTTTTTTTTTACTTTTTCCACACCACCCAAGAGGTAAGTGAAAATGCGCGTTTTTTATAATGATTCTTCAACAAGCCTGATATATAATTTTCAATATAAATTATAAAAATTATTTTTGAAGATATAAAAATTAATACTCATTTTCGTCCTTTGTGAGGAAGTCAGAACCATTTGTCGCTTGGTGGCGCTACAGGTGTGAGAAGAATAAAAAATATTTTTTATACTAAGATTTACAATTTACTAAGACAATAATATACTTCTTATGTTTCCAATAACTCTAGCCATATAAATATAGAATAATTACACAGGTCAACATTTGAACTACGCTAGAACACTGAACATGGTCTGGCGTAACTAAGATTTTTGAGGTCACTGAATTAAATGAGATGGTGGATTAGCCTCCATCACGGCAGTTTGACGGTCATTTGAAGGTCAAATATGTTAAATCAAGAGGTATCAATTTTTTGACTTCAGGATGAGAAGGAGAGAAAAATTTCACGTTTAGATATGATTTTAGAAAATAGAAGTCATATTTTTGTTCTTTAGCATTCTCTAGCTAGTTAATGGTAGGTCAAATTTGTGAATTTTATGGACGGGAGATCTCACGTTCAGATATGATTCAAAAAAAATTTGTTCATGATCGTAAATGACTCCATGAATTATCTAAAGGTCACAGGCTTAAGAAGTCATATTTCTGTTCTTTAATCATCTTTTTGCTGATTTGAAATACGAGATCTGTTTACCTGTATTGCGTCAGGTTTAAGGTTATTCAAAGGTCAAGTATAGAAATAACCTTAGGAAAAATCTGAAAAAATTCATGCATGGGCTTTTGGGTTCGCCAAATACGATCCCGTAAATTTTCAACCTCATATGGACTTTCAGAAGTCCTTCAAGGTCATTTCAAGGTTGAGTTAAGGTTTTCTTTCAAGCTAAACCGTGAGAAACCATATAGGAATTCAAACAAATTTACACATACGTTTCTTTGGTCACTGAGTTCAAATACAAAGTTGGTCAACCTTGATTATACGAGGTTCAAAGTCATTTGGAGGTCAAGTAGAGAGATAATCTTGGAAAACATCTAAGGGAATTAACACAAGAGTTGTGTTGATGGTAGTCGATCCCATAGTTTCCTACACCTTACAGCGGATACTGGGGCTTGAATATTCAGAACCAGTCGCAAGTCCCAAACGTCTGCGACCTTTAAACCATGAGCCCTTCCGACCCCGAACCCATGTACCTCAACCTTATAAATCCTTGATTTATAAATCCCGAACTTCTTAAACCTGAATCCACAAACTTTGAACCTGTAGACCCTGAACCCTTGAATTCAAAGCCATCTTAACCTTAAGCCCATGAAGCCTGAACCCATATAGCTCACATATACAAACACTAAACCCATAAATCTTGAATCCGTGAATCTTTAACCGGTAGTCCCTGGATCCTTGAATCCTAAACCCTTGAATTCTAAACCGATAAACCCTTTATTTATGAACTCTAAACCTGAAAACCCGAAACCCATAAACCTCTAAGTTATGAACTCAAATCAAGCTCCAACAATAGTCTGCTAGCATATTCTTGCTCCAGATTCCTTGATACCTGCTTTCAAATTCTCATCAATCCTTGAGCATTCTTTCCTTCTGTTCTACACGAAAGTGCCCTAAGTTTTCTGAGAAGTAATCGATATGAGAATCCGAAAATGAAGTTTCAGATTCATAAGACACCCAACTTCCTTAAAGTTGATTAACATTGCTGAAACGATTTGTTTATAATTTAAATCTGTCTAATTTTCCAAAAAATTTTTAATTACATCTTCAAAACTTCGCAAAGCTGCTTTCTGGTGATCTGTCATTAATTTTTTCAATTCTTTATTTTTCAATAGATCTTTTATTTGAAATCCAGCGAAAACACTTTCTTTTAATGTTGCTTCCGAAAGGAATCAACATTAAAATATATGAAAGCATTGCTCAGATTTCTACTCATTGCCTTAACAAATTGCTTTGCGATGCCTTATTTTATATGCAACGGTGGGTTTAGGACTTTATGTGGAGGTATTAAACTTTCAGTCAAAACATTTTTAATATCTGGGATTAATTGCGTTCTAGGAGGCCAAACTTTTTTTACATAATGATCGTCTCAAGCCCGACCATTTCACTCACAAAGAAAGGATACGTCGTGAATCCTTTTTGTAGTTCCAGTATAAAAGTGCTTATTTTCAGGTCACCACAAATATCCCATTCATAAATATCATATCGAAGTTTCTGTATTAACAGATCTAAGTTATGGTATTCTTCTTTTATAACAATGGAATGAGCAACAGGTTATGGGGAATATACATTTTTATTGTAAAGCAAGATTGCTTTCAAACTTCTTGTTGTGAAACCTATAAAAAGACGCCAATATTGAGGTCTACATTGAATGTTCAATACCATAACCAAGCCTTTAATATTATCTTGGTAAACCAATCTATTCATTTTAGTGAAAAACTTCCTGAATGATTCTTCTTTTGAACGATAGTATGTTATGTGTGTTTCTGGAGCTAAACGTTTATTTTTCTTCAATCTTAACGCTAAAAGTTTGGCAGTTTCTTTTAAAAGATCTCAATCTCGACAAAAATCACTTAACTTATCTTGATTAAATTTTCTTCATCCTGATTGTCTTCAGTTTCAGAATATGATGACATATTATTTATTTTACTTTCATCATCTTGTGATGTGTTGAGTGATTGATCCAACATTTCCGCATCATTAATATTATACTCTGCATTAGTCGAAACTTTAACTGGTTGATCATTTGTATCCATATTCATACTGTTTTCATTATTGGAAGTGGCATCAATAAATTTAGGAATAGTTACAGAAGCTAGATGCGGGTAAGTTGTTGATAACTTGTTTATATGGCTATATCCGAAAAGATTGGTTAAACAGAAATAGCAATCAGATGTGTGATTCAATGGATTCCGCCATATCATTGGAGAAGAAAATACCTGTTTGCTTATTCTGTTCAGAATATTGCGGCATCTACAATATGCCAAACATAAACGATGTTTTGTGTATAAGAGATATTGACTTGATTACTATTTGATTACTATTTCTGTTCAATCCACTTGATTACTCTTTCTGTTCGACCAACCTTTTCGGATATAAGCGTACGAACAAGCTGTCAATAACTTATCCGCATGTAGCGTCTGTAACTTCCAATGATGACAACAGTATGAATATGGATACAAATGATCAACCAGTTCAAGTTTCGACTAATGCAGTGTATAATATTTATGATACAGAAATGTTGAATCAATTAACTCATCACAAGATGATGAAAGTAAAATAGACAATATGTCATCACATTCTGAAACTGAAGTAAATTGCAATCAAGGTAAGTTAAGAGGAAAACATATAGCTCTGTCCTTGTCTGAAACAAATGAAAATTTTGTATTTTTTCATAAAAAAGGATCGTTTGCTCGTCCTGAAATTTATTGGGATATGCCCTTCCTTTTGTATAACATATTTAATATATTATTAAGAGGCGGTCGGAACCAAATCGGTGACTTAGTTCGGTGCTTGTAATAAATGCTTATAATAATTTATTCATTTATTAATATGGTACAAATATAGTCATTTCCTCTAGTCATGTATATAAAGAATAATTTAAAATAGTCAAAGCCACAAAAATATACAAAATATTGTTATAAAGCGAAAAATGCCACCTAACAATCGACACGACAGTTTTTTGCATGCGGTATATGTCAAGTCAGTTTGATATTTGTAATAAATGCTTATAATAATTTATTTACTTATTCATATGGTAAAAATATAGTCATTTCCTCTAGTCATGTATATAAAGAATAATTTGAAATAGTTTAAGAGTCCGCTGTATCTCTGCCCTTTTCTAATTAAAAAATTGACTTTTTTCCCAAAATTAGCAACAAGAGGCAAAAATAAAGAGATGGTTTCGATGTGTTTAATAAAATGTAATATTTTCTTTGATTAGTATAAATTAATTTTATTGCTTCGTTTTTAAGAAAAGTTGGAATAACTTAAAAAATTAGAAATTAGTGTCAAATAATGGGATTTTCAAGTTATTCTAACTTTTCTTGAAAATAAAGCGGTGGAATTAAATTATTCTTATCAGAGAAAATATTGCTTTCTATTACACGAATCGAAACCATCTCTTCATTTCTGCCTGAAGCCATTAGTTTTTATAAAAAATAAATTTTAAATAGATTCGGTAAAACAGGTAACTGTGTCGGTATACAGCTGACTCTTAAGCCATAAAAATATACAAAATATTATCGTGAAGCGAAAAATGCTGACTTGATATATACCGCAAGTCACCTATTTGGTTCCGACCGTCTCTTAATAACGAAAATTTAGATTAAACAAAGACAGAGCTATACGGCTGCCTCTTACGGGCACAAAACACCTTTTTTCTGGTCCCACCACCAAATTTGGGTTTATTGCTTTTTTTATAGGAAATTCGCTGCAGAATAAGCTGTAACAAGTTTTTTTACCCTATCTCATTTAGTTTCGTTTTTATGAAGAAATTAGTAGGATAAACTTTTAATTGATTTTTTTTGCTATTTTGAGATTTTTCTCAAATTTTTAGCTAATCTTATTAAAACACTAGAAGAACTTATTTTTTTATTACTTGATTCAATAATTCATAAATCATAAATTAATCTCCAATGAGTTTTTTTAAGAGATTTAATTTTGTTTTTATTAATCAAGTATATAATGATATAATTTTTACAAATTTAAAAACTTTTAAGAATTATTTTAAATTAAATTTTTTATATTTTTATTGATTTTTTTTAGGTTTAATTGAAAAAAAAGTATTTTTTTAATTTTAACAAAATATTTATCTTGATTTAAGTTCTCAAAAGTTTTACATCCATATTTTATTCCGTTTTGATTTTATAAAGAAGTGAGTGGCACATAGTTATTCATGTAATTTTTTATCGATTTATATTTTGCGCGTTCGCGCTTTCGGCCTGTATCATTCTGCTACATGACAGTCAGTCTCAGCTGATTGTATGGTCAGTTTGCAGTAAGTTTGTTTATTTAAAGTGCATTTAAAAAATTATTAGTAGGTTTTGTTGTTTCATTTACGTAAAATTATTAATTTTTAATAAATTACATGTTCGCGAGTTATTTTATTTTTTTTTTATGTGCGCCTGAAATTCTACGTTTATCTAAATAGAAAGTGCATTTGAACCTCTTTTCGAGGATAAGGATTCAAAATTAATATGACTTGTGATTTTTATGATGAATAAACAACTGTAACTTGGTCATGGACTTGCAAGTTCGTCTAGTTTTTGTAGTTTAATAGATTTATCAAAGCCAGTTACCCAGTCAGCATTCAGTGCTGTAAATGGTTAAATAACAAAAGTATACGAACAAGTGGCAAAAGGTTCTACATCTGAAGCTGTTGAACAATAACTGGAATCGACTTCCCCAAATAGTACTGATCTTGATATAACTTTCTCAAGATGTTGGAGAAATTGAACATCGTACTTGGGAATATATCTGTCGAATGGGTCAGGACTTTGAATGATAGAAGATAATGCAATGTAGAGTGATCAAGTTAGTCTCATTCGAAAGAAGCACATACTCTGAAAAGAAAAGTACGAATAGGTGTGATGGATTTCTATACACCGGGTGCATATTAAATTCATGTAAGTGTATAATTCTAATTATTATTACATATTTGGATATAAATTCTATTTATAAATTTTAATATTAATTAAAATATAAATTTTAAATCTAAATTTTATTTCTTAATTTTGAATTTGAATTATAGAATAAAATATAAAATGATTACTCCATACTAAATATTATTTCTTAGTTTCCAGCTGATTCAAGGTTAGTACGAGTAATTCTAACAACCATCAGAGTAATAAATAACAATGTATTTGTTGATTCTTACAACAAATACATAGTTTCATTGGTAAATATGGGTGAGTACTGATAAAATATCTTATAATAAGAAAGATTATTATTATTGATTATTTTAATAACTTATATCTTTTTGCATTTCAGCTTTATCTAGTCGATAACAAGGTTCTCTTGTCTGGTATCTCTTTCTTATATTGTTAGCTAATATAAAAATAAGAAATACTAGGAAAGAATCATTTTATGAAAGATAAGTATAGCATTGATAATTTTAAGATATAACAATTTTAATAATAACTTTAAAGCTGTTTTTCTCAAATATTAAATTTTTAAAATTTGAGGTGCTGGACCGTAAGGTTTAAGCTGAACCCATGGATGGATTTGACTTTTCAAACGGTTTTGGCTTCAGTATTAGCATCATTCTCACATGAATGGAGGATTTTAAAATTGAATGACTAGAAGTAGTAAAAAAACCAAAAAATAAGGTAAGGATATTAAATTTTATTAAACAAATTGATATTTTTCGTTCAAAATAAAAAATTTTTTGTGTTTCAGAAATTCCTTCATTTATGCGAGAATGGTACTAATATTAAAGCTAAAACCATTTGGAAAAGTTAAATCTATCCATGGATTCAGCTTAAACCTTACGGTCAAGAGCTTATGACCCACACAGCATGAAATATTGCAGTGAAACTTTCACTGAAATATTGTGCTGAAATATTGTCACAAGATTGCAGCAATCTTGTCTTAACATTACTAAGAGGTTTCATGAAACATTTCAGTGTGATATTGCTGCAAACTTGCTACAAGGTTACAGAAAATAATTCAAGCAATATTGCAAGGAACCTTTCATGAAAGGTTGCAGCGAGGTTTCTGCAAGGTTTTATAAAACATTTCATGAAATATTGTAAGAAACCTTTCATAAAAGGTTGCAGCGAGGTTTCTGCAAGATTTTAGAAACAATTCATGAAATATTGCAAGAAAACTTTCATGACATGTTTCAGCGAGGTTTCCAGCAAGATTTAGAAAACATTTCATAGAATATTGCAAGAAACCTTTCATGAAAGGTTGCAGCAAGGTTTCTGAAAGATTTTAAGAATATTTCATGAAATATTGCAAGAACCCTTTTATGAAAGGTTGCATAGAGGTTTCCAGCAAAATTTAGAAAACATTTTATAAAATATTGCAAGGAACCTTTCATGAAAGGTTGCAGCAAGGTTTCTGCAAGATTTTAGAAATATTTCATGAAATTTCGCAAGAAACCTTTCATGACAGATTGCAGCGAGGTTTCTGTAAAATTTTAGAAATATTTCATGAAATATTGCAAGAAAACTTTCACGAAAGGTTGCAGCGAGGTTTTCAGCACGATTTAGAAATTATTTCATAGAATATTGCAAGAAACCTTTCATGAAAGATTGCAGCGAGGTTTCTGTAAGATTTAGACAACATTTTGATGGAATATTGCATCGAACTTTCTATGAAAGATTGCAGCGAGCTTTCTGCAAGATTTTAGAAACATTTTATAAAATATTGCAAGAAACCTTTCACGAAAGGTTGCAGCGAGGTTTCTGCAAGATTCTAAAAACATTTCATGAAATATTGCAAGAAACCTTTCACGAAAGGTTTCAGCGAGTTTTCCAGCAAGATTTGGGGAACTTTTCATGGAATATTGCAAGAAACCTTTCATGAAAGATTGCAGCGAGGTTCCTGCAAGATTTTAGAAACATTTTATGAAATATTGCAAGAAACCTTTCATGAAAGGTTTCTGTGAGGTTCCTAGCAAGATTTGGGGAACATTTTACGGAATATCGCAAGAGACCTTTGATAAAAGGTTGCAGCAAGGTTCGTGCAAGGTTTTAGAAATATTTTACGAAATATTGCAAGATACCTTTTATGAAAGGTTTCAACGAGGTTTCCAGCAAAATTTGATGAATATTTTATGAAATATTACGAGGTATCTTTTGTTAAAAGTTGCAGTAAGATTTCTGCAAGGTTTTTGACAAGATTTCTAAGATATCACAAAAAATATTGCTATGTACATTTCGCCAATGGTTATTACCATATTTTTGGCAATCTTTATAAAATATTCCAGAAAAGCGTTTCACAAAGAGTATCAGTAAAGTTTCATGAATAATTTCAAAATGAAATTGCAGCAAACCTTTCATAAACAGTTTCAGCAATAATTCCGCCAGTTTTTATAAAAGATTCTAAGAGCAGTTCAGATTCGCTGTTCTTGCCTTATATTTGGTTTCCTGTTATTTACTCAAGTATTCATTGCTGTAGTTGTATTGTAAACGGGAAGTTGAGCGCAATAAGTATGCTATTATTATAAATATTTATGCGTAGGGTAAAAAAATCCATCGAATTGTTATTGAAAAAAGTAAAGAACGCATAAATATTAGAAACAAAACCTTTTATTTCAATATTCTCTACTTTTCTCAAGAACGATGCTGAGGAATTTTTTCTTCTTGTGCACAAATATTGATAATAATACTATTGCGCTCAACTAGTAATTTATAGATAGAACGATTGATACTTAAGTAAATAAGAAAAACTTCATCACACAAGGATAGAAAATCCCGCCTACTATCAAATATTACTGCAGCAAGCTTTTGGCAAGATTTAAGAAATATTTTACAAAATATTGCAGGAAACCATACGGAAAGGTATGAGCGTTGTTCGCGGCAAAATTTTGGAAAAATTTCATAAAATATTACGAGAAACCTTTCATGAAAGATTGCATCAAGGTTTCTTGAAATGTTTCTGTTACATTTCCTGAAAGATTGCTGCGAGGTTTCCTGCGAGGTTGCAGCGAGGTGTTCTAAAAGATTGCTGCAAGGTTTCTTGAAATGTTTCTGTTACATTTCCTGAAATATTGCTGCAAGGTTTCTTGAAATGTTGCTGCGAGGTTTTCATGAAAGGTTGCTGCGAGGTTTTTAGAAATATCTCAACCGGGTTCTAGCGCGGACATATAAATGTTGCTGCAATATCTCATAAAAGGTTGCTACGAGGTTTTCTACAAGGTTACGGCGAGATTTGAAAAATTGCTGTGTGGTTGCTTGAAATGTTTTTGCTATTTTTCCCGCAAGATTCCTGTGAGGTTTCTTGAAATGTTTCTGTTACATTTCCTGAAAGATTGCTGCGAGGTTTTCTGCGAAGTTGCGGCGAGGTGTTCTAAAAGATTGCTGCAAGGTTTCTTGAAATGTTTCTGTTACATTTCCTGAAATATTGCTGTGAGGTTTTCATGAAAGGTTGCTGCGAGGTTTTCTAAAAGATTGCTGCGAGGTTTTTAGAAATATTTCAACCGGGTTCTAGCGCGGACATATAAATGTTGCTGCAATCTTTCATGAAAGGTTGCTGCGAAGTTTCGAAACTTTCATAAAACCTTGCAGCAACCTTGCAGCAATCTTTTATGCTGTGTGGGCGAGTACAAAGGTTCATCGAATGATTGTGAGCTTACAACTGAACCAAAATTTGTTTATAATAGCTTAAATTAAAGGTAATCGAGTCTACTTTTAGATATTTCATTTATTAAAAAATAACTAACTTAAATATAATGAATATTGAATATTTGTGTTTGCAGGTTATAAAAGTTTTTTGTCCCTTCAAGAAGAAGCCGAACTATCTGTCTTGGTCTAATAGTATTTGTCATCATTTATGTAAACACCATTGGCTATGACACGAAACAAATGGCAGCCCCCGAGAGATGCTAGTATAATAGTTAAATTTTATAATAAGGACAAAATAATTAATAAAGAAGTTTTTTACTAACACGAGTAATTTGGTTTACTGAGATAATATTAGAGGCTTGGTTATGGTATTGAACGTTGAATGTAGACCTCAATATTGGCATCTTTTCATCAATTCCTCAACAAGAAGTTTGAAAGCAAACTTGCTTTACAATGGAAATGTATATTCCCCATAACCTGTTGCTCATTCTGTTGTTATGAAATAAGAATACCATAACTTTGATCTATTATTACAGAAACTTAAATATGATATTCATGAATGGAATATTAATAGTGACCTGAAAATAAGCACTTTTATACTGGGACTACAAAAAGGATTCACTTCGTATCCATGCTTTCTTTGTGAGTGGAATAGTCGGGCTTGAGACGATCATTATGTAAAAAAAGTTTGGCCTCCTAGAACGCAATCAATTCTAAATATTAAAAATGTTTTGACTAAAAGTTTGATACATCCACATAAAGTCCTCCGCTCACCGTTGCATATAAAATAAGGCATCGCGATGCAATTTGTTAAGGTGATGAGTAGAAATCAGAGCAATGCTTTAATGTATTCTTTGAAAATAATTCCATTTCTTTTGGAAGCAATTAAAAGAAGGTGTTTTCACTGGACTTTAAATAAAATATCTATTGATAAAAGAGTAATTTGAAAAATTTATGATAGATCACCAGAAAGCAGCTTGACAAAGCTTTAAAGATGTGACAAAAATTTTTTGGAAAATTACAAAAATCCAAATTACAAACAAATCGCTTTAGATTTTAAGTCCTGGCTTTACACCAGGACGGAATTAATGATTAAAATGTTGTAATGAGGAAAATATGTTCCATTATAATATTAAATAAAAGAATAAAATTAGTGATTGTTTTTTGAACGTTTAAATAAATGTTAGTCTAGTGGTAGGAAAACTCTACAAATTTTATTTGATTTGAATTGTTCTCACGAATAAATATACTTGAATTTTGGAAGAAATATATAGAAATATAATTGTAAGAATTTTATCTTGATTCGGCTAAGTAGATACAGACCGACAATAAATAAGTACACTTGATTTAATATTTTAATCATAGAAATTTTATTTGTTACTTTTATTATAAACTGAACATAGTGCGATTTAATATAGTGCGCGAATAATTGTTTGATTTGAAAGTGCGAGAAATATAGTTGTAATAATTGTATCTTTGAAGTGCTTATTTAAAAATGCTTGTAGAAGTTTTTTGATGAAGTGCTTTGAAAAACTGCCTGCTTTAAAGTGCGCGCTTATCTTGATTTGATCTGTCTTTTTATATTGATGATTCCGGCTTTTGCTTAATAATAATTGTTTTATAATTTGAGTTTTGAATTGATGTCAATCGATGAAGCAATGCTTATTATGCATTTTGACTCTTATTGAATGATATGGTAACCTGCTAAATCTGGTTCATGTAGTCTTCGTAATTGTTTTTATTTTGTTGATTCTGTAAATTGCCTTGCACTTTATTTTGTTTCTTAATAAATGACTTAATTTTACAATATGCTTGCTAAGGTAAATCAGCTAATTGATCAATAATTGCATATTTTTGGAATAATAAATTTTAAAATAAAAGATACATCGTGACGTAACACAGAAATGTTGAGCAACTTTGAAGAAGTTGGTTGTCTTATGAATCTGAAACTTCACATTCTAAATTCTCATATCGATTACTTTCCAGAAAACTTAGAGGACTTCAGTGAAGAACAGAAGGAAAGAATGCACGAGGATTTGAGAGAATTTAAAAGCAGGTATCAAGGAATTTGGAGCAAGAATATGCTAGCAGACTATTGCTGGAGCTTGATTTGGGTTCATAGCTTAGGGGTTTATGGGTTTGGGGTTTTCAGTTTTAGAGTTCATGAATAAAGGATTTATGGGTTTAGAAATCAAGGGTTCAAGGACTACGGGTTTATGATTCATGAATCCAAGTTTTATAGTTTCAGTGTTTGTAAGTTTATGCTATATGGGTTCGGGCTTCGTGGGCTTTAGGTTAATATGGATTTTAGTTCGAGTGTTAAGGGTCTACAAGTTTGAGGTTTGTGGATTTAGGTTTTACGGGTTCGGGGTTTATAGATCAAGGTTTCTTAAGGTTGAAGTACATGGCTTTGATGTTCATGAACTTAGGGTTATGCAACTTTGGGGTGAATATATTGAAAGGGCTTATTGCTTATAGGTCGCAGAAGTTTGGGACTCGCGACTGGCTTTGAATATTCAAGCCCCAGTATGCAACCTGAGTGCAGGTGTAGGGAACTACGGGATCGACTGCCGTGCAAATTTCATCAGATATTTTCCAAGATTATCTCTCTGCTCAATCTTCGAATGACTTTGAACCTCGTATAATCAAGGTTGACCAACTTTGTATTCGAGCTCGGTGACCAAAGAAACGTATGTGTAAATTTTTTCGAATTTTTATATGGTTTTTCCTTCGAGCATATACTACTGGAGGAAGCCTCCCAGCTATTAACTACGTTACAAGGCGAAGAGAGAAAAAGCCTCTATTTTGGTACGTGCTATCTCTCTCTCTACTTTCTTAGTGGGAAACAGAAGCAGCCAATCAAATAAGGCGAGAGAGAGACAGCACGTACCAAAATAGAGGCTTCCTCTCTCTCCGCCTTGTAACGCTTTCTGCCATTCGGAGGCTTCCTCCAGTAGTATATGCTCGAAGGGTTTTTCACGGTTTAACTTGGAAGAAAATTTTAACTTCACTTTCAAATGACTTTGAATGACCTCTGTAAGTCCATATGAGGTTGAAAGAACTTTGGGATCGTATTCAGCAAACCATAAAACCCATGTATAAATTTTTTGATATTTTTTCTAATGTTATTTCTACGCTTGACCTTTAAATAACCTGGAACCTGACGTGATACAGGTCAAAAGACTTTGTATTCAAAATCAGCGATATCAAAAACCCGAAGATACCTCACTAACATCAAAATATAACTAGAGAACAGAAATATGGCTTTTAGAGCTTTTGGCCTCCAGATGACCCCTAAGGGTCATTTAAGATTATGAAAAAATTTTTTTTAAATCATATCTGCACATAAAATGCTCCGCTTTTCCTTATGTTATAGTCGGAAAATTTTTATCCATAGAATTGGCAAATTCGACCTCAAAATGACCTTGAAAATGACCTTTAAGGTCAAAACCAAGGTCATTAATCGATTCTTCGGAATAAAATTTCCTGCTCTTTCTCATTTTGAAGTTAAACAATTGATATCTCTTGATTTAAAATATTTGACCTTCAAATGACCTGGGAACTTGATGTGATGGAGGCGAATCGACGCTCTCATTGTAATCAGTGACCTTAAGAACCCTAATTATGCCAGATCATGTCCAGTATTTCAGCGTAGATCGAATATTGACCTGTGTTATTCATGCTCATCTTGTTTAAAGAGTTCAAAATATTTTTGTAAAGCGAAAAATGCGATGCGTGGTAGAGTCGATGTAAACATGTGTATTCTTCTTTATTGCAACAATGGAAGTAATACAAAAGAATGATAAATACATGTGTTAACGCCTGCTTTATCTTGCGCTGCATTTTTGGCTTTACGACAATATTTTAGACTTTTGAAACAAGATTAGCATCAATAATTATGCTACATTTATATGGCTGGAGTTATTGACAACATTAGAGATATGTTATTGCCTCAGTAAATTGTAAATCGCTGTGTAAAAAATATTTTACATTTTCGTTTCATTTGACTGCAGCGCTACCAAGCGGCGAATGGTAAAGACCGCCTCTCTGTGTTGTTACGTAAGATGAAATATTTCTATGATTCATAGTTGTTTGCTGCTGTTTCCAACATCGAAAATTTGAATTTTTCTTTTCTACATTATGAAGAAATTATTATTTCTAATTTAGAATTATTAAACTATTTCTTTTCAAACAATGTTATCAATAGTATTTTCATTGTTGAGGACGTTTTCAATAAATAGATACTGTTGATTTCCACATCTTGATAACGCAATTTACAATTGGCCATGCGAAAATAAAGGTCCAATAAAATATAAACCAAGTGTATTAAAACTTTGACCTTGCGATTCGTTAATTTTAAATACAAAAGCTAGTACCAATGAAAATCATTTACAATATGATATAAATGGTAAATTAGAAGACTCTCCAGAATTTAATGATATTCGAGGTATCAAAACGATATTTTCTTTTTTATTCAGTCATTATCATAACTTTGTAATGACCTTGGGGATCATAAAGTCTCACTAATATTTATTAAGCTAATTAGGAACAATCTTAGAGCATATACTACTGGAGGCAGCTCTCAATGCGCTGTGAGCATAGTTAGATTGAAAAAGAGAAAGGTATATTAAAGCTGACAGTTTTCTCTTTCTTTTTGGCATGTGATTGGTTCGTTTTGTTCCCAGCCTATTACACTTAATAGCAAACAGATTGCAGAATATTTTGAAACTTAACCTATTGTAATCAATTTAATATTGTTGAAAATATTAGAAATTGATGTTTTATAGCTTTTAATGGAATAATGAAATAAATTTTTCAATTCTCGATCAGAGTTAATTAGGGAATCCGTATAAAATTTCACTGATATTACGAAAATTAAAAATGTGTTTCATTTCAAATTTTTTTTAGTAAACTGTAGTATAAATCAAGAATATACTATAATAATAATAAAATAAAATACGTCATTCACTCAAAAATTTTGTTCAAAATATACAAATTAAATTGAACAAAACTATAATGGAAGGGACGATGAATATTATATCATTTGCATAATTTTATTTGACTTAAGAGGATATCGTAGTTATCCCCTCCTAATAATATTTTTATTTAAAGTTCATTAGTAAACGGTGCATCAAATCATATTCTTTCACTACAGAAAGAAAATTTATAAAATCAATCCTGGATACTATTAGACAAGGAATATAAAATCATTCCTTGTCTAATAGTATTTTTCATCATTGATATAAATACGATTGGTTGTATCACTAAAAAAATGGTGAATTTTATAATAAGAACAAAATAATTTTATCACGTGGTTTTTGAATAATATGAGACCCACTGAAAATCTAAAATATAATCTATCTTTTTTGGTAGATCTAATATTATTCAAAAACTTCACGATTAAATCATTTTGTTCTTATTATAAAATTCAACCATTTTACAAGTATCTAGCGGGGGCTGCTATTTTTTTCGTGTTACAGTTAATGGTGCTTACATGAATAATGAAAAACATTATTACACAAAGACAGATAGTTTGGCCTCTTCTTAAGAGTTTTGGTCAAGCGCGTATGTTGCTCTCTCTTTTTTTTCATCGTGTATGTTATGGGTTCAAATCTGGACTTGGGCAAAATTATTTTTCTCTTAAAAAGATTATTAATACATATTTTACATCCATCTCTTTAATTATTTTACAATAATTGACTATTTACGGAAACAGTTTCTATAAATAACTTTAATTATAGAAATTACGCTATGACTAATAATCATTAACTGTTTTTATTATTATTTACAGTTATTTATAGATACTTACAGATTTCCATACTTTCTCAAATTCTGATTGCCAAAAACTGAATTCTTATAATTATCCACGTCAAGAAAACCTTGAAAAACCAAATTGCCCACCCTAACCTCTATGATTTAAGTTTTTCAAGGTTTTCTTGAGAACGAAGCAATAAAATTAATTTTTTCTTATCAAAGAAAATATTGCTTTTTTTAATACAAGATGCGGCTTCCTCTTCATTTTTTGCTAAAGTTATTAGTTTCTGTAAAAAACTCAATTCTTTGATTAGAAAAGGACAGAGATACGTGAACTCCTCTTAACACTAATAACTTTAGCAAATAAAGAGAAAGCCGCATCTCGTATCAGGAAAAGCCAAATTTCCTTTAATAAGGAAAAATTTATTTTATTATTTTGATTTCAAGAAAACCAAATCATCCCATAGCCAAATCATGCGATACCAAGGAATTTTTATACAAATGCATAGGACATAATCCTGGAAATGATGCTATAAAGAAGGAATACCATAAATATGTAAAAATTCTGGGTAAAGTAATAAGTAAGTGCGAAAATCAATTATGAAAGGAAAAAGATGGAAAAAATGAAAAGTAATCCAAGAGAATTATGGAAATACATAAAAACTAAAATAAGTAACGAAAATTGTAAGGAAAGCTTTCTAGAAAGTATTATGACTGATGACGGAATAAAAATCACTGAACCAGTTGATATTGCAAATACCATGAACAAATTCTTTTGTGATATAGGTAGGAATATAAATGATCGAATACAGCTGATTGATCAGAATGTTGTACATGCAACAGTGTCTAATTCATCTTCAATTTTAATAGAACCTACTAGTCAACATGAGATATTAAATATAATTAACAATATGAAAATTAAAAATGGTGGAGTAGATGAAATCAATACTAAAGTACTAAAAAAAGTTGGTATGTGTATTGCTGACGTTATGAGTCATGTCTTTAATTTATGTATCGAAAAGGCTGTCTGGCCTGATGTATTAAAGGCAGCTGATGTTATACCTGTACACAAGTTGGGTAGCAGGAAGCAAATTAATAATTATCGACCTATATCACTTATTTCAAATATTGCTAAAATATTTGAAAAATTCATATTTAATAAAATATATGATTTTGTTACAAAGTTTGATTTATTATTAGATAGGCAATATGGTTTTAGGAGGAAAAGGGGAACTAAGGATGCACTTGATTTTGTTACTAAATTGATATATTCTAAATTGGACAGAAGTAAACCAATAATTGTTACTTTCTTTGACCTTGCTAAGGCTTTTGATACGGTCGACCATAATATGTTGCTCCTTAAATGAGAAAGTATTGGTGTGAGAGGAAAAGCTTTAGAGTTGCTACATAGTTATCTCACAAATAGATATCAGTCAGTCATTATAAGAAATAGTAAAAGTGAATTGAGAAGAATCAATGCAGGGGTTCCACAAGGTACTATCTTGGGCCCACTTCTGTTTTTGATCTATGTCAATGACATGTTTATTAACCTGGATACAGACTCAATTGCTGCTTATGCGGATGATACTTTTGTGACTGCTGCTGAAGATACATGGTTGAAAACTCAAGAGAGAATGAATATTACTTTAAATAAAATTGCTGTCCAGTTCGCTACTAATAAGTTATCATTGAATGTTACTAAGACTGTGTATATAGCTTTTGGTAATTATAGTGATAGTGTACCTGAGCAATTGGATATAAGAATATTGAATGAAAAAATTGATAGAGTGGAATGCTGTAAATATTTTGGAGTTCTTATTGATTATAACTTGAAATGGGATAGGCACATTGAGTATACTGTAAAAAGAACAAAGTATCTTATTTGTCTTAAAAAAGTTGTCAGGAATAATGTCGCAGGACATGCTAAGAATAATTTACTCAGCATTTTTTCATTCTGTGATATGCTATGGTAACATAGCATGGGGAGGGGCGTATAATAATATGATTGGTACGTTACAGAACATTCAAAATAAACTTATTAAAATTATATGTAAGAATGATTTTATGATTGGTAGATATCCATTAAATTTGAAACAAATTTTTGCTCTGTAGTCACTAACTTTTTACTTTAATGAATTGAGTGCTTATTTTGTTGGTAATAGTACCAATGCAAGATATAAAAGTATTATTTTTCCGAAAAGCTATAAAAGAGTTAGTGACAAAAGAAGTTTTGTAAATGTGGTAAAATATTTTAATCTATTACCGAATCAATTGAAAACTTTGAACGTGAGTGATAAAATGAAGAAATGTAAATTAAAAGAATGGATTATAAAAAATGTTTAGTTTTGAGGTCGAGGAAGTGTATATGTATATGATATTGGATGTATTATTGTTTTATTTTATATATAGTTTTATATTTCAAATTTGTTATTTCATAGTTTTAATTAGTTATTAAGTAATTTAATTTTGTCCACGTACAGGGATAATTCCCTCTGTGGATATTTGCATGTAATGATAATATGTTATGTATTTTTTTGCTTGTAAATATGTATACTGAATAAATAGATCTGAATCTTAATTTCAAGAAAACCTTGAAAAATCAAATTGTTTACCCTAACCTAGGTGTTTTAAGTTTTTCAAGGTTTTCTTGTAAACGAAGTGATAAAATTAATTCTTTCTCATCAATGAAGATATTGCTAATTTTGATACAAAATGCAATTTTCTCTTGATTTTTTGCTAATACTATTAGTTTTTGTAATAAAATTAACTCTTTGATTAGAAAAGGATAGATATACTCGACCTCCTCTTAAGGAATTAAAAATAAAACGAGACTGGGATTTCCCATTTTCAGTTTACACATACAAGCATAAATGCGAGTACATTTTCGGTCTCAGGTACATTATCACTATCTACATCTTTTCCAAGATCTATATATCCATATTTCCTCCCATTAATTAATTCAATACCTTTTTCAATGCTCTTTTTCCATATTTTGTCATCTAAAAACTTATCCCGAAGTTTAAGCAAAATCCATGATCCGGAGATGTTACACTCACCTAATAAGTTACATAATACTGTATTTTATTTTTTATCCAATTCAACTTTTCTTTTAATGGCCTCGATACTTTTTTGATTTAATAATATATATTTAAAAAAATAAACTTTATTTTTACTTCAATTCTACTGCTATCTTGCTTCGATGATAATATGAAATCAACTAAGTGAAGTTGGCTTCTTTACCGACTACACAATGTCGGATCTGTTCTCGTTTCTCTATAGTTCGCTTTATCGTTTCTCTTTCCGTTGGTCTTTCCGTTGTATCTACCAATGAAATTTTTTGATAACGCTCTGAATTGCCTCTAAGACGAACTTCAATTTGATACTAATCGCTATCTCCCTTTTATAATAGGATCATTCAGTTAATTACATTTTCATGTTGATCTTGTTTCTATGCGTATAAAATAACAGGAATGAAAAGGGATTACCACACAAGATTATTTGTTACAGAGAATTGAATGTACTTCGAAAATCAAAAGAGATTAAACATTATATTTCAAAAATTCAGATTTCGTTGGTATCGTGACCTCGGCTACGAAAAAGTGTGTGTTTGGTTGTTCTATTCAAAATTTTAAAATAATAATTTGCTCAGAAGAAAAATTTTTAAAATGTCAATCTATTTAGAAAGTTCGTGCCGCAATCTGAGTCAGATACTAACAGCGAAATTTATTAATATCTGTGTAACATAATACAATATTTTGTCCTTGTGATAATAATAAAAATTTACATTGTATTTTTTATAAATATTGCTACGTACATTATATTGTACTTATTCATAATTTTAATATGGAAGAATATTAAAAAGAATAACATAAAGTCGCAATTCGGAGAAATGTGACTACGAGTTTCTGTTCGAAGAGTCGCACAATGTGCGAAGTGCTGAATCGGCACTTCGTCATGGACGACTTGCATCGTCGTTTTAGGCGACAAAAAACGTCAGACCATCGCTGGACGCTTCAACAGAAAGTCATAATTAGTTCTCTTTCGCGTTGTATCTCTCTTTTTTATATATTTAATAATAAACTACAAGCGTAAATTAGATTATTCTTTTCATTTTGCATTCTCGTACTCCCCATAAGAGTGCGTATTATTTTATTCCACGCAACAATATAACCGAAATTGCTGACAGTATTGGCTAGTAGCACAAGTGGCAACCATGCAATAAATTTTAGCAGTTTATTTGAATCAATGAATTCAATTTAGAATTTTTATATTATGATCGATTATAATATTTATTTTATTGTATTATGTTACATTAACTAATTCTCTTTAATTCGATCATTAACCCAGTAATCACCTGATTTTTTTTGCATATGCTCTACTGATGTAATTCAACAGCTAACAGCTCAGTATGAATTAAACTCTAAAAATAAAAAAATAATAAAATCAAATAATTTTTATTAATAATCCAATTTAACAATAATTTTTTTAATAATTTTATTATAATAAAATGATTAAATTTTATTGATTAATTTTTAATTAAATTTGTTGATTCAAATAAACTGCTAAAATTTATTGCGTAGTTGCCTCTTGTGTTACTGACTAGTACTGTTAAAAATTTTGGAACACACTCATGAAGATAATTAAAAAAATTTGAATATGTTCGAATAAAGCAGGATGAAACAGAAGACAAAAGGAATAAAATGTAGAAAAGTGGCTTTGAGACTTAAGATAACAGTAATTTACAGTTTTCATCTGTTATTAACAGATTTCTTCAATTGCACAGGACCACAAAAAAAAAATGAATGAAGGGTTCCCTTAACCAAACCAAGTTGATTACATGTTTATAGGGTCACTAAAACCGAATCCGAAACCTGTTTTACCCCATCACATCATCGTTCACTTCTGGCCTCAAAAAACAGTTTAAAACTATGAAATCCAACAATATCGACTCTTAAACTATTTAACCCCTGTAACTTCATAACTCAATAACCTTCAGACCGATAACCTATAACTCTAAAACCAAGAATCTGATAATATATAAACTCAAAACTCATAAATATCAATTTTCAATAAACTGTAAACACAAAATGAGCAAAAAATACAAAAAAACTTACACGTTGAACACAAACCTTAATCTCGGAGAGTTTTAATTTCATAATCGTATATCTCCATCTCTTCATAACCTCATAATCCATAAGCTCTGTAACCCTAAAGTGTAACATAAGATAGTTCATCAAAATTTAACTCTTAATCATGTAGAATTTAGTATCATAATTCCACATCCCCATAACTCCGTACAACTTAATACCTGAAAATTCCATAATCTCAAAAAAGCCCTGAAATTCCACAACCCTAAAACCTATATATTTCATAAACTTGTAGTCCTATAAATGTGACCAAAAAAAGACAAGTGAGCCTGTAAAAGCTTAATCTCAGCGACAATAAAAACTTCTGTTATAGACTTAAGAGCAGGTCGTATATCTCTATCTTTTTCTAATCAAAGAATTTATTTTTTTGCAAAAACTAATAATTGTAGCAAAAAATGAGGAGATAGCCCCATCTCGTATAATAAAAAGGAAGATTTTCTTTGATGAGGAAAAATTTTTTTTATCGATTCGTTTTGAAGAAAACCTTGAAATACTTAAAAAATTTTCGAGCATATACTACTGGAGGAAGCCTCCCAGCTATTAACTGCGTTACAAGGCGAAGAGAGAGAAAGCCTCTATTTTGGTACGTGCTATCTCTCTCTCACTTTCTTAGTGGGGAACAGAAGCAGCCAATCAAATCAGGCTAGAGAGAGACAGCACGTACCAAAATAGAAGCTTTCTCTCTCTTCGCCTTGTAACGCTTGCTGCTATTCGGAGGCTTCCTCCAGTAGTATATGCTCGAAGTAAAAAATAAAGGTTAGGATAGACGATTTAATTTTTCAAGGTTTTCTTAAAAACGAAGCGATGAAAATAATTTTTCCTCATCAAAGAAAATCTTTCTTTTTATTATACGAGATGGGGCTATCTCCTTATTTTTTGCTACAATTATTAATTTTTGTGAAAAAATCAATTCTTTGATTAGAAAAGGACAGATATACTCGACCTCCTCTTAATTCTCGTTTTATAAAAAGTTTGAACCAGACATTTAATCTTATTTCTCAAGTTTGGGTGTCCAAAGCTAAAATTCAATAAGTTCAAGATTTCCTGCATTGCAATAACTTACACTTAACGATACCCAGGAGGAACGACGTGGACGTAGCAGGCTTCTGTTCTTTTTGGGGTGCTTGATTTACGTGAGTACCCTTGCCTTTCACGATTCGGGGTGCTTGATGTACGTGAATCCTCTCGCCTCTCACGATTCTTAAAGAGCTTTACACCTTAAGAGGCGGTCGGAACCATTCACCGCTTGGTAGCACTGCGGTCAAGTGAGAGAAAAATATAAAATATTTTTTATACATCAATTTAAAATTTACTGAAATAATAATATACTTTTAATCTTGTCATTTCCTCTAGCCATATATATGTAGAATAATTATTAATATCAATCTTGTTTGAAAAGTCTAAAATATTGTTATAAAGCAAAAAATTCGGCGCGAAGTAGAGCTGACGTAAGCATTACCCTGTTGAAAAAAATCAGGTGATAAATCACCTGATTTATCAGGTGATTTAACATGCCAAAACATCATGTAACGATTTTTTTGGTTTTTACACGTTTCAAACAATGCTTAGTCAATTCAAAACAATTTTTGAAAATTTTTGACATTTTTGAACTTAGAAATTTTTTTTTTGTAAAATTAGTCAAAATTTTTTCTAAGACCAAATTATCTAAAAAATTTTCTAAGTTCAAAATTTTCAAAAATTTTTAAAAACTGTTCTGAATTGAATAAGCATGATTTGAAACGTGTAAAAACCAAAAAAATCGTTACATGATGTTTTGGCATGATAACTCACCTGATAAATCAGGTGATTTGTCACCTGATTTTTTTCACCAGGGTAGTATATATCATTCTTTAGTATTGCTCTCTCTCTCTGTCGCACTAAAGGAAGATGCACGCATGTTTACATCGGTCCTACATTGCATCGCATTTTTTGCTTTATAACAATATTTTAGACTTTTCAAACAAGATAAGTATTAACAATTATTCTACATATATATAGCTAGAGGAAATGAAAACATTAAAAATATATTGTCGTCTCAGAAAATTGTAAATGGCTGTATAAAAAATATTTAATAGATTTCTCTCACCTGACCGCAGCGCCACCCTGTATGTAGCAGCGAATAGACCCAACCGCCTCTTAAGTACTCACTTCATGTGTTTTCAGTTTTACAGAGATAACGTGTTCGTTTATTTGTAAATGACCTCTGAAGTGCTTCTTTGTGTGGGTTTAACGTATCTCTTATTAAAGACCAACAGTAGTCTGCCAACATATGGCTATTCCAAACACCCTGATATCTCTTTTCAATATCTTGCAAATCCTGGTGGAATCTTTCACCCTGCTCTTTATTAAAATCGACTTAATTTTCAGGAAAGTACTCAATATGAGAATGAAGGAAATGCAGCTTTGCATTCATTAAACATCCCATATTTTTAAAATTCCTTACTATATTTTCAACAATAGTCTCGTAATTAGGATCTTGTCTGTTCCCTAAAAATTTTGTCGTAATGTCTCTAAGACTTTGCCAAGCTGCTTTCTCCACCTTACTCATTCTTTTTTTCGGATTCATTGTCTTTTAAAAGCTCTCTAATTTGTAGTCCATTAAAAACACCTTCTCTTATTTGCATCAGATAGTTTAGAAAACTTTTCAAATATGTACATAAGAGATTTGCTTTTTGTAGTTTTCACGGCTTCAACGCATTGTTTTACAAGTCTCAGCTTTATATGTAATGGTGTAAAGATCACTTTATCTGTTGGTGTTAGACTTAATTTCATAATATTTTCAGATTCTGGAGTTAAATTGTTTCTATTGGCCAATCCTTTTTCACATAATGTTTGTCATGAACTCGGCTGTCCCATTCACATAGAAAACATGAATGTTTCGTGAAACCTCATTGTTGACCTAATAAAATTGTCATTATTTTTAAATCTCCATATATTCTCCACTTGTATTTAGCGTAATCTAATTTTTTGAGTAAGAAGCTAAGGTTATGATACTTTTCATTTAACACAACCAAATGACCAACAGGTAGCGGAGCAAGATGGTTGCGGTTGTACCTCTGTAAAATATTTTTTATATTGGATATCTCTTTTGCGATAAAAAATTATATGAGTTCCTGTAGCTAAGCTATTTTTCTCTTTAAATCTTGACGCCGCTAGTTCAGAAATTTTTCTTGAAAGTCCAACATCTTGGACCAAGTCATAAAGCTCTTCTTGAGTGAATTTATTGGGATTTTCATTAGTCTCATCTTCTGATTCCTCTGATGTTTCATCTCAGTATTATTTTTGTAACTCTCTTCAGTTTTAAGAATCGTAGGATAAGTCACAGATTCAACAGTTGTTCATAAGAAATCCAAGATTTTGTTTTTACGTTGTAACCAAAAACTTTCGTCAAACAAAAATAGCAATCTTTGTCATGATATTTTGATTCCCACTAGATTATTGGAAACGCAAATGTCCATTTCTTTTGTTTAATAAGTTGCAAGAAGCATCTTAAGCATATTATTTTTGAAGTCCAATGATTTATCATTTCACTAATTTCTATACCTAAAAAATCCTGGTATTTGCTTTTAAGTACATCTGTGAATTTTTTTCTAGCTTTACTTATACACGGAAAAAAATTCTTTGGTTGTAACATCCAAAGTATATGGTTGAGATACATATAGTAGTTGTAGCCATAAGCTTTAGTTATGATATTAAAAGATTTAGTCAACACTAATGAACCACGTTAGATGACTTGACGAAAGCTTTTTGATACGAGCTGTAGTTATGATAACTAAACTTTTGTATATCGCATCTAATAATGTTTAATGTTTGACGTTTGTTTTTTCAGCCCATGTATATGTTTCTTTTACAATAGAAAAAATATCAAAAATTAAGGTGACATTGTTTTAGTTATATTGGTTCTGACGACCAAAACATTGATTATCATGCCTAAGAATAAGTTACTATAAACTTTAGATGTGACGACTTTACTTATGGAATAGTGAAATCCAGCCTTTTACTTTAGCTTTAATAACCAAAGCTTTAGATGCTGCAACTTACTATTTTTTTCCGTTTAACATACTCTCCAGAAACAACGCCAGCAGAGTCTACGGAATTGACGCATTTTGTCTTTCTTGTAACATTATGCTCTTCAAAGTCCAAGTTGTCTACCATTGTAGAGCTACAGTCGTTTGATGACGAAACCTGCGGGCCCGCTTCCTCACCCTGACCAGCCGCTGGTACTGAGGTTTCGAATCCCTTCGCACTTTTTCGTGTGCTGACCATGGCGGCATGAACGTCGTAATCCAGAAACTCTGCCAGATAACGGAACAACTCCGTTGCCCACCGTCACCGCGTGGAGGTGCCCTGGATATCAACACAACTGTCAGATTCAGAATTCAAGTCTTCCGTGCAAGTACATTTACTATTGTATTTAAGGGTTGCAGGGTTATGAGTTTATAGGGTCATGAGTTAAAAGATGGTGAAGTTATAGAAATGTGATGTCGTGAAGTTTTAACGGTTCACCTGGAAATATTTTTTTTGTCGCATTTTAGAGTTGTATGTTACGAAGTTTTGGGTTTACAGGATTATGAGGTTTTGAATTACTGGGCTCACAGGCTGCTGGGGTAATAGGGTTTTGAGACTTTATAGTTATGAGGTTTCTGCCGTCCAAAGTAAGAAAACCTTAACTCCAATGGGATTCCAATGTAGTTAACCACTTTTACACTTTGGACGGCAGGTTTATGGGGCTTATGATTATGATTGATGTATAGAATTATGAAGTTAAAACTCTCCGAGATTGAGGTTTCAGTGTTGTCTGTTTATTGTTTTTTTTATGCATTTTATGTTTGCAGTTTATTAAAATTTTATATTTATGAGTTTTAAGGTTATATATTATCAGGTTCTTGGTTTTAGAGTTATAAGTTATTGATCTGAAGGTTATTAAGTTATGAAATTACAAGGGTTATATGGTAAGGGTCGATATTGTTGGATTTCATAGTTTTAAGCTTTTTGTTAAGGTTAGAAAAAAACGTTGACGTGATGGGGAAAAACAGGGTTCGGATTCAGTTTCAACGACCCAAAAAACATGTAATCAACTTGGTGTGGTTAAAGGAACCCTCCAATCATTGTTTTTTGTGGTCCTGTGTTGTCAACAGTTATATTTATCACATATATTTCAAAGAGATTGAAAAATTATTCTTCTTATACAAAACATTTTTTTTTATCAGATGACAACAGTTACCCAAGCGGAAAAAAACTAGAAGTTACTGGAATAACTAGAAATTACTGGGAATTACTATAAACAACTGTAAATATTTGGAAATAACTGGGAGTAACTATTACTAGTACCTCTGATATTTATATTATTTAACTCAAAAGGAAGTAATTGTTATTAGTATCTGTGATTTTTCAAATTATTTCCTAACTAAACTAGAAATAACTGGAAACATCTGTAAATAACTGGTGCTAACTAGTATTTCTTTCTTAAACTGAATAATATAGAATAGTAATTTCCAGTTATTCCCAGTTATTACTACTTATATTCAGATTCGATTTCTACTAGGGTACATACAGTTTTACTCTATCGTAAACAGTTTTCTTGAGATATAAACAGTTATATTCATTAAATATACTTTTTTTGTTAAAATTTATAATTAAGGGGATGTAAAATACCGACATTACAGTTTTTAAAATTTTTCATTCTTAATTTAAATTTTTTTTAAATATCTATATTATAGTCTTCTATTTTAATTAATAAAAAGCATAATATAGAGATATTTCAGAAAATTCTTAAATAAAGATTAAAAATTTGATAAACTGCAATGTGAGTAACTACGTATTAAACATATACCCTATTACATCACCTCAATCAAAAAGACAACAGTTATTTACAGTTTTCTTTTGCAACTATAATAAACAGTTTTCTACAGATATCAATAAATATTCTTCAGTAATCAATAAATATAACTGTTGAATACTAAAGGAAACTGTAAATAACTGTTGTCTTAAGTCTTAATCCAGCCACTTTTCTACGGTTAATAATAATATTCTCCAGTTTTATTCAGATATCTACAAATTTTTTTCGCTAGGACGTGTGATTAAAAAGTTTTAATTACAATGTGCTTTTTGAAATACTCTGTGACGGCTTCAACCCCTACTTTTCTGTCTTCCATTCGGTAAATAGTTTTGTCTTATGTTTAAATATTAAAATAAAATAATTTTAGTTCATGTACTTTATGAAACTTTTTATCAACTTTTGAACCCCTTTAGCGCACTTTGCTAGCAAATAGGCCCCTAAAAAATTATCTGCCAATGTTTTTCCTCATTTTAATAATGTAAAAAAAGCTTTTTCCTTGTTTGGAATCCGTGTACCTTATAAATTTATTTGCATCTAAATTTTTCATATATAACTGCATGCCTGTGCTTTACGCCCCGGCTTAGCGATGGCAGAGTAGCCAATTTATGTACAGTTATACCAAAGATATCTGTTTTAGTAGGAATCAATCGTGCATTTGATACGACTATTTTTTATGTAGCCAGCTCTCCTTCTAAAGATTAAAAGTATAAAAATCATATAAATATAACATTAAAGTTGGAACATTGCAGTTTACTGTATATATGCTACCTACATTTATTAAAAATATATATACGACAGAATAAAGCATTTAAAAACTAAAGGGATAGAAAGAAGACCACACGAGACAATATATAAAGATAAACTCTGAAGCGCCCAGCATACACATGCGCACATCTGAAACAGGTTACAATGTACAGCAAAGAGTCAACGTATTTATCACAGATAGTAGCTTGACTCTATAGGTCCTGAGACGAGCTATAAAATACGTGCCATAGAAAACCAATGAACCTTTTGAACATAGCTTGTTTTGAATATAAGTGATCGAGTAATGTGAGTTTGGCAGCGTGTAAGCGGGGTGTTAAGTCGCGGCATTATGTGAAAATCTACAAAAATCAAATGTGTCGATATATGATAAGAAATTGGATGAAATTTAATTAGTTATTACTTTCTTGTATGTAGTTATTAAAAAATGAATATGCCAGACACATGGGGTGGTTCCTTTGCCTCGATATATCACCCCAACATGACTATTTAAGCAATCTCTTAGGATTATAGGGAACTAGCTCTTTTTTCAGCATAGTTTGTTTTGTTAATATATTTAAGAGAAACGCTTATGCCAGACGCGTAGGGTAGGCCCTCGTGTATGCCAGACTGGCTCAAAGTGAGCCATTTGCCAACTTCTGTAGGATCATAGGAAACTGTCTAGAACTTAAATATGTTATGTATTTATATGTAAAAACACCATATAATGAGTGCAAGACATGCAGGTTAGGGATTTAATACTGCTAGACATCGTTAAAGTAGAAAATTATATCAAAATTTTAATAAAGAGCAGGTTAAAAGATTCCACCAGGATTTGTAAGATATTGAAAAGAGATATCAGGGTGTTTGGAATAGCCATATGTTGGCAGACTACTGTTGGTCTTTAATAAGAGATACGTTAAACCCACACAAAGAAGCACTTCGGAGGTCATTTACAAATAAACGAACACGTTATCTCTGTGAAACTGAAAACACATGAAGTGAGTACTTAAGAGGCGGTTGGGTCTATTCGCTGCTACATACAGGGTGGCGCTGCGGTCAGGTGAGAGAAATCTATTAAATATTTTTTATACAGCCATTTACAATTTTCTGAGACGACAATATATTTTTAATGTTGTCATTTCCTCTAGCTATATATATGTAGAATAATTGTTAATACTTATCTTGTTTGAAAAGTTTAAAATATTGTTATAAAGCAAAAAATGCGATGCAATGTAAGACCGATGTAAACATGCGTGCATCTTCCTTTAGTGCGACAGAGAGAGAGCAATACTAAAGAATGATATATACTACCCTGGTGAAAAAAATCAGGTGACAAATCACCTGATTTATCAGGTGAGTTATCATGCCAAAACATCATGTAACGATTTTTTTGGTTTTTACACGTTTCAAATCATGCTTATTCAATTCAGAACAGTTTTTAAAAATTTTTGAAAATTTTGAACTTAGAAAATTTTTTAGATAATTTGGTCTTAGAAAAAATTTTGACTAATTTTACAAAAAAAAAATTTCTAAGTTCAAAAATGTCAAAAATTTTCAAAAATTGTTTTGAATTGACTAAGCATTGTTTGAAACGTGTAAAAACCAAAAAAATCGTTACATGATGTTTTGGCATGTTAAATCACCTGATAAATCAGGTGATTTATCACCTGATTTTTTTCAACAGGGTAATGCTTACGTCAGCTCTACTTCGCGCCGAATTTTTTGCTTTATAACAATATTTTAGACTTTTCAAACAAGATTGATATTAATAATTATTCTACATATATATGGCTAGAGGAAATGACAAGATTAAAAGTATATTATTATTTCAGTAAATTTTAAATTGATGTATAAAAAATATTTTATATTTTTCTCTCACTTGACCGCAGTGCTACCAAGCAGTGAATGGTTCCGACCGCCTCTTAAGGTGTAAAGCTCTTTAAGAATCGTGAGAGGCGAGAGGATTCACGTACATCAAGCACCCCGAATCGTGAAAGGCAAGGGTACTCACGTAAATCAAGCACCCCAAAAAGAACAGAAGCCTGCTACGTCCACGTCGTTCCTCCTGGGTATCGTTAAGTGTAAGTTATTGCAATGCAGGAAATCTTGAACTTATTGAATTTTAGCTTTGGACACCCAAACTTGAGAAATAAGATTAAATGTCTGGTTCAAACTTTTTATAAAACGAGAATTAAGAGGAGGTCGAGTATATCTGTCCTTTTCTAATCAAAGAATTGATTTTTTCACAAAAATTAATAATTGTAGCAAAAAATAAGGAGATAGCCCCATCTCGTATAATAAAAAGAAAGATTTTCTTTGATGAGGAAAAATTATTTTCATCGCTTCGTTTTTAAGAAAACCTTGAAAAATTAAATCGTCTATCCTAACCTTTATTTTTTACTTCGAGCATATACTACTGGAGGAAGCCTCCGAATAGCAGCAAGCGTTACAAGGCGAAGAGAGAGAAAGCTTCTATTTTGGTACGTGCTGTCTCTCTCTAGCCTGATTTGATTGGCTGCTTCTGTTCCCCACTAAGAAAGTGAGAGAGAGATAGCACGTACCAAAATAGAGGCTTTCTCTCTCTTCGCCTTGTAACGCAGTTAATAGCTGGGAGGCTTCCTCCAGTAGTATATGCTCGAAAATTTTTAAGTATTTCAAGGTTTTCTTCAAAACGAATCGATAAAAAAATTTTCCTCATCAAAGAAAATCTTCCTTTTTATTATACGAGATGGGGCTATCTCTCTTATTTTTTGCTACAATTATTAGTTTTTGCAAAAAAATAAATTCTTTGATTAGAAAAAGATAGAGATATACGACCTGCTCTTAAGTCTATAACAGAAGTTTTTATTGTCGCTGAGATTAAGCTTTTACAGGCTCACTTGTCTTTTTTTGGTCACATTTATAGGACTACAAGTTTATGAAATATATAGGTTTTAGGGTTGTGGAATTTCAGGGCTTTTTGAGATTATGGAATTTTCAGGTATTAAGTTGTACGGAGTTATGGGGATGTGGAATTATGATACTAAATTCTACATGATTAAGAGTTAAATTTTGATGAACTATCTTATGTTACACTTTAGGGTTACAGAGCTTATGGATTATGAGGTTATGAAGAGATGGAGATATACGATTATGAAATTAAAACTCTCCGAGATTAAGGTTTGTGTTCAACGTGTAAGTTTTTTTGTATTTTTTGCTCATTTTGTGTTTACAGTTTATTGAAAATTGATATTTATGAGTTTTGAGTTTATATATTATCAGATTCTTGGTTTTAGAGTTATAGGTTATCGGTCTGAAGGTTATTGAGTTATGAAGTTACAGGGGTTAAATAGTTTAAGAGTCGATATTGTTGGATTTCATAGTTTTAAACTGTTTTTTGAGGCCAGAAGTGAACGATGATGTGATGGGGTAAAACAGGTTTCGGATTCGGTTTTAGTGACCCTATAAACATGTAATCAACTTGGTTTGGTTAAGGGAACCCTTCATTCATTTTTTTTTTGTGGTCCTGTGCAATTGAAGAAATCTGTTAATAACAGATGAAAACTGTAAATTACTGTTATCTTAAGTCTCAAAGCCACTTTTCTACATTTTATTCCTTTTGTCTTCTGTTTCATCCTGCTTTATTCGAACATATTCAAATTTTTTTAATTATCTTCATGAGTGTGTTCCAAAATTTTTAACAGTACTAGTCAGTAACACAAGAGGCAACTACGCAATAAATTTTAGCAGTTTATTTGAATCAACAAATTTAATTAAAAATTAATCAATAAAATTTAATCATTTTATTATAATAAAATTATTAAAAAAATTATTGTTAAATTGGATTATTAATAAAAATTATTTGATTTTATTATTTTTTTATTTTTAGAGTTTAATTCATACTGAGCTGTTAGCTGTTGAATTACATCAGTAGAGCATATGCAAAAAAAATCAGGTGATTACTGGGTTAATGATCGAATTAAAGAGAATTAGTTAATGTAACATAATACAATAAAATAAATATTATAATCGATCATAATATAAAAATTCTAAATTGAATTCATTGATTCAAATAAACTGCTAAAATTTATTGCATGGTTGCCACTTGTGCTACTAGCCAATACTGTCAGCAATTTCGGTTATATTGTTGCGTGGAATAAAATAATACGCACTCTTATGGGGAGTACGAGAATGCAAAATGAAAAGAATAATCTAATTTACGCTTGTAGTTTATTATTAAATATATAAAAAAGAGAGATACAACGCGAAAGAGAACTAATTATGACTTTCTGTTGAAGCGTCCAGCGATGGTCTGACGTTTTTTGTCGCCTAAAACGACGATGCAAGTCGTCCATGACGAAGTGCCGATTCAGCACTTCGCACATTGTGCGACTCTTCGAACAGAAACTCGTAGTCACATTTCTCCGAATTGCGACTTTATGTTATTCTTTTAATATTCTTCCATATTAAAATTATGAATAAGTACAATATAATGTACGTAGCAATATTTATAAAAAATACAATGTAAATTTTTATTATTATCACAAGGACAAAATATTGTATTATGTTACACAGATATTAATAAATTTCGCTGTTAGTATCTGACTCAGATTGCGGCACGAACTTTCTAAATAGATTGACATTTTAAAAATTTTTCTTCTGAGCAAATTATTATTTTAAAATTTTGAATAGAACAACCAAACACACACTTTTTCGTAGCCGAGGTCACGATACCAACGAAATCTGAATTTTTGAAATATAATGTTTAATCTCTTTTGATTTTCGAAGTACATTCAATTCTCTGTAACAAATAATCTTGTGTGGTAATCCCTTTTCATTCCTGTTATTTTATACGCATAGAAACAAGATCAACATGAAAATGTAATTAACTGAATGATCCTATTATAAAAGGGAGATAGCGATTAGTATCAAATTGAAGTTCGTCTTAGAGGCAATTCAGAGCGTTATCAAAAAATTTCATTGGTAGATACAACGGAAAGACCAACGGAAAGAGAAACGATAAAGCGAACTATAGAGAAACGAGAACAGATCCGACATTGTGTAGTCGGTAAAGAAGCCAACTTCACTTAGTTGATTTCATATTATCATCGAAGCAAGATAGCAGTAGAATTGAAGTAAAAATAAAGTTCATTTTTTTAATCAGTCCAATTCTGTCAGATATAGTTTTACAGGATCTTATTAACGATAGTTTGATGAGTTGTCAGGGTGATGTATTGTTTTGGAAGAATTATGTTGATGATGCTTTGGTTTGCGTGCGTGTGGATAAAATTGATTGGTTGTTGCAACATTTGAATTCGTATGATTCCAATATTCAATTCACAGTTGAAAAACCATGTAATAATGCAATTTCCTTTTTGGATATGTCACTTACCATTAAACATGATGGATCAATAGTTACGAATTGGTACAGAAAACCGACACATGCAGGCATCTATCTTAATTTTTATTCACATTCTCCTATTTCACAGAAGGTAGCTATTGTTTATACTTTGGTAGACAAAGCAATAAAGCTTTCAGACCCGTCGTTTCATAAACAAAATTTAAATTATGTTTATTCTATTTTACTTGCTAATTCTTATCCAATTGATTTTATTAGAAAATATATTAATGTTAGAATTGATAAAATTAATAGTCATACCTTAATTAATAATAATTATAAAATTAATAATGAATTAAATGTCGGTTTTATTGTATTACCGTTTATAAAGCATTTGGAGGGTATCATACAAAAAATAGCTAAAAATTATAATATAAAGATTGTTTTCAAATGTTGTAATAAATTAGGCTTTTTGAATTGTTTGGGCAAGGATGTCATTCCAAAGCGAAAAAAGTCGTGTATAGTTTACAAAATTGATTGTACTGGTTGCGATAAGTCTTATGTAGGACAGTCAGGTAGAATCTTAGAAAGAAGAATTTGCGAACATGTATCTGATTGTAAACATGGTAGATGTACCTCAGCTTTAGTTAAACATACGAATGAAACGGGACATCGCTTTGATTTAAATGTTGACAATGTTAAAATTTTGGATGTTGAGTTTTTATATAAAAGACGCATTGTATCTGAAATGATTTTTATTAATAGATTTAAGAATGTGAATGCTATATTTGATACGCATAATTTAAAGTCGGTTTTTAAAGAATTTGTACATTGGTTATTGTAAGTGTGTTAAATTATTTATATACATTGTTCGTTGCTTGTTTATATTTGCGTTTTGATGTACACCTTTAGTCTTGTGCTGTTCGTCATGAAGATAGGTTTGACGAACTATCATTCTATAGTTTAAAAATTTTAACGACTCATGACTAATAAGGTTTTTGTAAAAAGAAATTCTTTATTGTGTTCTTAAGTTTTATATTGTTAATTCTAAATTTGATTTTGTTTTTTTTTTTTGTAGTGACTTGAGAAGGGTTACTGTGATGTAACTGAAACGTTGTCAATTTATTAAAATTGTTTGAACAGTATAGCCTGCAGAGTTTGATTTATTTCACTATCATTTTGACTGTTGGTAGAATCTAAAAAGTTTCATTTTTTTAAATATATATTGTTAAAAATAAATTCCAATTGTTTTATAAAAGTGACTGGAGGTTATATTTTAGTATCAAAAGTGTGTGAAAAAATATCAAGCTTTATTGTGTGATTAAAAAAATTTTTTTTGAGGGTAGTCAAGAAATATGACTTATTTATAATTTTTTTATTATTATATTATAAATTATAAACATTAGTTATAAATTTATAATAAAATTATATGAATACTAATAGATTATTAATATTATAACTTATTTATCTTAGATTGTCATAGTATATTTTCTAAATTATTGTGTAAAATCAAATTACAAACATTATCTAAAATCTATGAAAAAAAAATTATTCATTGTAGTTTTGAATCTTCGTTTCAAAGATTATAGTATATTTTTAATATTATTTAATTTTGAACAGTGAAAATATTAGCAACTTTATTTTATAATGTTATATTTATAATCAAAAGTGCTAAAGATTGACAATTTTTAAAGGATTATTAATCAAAGTAATAAATTAAAACAACAGTATTTCAAAGGATAATTTTAAAGGATAATTCTATAAAGGATAATTTTACAATTTTAAAGGACAATTTTATCATTTCAAAGGACAATTTTATTATTTCAAAGAACAATTTTAAAGGACAATTTTATAATCTTAAAGGATAATTTTACAATTTTAAAGAACAATTTAAAAATTTTAAAGGAGAATTTGAAAGAAAATTTTTAAAGTTGGAAAAAAAAAGTTGAAATGTACAATTTATAAACGATCAAAGAAATTGAATATGATGAATTAAAAATTTTAGAGGATAATTCTATACTTGAAAAAGAAAATTTTTAAAGGTGATAAAAAGAAATTGAAAAGTTAAATTTAATAATAAATTATATGAATCTAATATGTTGTATGCGTTAAAGTTTATTATTAAATTCAAATATTAGTGTAATGTATAAGTGAAAATTTAGCCTAATGTTTTATATTTTTCTACGTAATATTTTATTATTGTATTTAATACATGAAATTATTAAAACACATAATTATTAAAATTCGTATCTTATTGATTTATTGAATAATACCTATACCTTAATTCTGTATATTGTAATAAATAGTTTTGTACTTTCTTATATTTTATTTACTAATTTTTCACATTGTATGAATATTTTTCTATTTTTTTATATTATATTTAATACATAAAATAATTCAAATTGATCAATTTATTTATTTAAAAGTATTATATCTTTACTCTAAGTTCCGTACTTTACTAAAAACTTCCGTGCTCTTATATTTATCATTTCGAATACTTTTTTTTATTTTAAATGGGTCGTAAAAGAAAAGAAAAGTCTGAAGAAGAAATTCATGAATCTAAGATACGTAGGATAGAACAGGTAAGATTAAACCAACGTATCTATAAAAAAAGAATTTCAATTCGAAAATCAATTTGGATAATATTAATGTTTCATTGGATGCAGAAGTTAATGAAGATTGTTTTCCAAGAACTTCCAATAATAACATTTTGATGCAAGACCTTGATTATGTAATCTCTGTAATTTATAAAGATCACTCTTATTTTAAACAAAATTATAATAATGTTCAAAATAACTCATCTTTTGAAGTTCAGAGTACATTTTCTGGAATTATTCATGATCATAGTTATTTTAAAAAAGATATATGCAAGACTCGTAATGATAATATAAATATTGTATCAAATAATGGTAATATAAATATGAAATCATATATTAATGAACACTTTCTAGGAGAAATTAATGTTGAATGCAATCACTGTAAAGCAAAGTATTTTGAAAGTGAAAGGGTATCAAATAAAGGTAACTCTTTTAATGATTGTTGTAATCATGGAAATGTAATACTTGAATCTCCTCCAGAATTTCCTAATGAATTAAAAAATTTATTTAATTCAGAATATTATATGTCCCGACAATTTTTTCAGAATATTCGTCGTTATAATAATTTATTCGCTTTTGCATCTTTCAAAGCAAATTTAGTAAATTTTAATGACAGGTGCCCTGGTCCTTATTGCTTCAAAATACAAGGACAAATTTATTATCAAATTAATACTGCTTTGCAGCCCGAAATAAATGAAAAGCCGTCTTATGCACAACTTTATATTGTCGATGCCAACGAAGCAATAGAAAATTGTATGAACGCTTTTAATGCAGATGTATACTTTGATATTGTACGATTGCTTGAAAATACTATGCGTACACATAATATTTTTGCTCAGTCGTACGAAATGATGGATGATGAATTAAAAAAGCAGATTGATTGTCAATCAGGAAATGAGTTACAATTAATTTTTCCTTTAAAACCAGAAGTAGATAGAAGACGTTACAATTTTCAAAGAACTAACGAAGTTGCTGCTATATTTTCTACCACCGCTGATGGAGAAATACCTGAAGCTTATGTTGTTATATGCAATAAAAATACAAAAGAGTTGCAACAAGTAAGTACAATGGATCCAAATGTTGAACCATAGATTTATCCATTATTTTATCTTCATGGATCACAAGGATGACATAAGAATTTGCAACACAAAGATGATAAAAGTAGAATATCAATATCAGCTTATACAAAATATAAAATTGCAATCAGAGAAGATTTTAATGTCTTTATCAGGGGCCAGCGTTCATTTCAACAGTATTTAGTTGATTCTTACGTTAAAATTGAGAAAGATTGTATAGAAAACTGTAAATCTCATCAGTCACAATTACGAGCTGCATCTTACAAAGGTGTGATTGATTATTTAGAAAAAAGAAACAATGACATTAAAAACGCATGAGTAGGAAAAATTCAAATTTTACCTTCTATTTTTGTTGGATCTCCACGTTATATGTTACAATGTTATCATGATGTTATGGCTCTGTTACGTCACGACGTATCTTTTATTTCTTTCATTTATAATTTCAAAGTATCTTTTCATGTCATGAACTAATTAAAACAGTTATTGAACAATAAAGGAATTTGTCAAGCTAAACAGAAAAAGCGAAACAGTAAAGAAACTCGAAGTTTAATATTGGTCAATAAAACTCTTAAGTTAGAAGAATTATAAAATGAAGTAGTTCAAGTCGACAACGAGTATTTCGAAATTACCAAGCGAATTCTAAAATCATTATGAAACATATTATTAAAATTTAAGAAAAAATTTATAAATCAAAATTAATGTAAAAGATAATAAATCTCATAAATAAATATGAGTATAAAATTCGAATGAAACAAATGACATTTGGACATTACCCCGGGTTTCTTATTGGTAACAAGTTTACGCTGTCCGTAAGTTCTATATTTCAAAGCAATTGCTAATACTACATATACATATATCGATTATTAAAATATATACGCATATGAAAATCTATTGTACTAAAAGTGTTAAAAGAAATTAATAAACCTCGAGGATCTATATATTCACATATCGTGCCTATTCATTTGTCTGCCCGTACCCAGCACCAATCTACTAAGAAATACTACAAGGTGAGAATATATAATTATTAAATAAACTCTTTATTTGAAAGTACTGAAATTATTCTTTAGTAATTTTCAATTGTGAGAGCGATTTCGTTTAATCAAATATTGGTGGAGCTTTTCCACCACTAGAATTCATACATCTTTATCTTAATGACTACATTTTTATAAATAAGTCAAATATTTCAAGAAAACATAATTCTTATATAAATCTATACAATTAAATAAATTACCTATTCACTTTTATTTAGTCCTGGTGCAAGCCAGGACCTAACAACTCAAACACAAAAAAAAGGAAATCAGATTTGTTTATTACAATGACATGCAGCCCACGCTGAAAAGAAATAGAAAATAATTTATTACCAGGTCAACAACCTTCTGATAGACCAGATCTTTCTACACGAGTATTCAATTTAAGGAGTCTCATATGTCAGCTATAGTTTCTTATTCATAAAAATTAAAAGTTTAAAGAACTCTTCAAAATTTTGATAAAAATTAATTTATACCTAGAAAAAAATTTCTGCAAATTTTCAAGTAGTCTTATCAACTCATTTTTTTATATGTGCTCACTCGAAACCCGCGTGTTTTCTATCTCATAGTAGTAAAAAGATAAACTTTAAGTGAGCATAAATAATAAAATCAGTCGACAAGGCTAACTAAAAATTTGCAGAGATTTTTTTCCAGGTATAAATTAATGTTTTTCAAAATATTGAAGAATTTTTTAAACTTTTGATTTTTATGAACAACAAACTATAGCAAACTATAGCTAGAATATAAGATTCCTTAAAAGAAAATTCCTCACTCGATTATATTATAAAAAGTAAATATTTTGGAGATATAGCAGCATAATTTTATGTGATTCGATTTGAAAAACATGGTTTACTTGATTGTCATATTAATAACATGGGGCTAATGCAATGAAAAAGACTACAATTTTTATAATTCCCAAACAGCTTCGAAATTTATTTGTACGAATTTTAATATATTATAGTTCATTAGAGCCAAACAAACTTTGGCAAGATTTTAAAGATTGTATGTCAAAAGATTTTACGCGATATCATTCTAGAGAAGATGGTTATTTAAGAGCAATGATTGATATTCAATTTATACGACCGTAAAAGTAAATCGTTAACTGACTTTCCACTTCAGTATTTAATGCAAATAATAAGAGAAAATATTTTAGAAAATCATACTGATGATATTAGTATTGAAGATTATTTAACTATCGGACATCAACGAATGAATAAACTGAATGAAAGATAAAAAATAATAGCTGAAAAAGTTTTAAATGCAGTACTTAATGGTGACGATGAATCTTGCTTTTTTATTGATGGTTCGGGAAAGACATTTTTATATAAAACCTTTTGGTATATTCTGAAAGGTAACTATACAAATATTTATATGATGGCTTTTACAGGTATTGCTGCTACATTACTACCTAAGGGGAAAACTGTACACAAAATATTTCAGTTACCTGTACTATTATTCTCAGACTCATCTTTGAATATTAAATTAGATTCATAAGAAGCTGCTTACTTAAAATCTACAGATGTATTTACTTAGAATGAAGCATCTATGACCCCAAGGTATGCTCTTGAAATAATAGATAGAAGTCTGCGTGATATTATGAACAACAATAAATTATTTGGTGGCAAAATTATCGTTTTATACAGCTATTTCCTGCCAAAGTTTTCGGAACTCGTAGCGAAACAATTTATTCATTAATCGCAGTTTAGATTGGAATAAATTTAATAAATTTTCTCTAACAAAATATGAAAGCTTTACCTGAAAAGACTCAATTTGTTCAATTTTTACTTGATGTTGGAAATGGAAAATTAACAAATAATTCTTTGAGTTTAGATTATTTTGCTGCTGATTATATTATTCCATCTGAAATAGACATAGATGACATTTATGGTAATATTTTAGCGAAGAAAGAATATCGAAAATCTATTATCTATGCTATTTTATATGTAAGAAATGCTGATGTCAACGAAATTAACGATAGAGTTGTTAATTTACTCGATGAGGCAGCGGAAAAAGTTTATACAAATATAGATAGCACAGAAAATTGTGATAATACTGGATTCCATTATACATTATTAACAATAGAATATTTGAATACTTCATCTCCTCAATCCTTTACCCCCTACGAATCAAAATTAAGATTAAATTTTATTGTTATGATTATAAGAAATCTAAATATGAGCGAAGGATCATGTAATGGTGCTAGATTACTAATTTTCAGTTTATTTAACAATATATTAAAGCGCAAAATATTGACTGGTGATAAAAAAGAAGCAATAGTATTTATAAATCTAATCACTTTGTACTCATCTGAAAGTGATTATCCGTTTATTTTTAAGCGAAGACAATTTCCAATTAAAATCGCTTTTGCAATGACAATTAATTAAGCTTGAGGTAAAAAAATTTGTAAAAATTGTAGTAGATTTAAGAAAGCAAGTCTTTAATCATGATCAGCTATACGTTGCTTACCCCGAGTTCGTTCATCGAATTCATTAAGAATTTATTCAGATAAATCTAATAAAATAAATATTAAGAATTATGTGTTTAAGGGGTGTCCTCATACCGGCACAGAGATCTACCTTATCTACATTTGAATTATGCATTTTAATAAAAATTTAACTATTTTTGACTAAAATTCATAGAAGAGGCATTCTTAACATTCTAAAGAATTTATTGCAACGTCAAAAGACAGAATAAAAGTGAAAATAAAGACAAAAACTGCATAATACGATTATTCATAACTACATTGAAAAGTTAATCGTATTAAGCAGTTTTCGCCTTTATTTTTACCCTTATATTGTCTTTCAACATTGCAATAAATTCTTTGGCATGTTGAGAATGCACCTCTCCTACAAATTTCAGTTATGAATAGTTAAATTTTTATTAAAATCAATAATTTAAATGTAGATAAGGTAGAACTCTATGTCGGTATGAGGATTCCCGTTGAAGAACTTTATTTGTAATGTACAGTACAAGTAACGATTGTTACTCAAATTTCATTTTGTCTTTGAGTAGATAAGCTATAGGCATACTGGATCAGGTTCATTCTGGATCACCCCCTCTCTCCTCAAAGTGATCCAGAACGTACGCATTGTAGATCACCTCAGTGATCTAGGATCCGAAAGTGATCCAGAACGCCTATAGCGTTTTCTACTATTTTTTTTTCTTTTTTTCTTTTTTTTTCTTACAAATGATTTTGTGAGAGATAGAATAATTTCATGAGTTTGACATTGTGAAGTGCACAGACAGTTTTATAAATTGGATTATGGTTTGTGCATATGGTAGCACACTTGAAAGATGGTTTTGATGGATAGCCGTATTGATTGATATTATAAGCAGGAAATTTGAATCGTAACAGCCATTTACGTTTGAATTCATTCAGAACAAAAATTTTAGTAGCATCATGTAAATATTCACAAAGTAAGTTTGCAATTTGAGAGTAGTCAAGCCCATCAGTATTCCAAGCTATTCCGTGATTATGTTTGAGGCGAATGTTTTCTTCTTGTAATTCGTCAGAGAGCCTTTTCCATGAAAAAGGTTTTTTGAATAGATGAACGATAGGATCACCACTGTCGTTGAGAGAAATGATTGCTATTTCCTTTAGAACATATTCACCACCCATTTGCTTAAAACCAATCATGTCTACCGCATATTCCATTTCGAAATATTAATTTTTTTACGTAAAAGTGGAGATAATTCAGACAAGCTTTCGAACATCTCCACTAATAGGATTGTACTGAATGATGCGATCGTGTAAGATCATGCAATAAGCTGAAGTATTAGCTGGAAAGTCAGTTTGAGACTCAAATTCTAGACGTACATCGACAGGAGCGCTCTTTAGAGATTCGTTTTGTCGTGAACAGTCAATAACTATGAGTGGTTCAAAGTTGATAAACTGAGACTTTGTCAACAATGGCTGTGAATCTCTTCCGTAATAGCTTTTCTGAAAATTAGCATACATATCATAGAGAATAGCAAATTGATTCTTAGATATGTCAAGATTGAGATTGTTGTATGGATAATATTGCGAATTCAAGAAAAGTCTCACATTACTAATATTACAGTGGTCGAAGCGACTGGCATTTTTAGATCTTGAACCTTTTTTTCCCGATTGTAATCCAAGAATCACGAAACGTGGTTTCTCCAATTGATTTGAAGTTTTTACCGTCCAGACGTGTTTATTTGTTATTGGAAGAAGAGGATATTCAAATAACTCCCATTAACGAAAACTCATAGAAATAGGATTATCTTTGCCAATGAAATTTAACAGCTGGATTTTTTGTTTATCTGATGCAATAACATATGGCATTAACCACTCTATCTTTGATATTTTTATTTGATAAGGTTCATATGTGGTTGCATTGTTGGCTACAGTACCTTCCTGTATTATAGCATTCAGGTCATTTCTTGATCTTGTGAGAATGAGTTCATGCTTCATATTAGCAACAATTTTCTTGTAATCTTCTGCGAAGCCTAAAATCATACTTAAAGGGATAGAAACGTCAAAATTTCCATGATCATCTACAATTGTTTTGTTTGCTTCTTCAACACCAAGCCAGCCTGCATTTTCTAATGTTAGAGTCTGATTTGGATTAAATGGAGTGCATCCCTTCATGAGACTACTCAAACCAACATTTTTACTTTTATCTACCTCTACAGCATTAAGTTCATATCGAATTTCATCAAACAGATGACAAATGCCATTGTTAACAAAATTAGTTTTAGTTAGTGCTTGTCCATCTGGTTTTTGTAATTTTCCACATACATGGATGTAACTACATGATGGTAAGAGGCATAAATCTTGATGCTGAATAGAAATACGGATTTCATCACTGTTATTGAAACTTAATGTGGAGTATGGTCGATGTGCGTGAACCTCATAATGAGCAATAGACTCATCGAATGCGACACCTGATTGAATGCTTAGAATTTCGTCCATTTTTCTGAAAGCAGCAGAGAATGATACAATTTATCTTTTTCCACGTACTTTGAGACCTATGCTTTTGAGAAACTGGATGCTCTTCCGTGTTAACGGTTTGAGTACCTTTGGACGACTGATGGTGGGTTGACATGATGGCTGACTTATACGCACACTTGAATTATAAACGGTTCCCATTATACAGATTTTATGTGAAGTCTAACAGTAATTTTCTCTTCTCGGAAATTCACTAAATTTCCGTCTTGATCAACGATTCGGATTTGAAGATGATCTATACTTTTAACATTGAGTGGTAAATATATGACATGTGATGGAACTTCTATGATTTTATATCCTGGAGGAACTTTTGGGAAAAACTCATGGATCGTGTGAACTTTTTTGTCGTTGATGTAAGCACCTGTAGTAATATTACACTCTACTCTGAGTGCGTTTATTTTCAATATCTTCACAGGTAAATCAGAGCTGTGATAAATGTCTTCATGAAGAACGCGACGAGTGAAACCGAGAAGACTGCCTATTGAATCGCGAGGTCTAAGATCTATCTGATGGCTGCAATAAATTTCACTTCTGAGAGTATTGTTGTTAGCTTTCAAGGAAAACTCGATGTCTTTAGATTTCAAATCTTTTTGCAAAAATTGATTAATAGCATCAATTTCATAACTGCCAGTAGGAATAGTAATAATCTTCTCTCCGTTTATATGAAGTTTATTATTCGAATCGTCAACATTGGGAATCGAGTTGAATGTTAAAAGTTCAACTAAACCCAAAACAAAATTCTTATGCTGTGGTAGTTCTATTGAAGGACAATATTTCGCTTCTAAGATAGAAGATTTGCCTGAAAGACTCAAAGTGAAACTATCTTCCATGACTGTTTGAAAAAGAATGATCCTCCTTGTCTGAAAACTCTTCTTTTATAGTCTTTCACACAAGAATTGAAGACAAAGATGTCCACAAATGAATGAGTCCAAATTTTGATATCTTTTATAGTTGTATTTCACTTCTTCCACGTTAAAATATAACATGAGATCTATAGGGGGTTTAAGATCACCAAAACTATCAAAATAAATCACTTCAGAACCTCGTTTTCGATAACATACCCAGTGAGTGCCTCTATTTTGAAAATCATCTAAGTTAACTATAGCAGATTCGTTATGCCATGGGCCATCAGAAGGTAGATTATTTCTCATAAAAACACCTCGAAAATATGGGATTTTCATGATACGAGCATACTTTATAAGATCATAGTCAGTCAGTGCACGATTTGGCAAAGTTTAATCGAAGTTTTTTTTTTAACTTGACCATTACCGATATGAGGTTTCATAAATAATCCCATTCCAGTTTTATATGGTTTAAGATAGAGACCTTTTCCTAGAGCAATAGCTTTCATAGTTTTATTATGTCTCTTACTTTCTTCATAATTTTTCTGTGCAGCTTTAGCCTCATTTACTGCTTTAGCTATTCCAGCAGCTCCTCCAGCCAGAGCACCAGTTGCACTTAGTGCTGCGAACAATGGTATGAGAAAAGGCAGAGCGCCACCTATTTTTGATGGAACAGGTAGAATACGTGGAATGATAATTTTTTTCTTACCGCCAACGATCTTGAGAGCTTCACGTGCACCTTTTATAGCGGACTGTATAACTTTGCGAGAATGTTTACTTGGTTTTAATGATTTTTTACTTGCAGTTACTAATTTACTCAATTTTACACCCATTCCTGTCTTTCCTTTTAATTTCATAGCATTTGCAACAACAAAAGCAGTTGCTTTTTCGCTAAGACTTGCATTTTTGGCTCTAACACGCTGCCAAGCTTTATCAGCGAGCTTCATGTCAGCGACTTTTCGATCAGCATTTTTATCAGAATAAGATATGTCATGTTCTTTGCATGCTTGATCAAGTGGATTGATACCTGTATCACCTCTTTTTAGACGCTTTTTCAGTTTTGTTCCGGGACCACAATATTGATATCCAGGAATATGCATTTCAATAGGTAAGTTATTGATTACTTTATCAAGTAACCCTTTACCCTTAGGGTGCTTCCACGATTTGTGTACGAGCATCTCTCTTCGAGTGCTGATTTACAACTGATGATCAAAATATAAAACAAGCGTTTATATTTAGAAAAGGTCAATCTTAGATTTGACTTTGTTACGTAAACATGAATTTTACTGACTAGGAGAGTATCAGACCTCCGGATCACGGATTTTGCTTAAACGTTGGGATAAGTTTTCAGATGTCAAAATATAAAAGGAAACAAAATTTTAGACCCCAACGCTTAATATTTCCCTAGTTACAGGCAATTAAAGAAAATCACTAAAAAAGTTACTAGATTTTTAAACGCATATAGTTCCTTAGCATTGATAGCTAGGAGCTTAAAACTTTTTTTAAATGAAAGCTGAGCTCAAATCCTTTCGAAATAGTAGTTATAGCATGTCAAAATATTATTTTTTCCCAAAGTTATAGCGTAATAAACATTAGACCCAATTTCAGCTTTTGTTATTAATTAATGTTTTAAAAAGAAAAATCAGGTCCAATGTTTATCACGCTATAACTTTGGGAAAAAATAATATTTTGACATGCTATAACTACTATTTCGAAAGGATTTGAGCTCAGCTTTCATTTAAAAAAAGTTTTAAGCTCCTAGCTATCAATGCTAAGGAACTATATGCGTTTGAAAATCTAGTAACTTTTTTAGTGATTTTCTTTAATTGCCTGTAACTAGGGAAATATTGAGCGTTGGGGTCTAAAATTTTGTTTCCTTTCATATTTTGACATCTGATAACTTATCCCAAAGTTTGAGCAAAATCCGTGATCCGGAGGTCTGATACTCTCCTAGTGAGCAGAACGTCAAACTTCCCGTTGGCAACTTTGATTTTGAGAAAACGAAAAGGAGATTTTGAGAAAACGAACATGGAGAGTTACTTCCAGATAATATACGAGCAGTATTTTGTGGCCCATCGAACTGTGGAAAAACTAATAGTTTATTAGCTCTAATTACACACCCTAATGGTCTTAGATTTGAAAATTTGTATGTATACTCTCAATCCTTAAATCAACCGAAATACCAATTTCTTCAAAAAGTTTTAGAACCAATTGAAGGTATATCATATCTACCGTTCAGTGAACATGCATCTGTAGTGTCTCTAGATGAAGCCCTACCTAATTGAATTATGATTTTTGATGATGTGGCTTGTTAGAAGCAGGATAACGTCAGAGCTTTTTTCTGTATGGGGAGACACAAAAGTGTAGATAGCTTTTATCTATGTCAGTCATATGCTCATATACCGAAACATCTCATCAGGGACAATATTAATTTGATGGTAATTTATCGTCAAGATGATGTTAATCTTAAACATATCTATGAAGACCATGTGAATACTGACTTAACTTTAAATAAATTTCGAAATCTTTGTACAGAATGCTGGAAGAATGACAAGTATGGATATATTGTTATTGACAAAGATAGAGCAATGAATGATGGTAGATATAGAAAAGGATTTGACTGTTTTGCCATTAAAAAGGAAGTATAAATCTTAATCTTTGCAGTTTGATTGTAGACAGCATCTTGTCAGCATGCCTGACTTTAAGAAAGAAAAAAATGTTCTTAGCGAGCTCTTACGAGCACGCGAGGCTATTAAAAAAAATACTCTTTGTTAAAAAAGGAGAGAGATGATTTTGAAAAGGTTATTGGTGATACTTTAAAACCAGTTATTACACCACTTGAAAAGCTTGTCGATTCGACAACTGAAAGTTTGTCACGTTCTAATCACATTTCGGCCATAGACAGTAACAGAAAATCGGCAAAAAAAAGATTGAGATTTGATGAATCAAGTTATATTGTAAACGATATTAATAACTCGGGTTCGGCGTTTGATAATGATGCTTCTAATGGCGATGATTTTTCTCCGATAAATAGCACAATGATGAATTCATCATTCAATTCTGCAAATTCATCATTCAAATCTATATATTCACCATTTGTATCTGCGCATAAAGAAACTGAACCGACAGACTTTTTATCAATGCTAAATGGAAGCCGCAGCAAAATCGATAACATATACGGAGTGAGAAAAGTCAGTGGGGTATACATGATGGGTGATTCACAAATTCAATTTGATGATAAAATGATAAAAGTGAAAGATTTAAGTTTTCCTAAAAGCAGTGGTCTAATGGAATTGCTTTTCAAAAAAGAACCAGATGATAATCTTTTAAGTACAACAGATCGCAAGAACTATCGCATTATCCTGGAAGCAACAAATGCCCATAGAAAAAGACATAGCAAAAGTGAGAATATACGCTCTTCGAAGAGTAGAAAATATTCAAAAATCATAGCACCAATGTTCCGCAGTGATCGTAATAGAATGTCTACCAGCGGAGGAGGTCTCATACCTAAATATAAAATAGCAAATAAGAATACTTCCATAGATCTAGTCTACTGGGATGATCCGAATGAGCTTGTCGAAAGACTGCGATTATTAATAGCCGAACGATCTGCTGGAAATAATAATCACAACAATGAAATCCAATCAATCATAGAGGAACTACGTGAAGCTGGGCATATATATTGACGTACACAATTTTCAAATCAATAGTAGTATCATGAGTCTCGATGTGTTTGGAAGAAAACTTGAGGGCTCGCAAGTGAGTCGTGGTCCTCGACGTATTGGATTCAATGTTACATCAGATGGTGATTTTGATTTAGAAAATAAGCGGCTTTGCAATATTGGAGAGGCTAATAATCCAAATGATGCCATTAGTTTGAATTCACTAAATAATATCCTACAGAAAGAAGTTGATTACTTATCTTCTAAAATTATAGAAGTTGTTAAAGCTATACAAGAATATGAGAACGAAGCTGAAATATATAAAGCAGAAATAGACGAAAAATTAACTTATGTCTATGATATGACTCAACGAAATTTTGCAAGTATTGAATATATAATTAAAGAAATGAATAGACAATCGGATATTGCTAAAGTTGAAGTTTAAGATGGAACGTCAAAGAGTAGTTGAAGAGCTACACAAGCCAGCACGTCGAAGGTACAAGCGAAGAAAATATGACATACGCGGATTAGATGAGACTTGGCAAGCTGACCTTGTAGAAATGATACCTTATTTTGAGGAAAACAAAGGTTTTCGCTATTTACTAACTGTCATAGATATATTTTTAAAGTATGCATGGGCTGTACCAGTCAAATCGAAGAGTGGCAATGATGTTACTCTAGCTATGAAGTCAATATTAAAACAAGAACGGGTGCCATCGAATTTACAAACTGACCCAGGAAAAGAATTCTACAATTCAAACTTTCAGAATCTTATGAAAAAGTATAAGATAAATCACTACTTTTCGCATAGTAATCTTCATGCAAGCATATGTGAACGCTTTAATAGAACTTTAAAAAATGCAATGTGGTTAGAATTCAGCAAACAAGGAAGTTATAAATGGTTGGATATTCTGCCTGAGTTAGTGAAAGCATACAATTCAAGAAAACATCGGACAATAAGAATCGAGCCTGAAAACGTTACGAAGATAAATGAAAAAGAAATCAAGAAAAATTACCCAACTAAAAAAAGACCCGTAAAAAAACCAAAATTCAAAGTAGGAGATAAAGTGCGAATAAGTAAGATAAAACAAGTTTTTGAAAAAGGTTTTACACCAAATTGGTCAACTGAAATTTTCACAATAACAAGAATTGTAAAAACCAATCCCATAACTTACCACGTCAAAGATTATTATGATGAACCAGTCTCCGGCGGCTTTTATGAAACGGAAATTCAAACGACTATGTATCCAGAAATTTATTTGGTAGAAAAAGTTTTAAAGAAAAGTGGTAAACGTGTATATGTTAAGTGGTTAGGTCTAAATAGCAAGCATAATAGTTGGATAGATAAAAATGAGATTATTTGAATAAGCTAAGATGTATTTTACAACGTATTTCAGTGTAATAAATAAAAAAGAAAAAAATTTAATTTTATTATGTTCATTAATTTAAGTTATATATAAAATATTTTTATTATTAAAATTTTCTTTTTATGGTTCAATATAAATATAATAATTATAAGTGGTGGTGATAAATAAAAACAATTATATAATGTTTAATAATTTTCATTTATTCATGTATTCTTATTATGTACAATTTACAATAAATAGTTTGAAAAATAATTTGACGAGTATATTTTTATTTATTTTAAGCCCGATCGAATTTAAAAGAAGATCCTTCCAGGTATATTGCAATCAAACGCAGTTTATTTGCATTATCACAGAGATTGTAGAAAAATTCTTCATCTTTTAAGATTGCAGATGAAATCTTTTCTGGTAAGAAGACTTGGAAGCTTTGGTCGAAATCTGCTACGACCTTGGTTCCAAATCTTGTCTTGACTTGTTTCAGTGCAGTCACCATGTACTGCTGGTCTTTTTCTAAGTCTGTGACTTTCTTCCTTGGCAGAAAGTCGCTTCCAGCAATCTTGTTTAGTGCAGATAAATCCATTCTAAAAACAAGAAAAAGTAAAAAAAATTAAAAATTTCTGTTAGAGAAAAATTTTGATGAAAAAAAAATAATGTTTTTTGGTAAAAAAATAAATTGTAACTTACTTAAAAAGTTAGTCGATTTTAGATTTCTTTGTGCAAGGTTGATCGTCCTCAAGCTCTTCGATTACTTGAATGCGCTCCTCATTGTGGTCCATTGGTTGATATAGCCCATTCCCCACTTCGATGTCTGCCCTTTCCATTGCTACTCGTAATATATCCTTTTTTTCTCCTTCCTGGGAACTTGCCCCCTCCATTGATGGATGCCAGTCATTCATGAACTCCTCTAACACATCATACTCAATGATAATTTGCTCGTCTTCATAAAGTGACATCCCCACTCGCTGTGCACTATTTTCATTGGTTGCTTCATCCCTTCTCTCGATTTCCCTCTCTCTTTCATTCTCTGTAGCATCAATTTCTACTCGTGTATCTCCCCTCCTCATTTCTACCTCCCGCTCTTTTTCTTTTTTTTCAGCAGCCATTTTTCTTGTATATTCCCTCTCTACTTCAAGTGCAGCTTGCGCCATCTGTATTTCTTCAATTTTATAATGTCCCCAAGGTAAAGTATCTGTGCTATCAGGCAATAAAAATCTCTTATCATCGTGAGAACTTAGAGCAATTTTTCTCTGTTTTTCAGTATGCACAGTATGCAATTTTGAACGGATATTGCACTGTTCACGGTATATAATAGTGAGATCCTGAAGACAGCTTCGGTAATCCTCAAAAGTAATTGATTTTTTAACAACACTGGACTTTATACCTTTGGCTTTCTTTATAACTTCTCCTCCATCGATTGAAATACTATACATTTTGCTTCGTAATCCTATAAATTCTGTCATTATCTTACCATTACATTCGTCTTTCATCAAACCCGGAACTTTCTTATTAACTCGAGGAATTTCGAACGGATTATTTTCTTCATAATCGGAAGTATCAAATTTATGTATGTCCTCTTCTATTATTTTGTACATGTCAACATCCTCAACTTCGTATATGAGACTATCAGTATCAGTATACAAAAGTTTGCATTTGTCTCCAACTCGCTTTTTCATATACGAATAATGTAAATCATAAACTAATGTTTTTGATAATTCTAAAATGCAAAATCCAACATAAATTGGTTTCTTGATTGTGATGCTCGTTCTCTTCATTTGAATGGCAACTAAATTCTCATAAAAAATAGCACAGCTGTGAAAATTTGGTAGAGCTATGCCCCACACAGCATGAAATATTGCAGTGAAACTTTCACTGAAATATTGTGCTGAAATATTGTCACAAGATTGCAGCAATCTTGTCTTAACATTGCTAAGAAGTTTCATGAAACATTTCAGTGTGATATTGCTGCAAACTTGCTACAAGGTTACAGAAAATAATTCAAGCAATATTGCAAGGAACCTTTCATGAAAGGTTGCAGCGAGGTTCCTGCAAGGTTTTATAAAACATTTCATGAAATATTGCAAGAAACCTTTCATGAAAGGTTGCAGCGAGGTTTCTGCAAGATTTTAGAAACAATTCATAAAATATTGCAAGAAAACTTTCATGACATGTTTCAGCGAGGTTTCCAGCAAGATTTTAGAAATATTTCATGAAATTTCGCAAGAAACCTTTCATGAAAGATTGCAGCGAGGTTTCTGTAAGATTTTAGAAATATTTTATGAAATGTTGCAAGAAACCTTTTATGAAAGGTTGCATACAGGTTTCCAGCAAAATTAAGAAAACATTTTATAAAATATTGCAAGGAACCTTTTATGAAAGGTTGCAGCAAGGTTTCTGCAAGATTTTAGAAATATTTCATGAAATTTCGCAAGAAACCTTTCATGAAAGATTGCAGCGAGGTTTCTGTAAGATTTTAGAAATATTTCATGAAATATTGCAAGAAAACTTTCACGAAAGGTTGCAGCAAGGTTTTCAGCAGGATTTAGAAATTATTTCATGGAATATTGCAAGGAACCTTTCATGAAAGGTTGCAGCGAGGTTTCCGCAAGATTTTAGAAATATTTCATGAAATATTGCAAGAAACCTTTCGTGAAAGGTTGCAGCGAGGTTTCTGTAAGATTTTAGAAACATTTCATGAAATATTGCAAGAAAACTTTCACGAAAGGTTGCAGCGAGGTTTCTGCAAGATTTTAGAAACATTTCATGAAATATTGGACGAAAACTTTCACGACATTTTTTAGCGAGGTTTTCAGCAAAATTTAGAAAACATTTCATGGAATATTGCAAGGAACCTTTCATGGAAGGTTGCAGCAAGTTTTCTGCAAGATTTTAGAAATATTTCATGAAATATTGCAAGAAACCTTTCATGAAAGGTTGCAGCGCGGTTTCTGTAAGACTTTAAAAACATTTCATGAAATATTGCAAGAAAACTTTTATTACATGTTTCAGCGGGATTTTCAGCAAGATTTAGACAACATTTTGATGGAATATTGCATCGAACTTTCTATGAAAGATTGCAGCGAGCTTTCTGCAAGATTTTAGAAACATTTTATAAAATATTGCAAGAAACCTTTCACGAAAGGTTGCAGCAAGGTTTCTGCAAGATTCTAAAAACATTTCATGAAATATTGCAAGAAACCTTTCACGAAAGGTTTCAGCGAATTTTCCAGCAAGATTTGGGGAACTTTTCATGGAATATTGCAAGAAACCTTTCATGAAAGGTTTCTGTGAGGTTCCTAGCAAGATTTGGGGAACATTTTACGAAAAATCGCAAGAGACCTTTGATGAAAGGTTGCAGCAAGGTTCGTGCAAGATTTTAGAAACATTTTACGAAATATTGCAAGATACCTTTTATGAAAGGTTTCAACGAGGTTTCCAGCAAAATTTGATGAATATTTTATGAAATATTACGAGGTATCTTTTGTTAAAAGTTGCAGTAAGATTTCTGCAAGGTTTTTGACAAGATTTCTAAGATATCACAAAAAATATTGCTATGTACATTTCGCCAATGGTTATTACCATATTTTTGGCAATCTTTATAAAATATTCCAGAAAAGCGTTTTACCAAAAGTATCAGCAAAGTTTCATAAATAATTTCAAAATGAAAGTGCAGCAAACCTTTCATAAACAGTTTCAGCAATAATTCCGCAAGTTTTTATAAATATTAGAAACAAAACCTTTTATTTCAATATTCTCTACTTCTCTCAAAAACGATGCTGAGGAATTTTTTCTTCTTGTGCACAAATATTGATAATAATACTATTGCGCTCAACTAGTAATTTATAGATACAACGATTAATACTTAAGCAAATAAGAAAAACTTTATTACACAAGGATATAAAATCCTGCCTACTATTAAATATTACTGCAGCAAGCTTTTGGCAAGATTTAAGAAATATTTTACAAAATATTGCAGGAAACCATACGGAAAGGTATGAGCGTTGTTCGCGGCAAAATTTGGGAAAAATTTCATAAAATATCACGAGAAACCTTTCATGAAAGATTGCTTCAAGGTTTCTTGAAATGTTGCTGCGAGGTTTTCATGAAAGGCTGCTGCGAGATTTTTAGAAATATTTCAACCAGGTTCTAGCGCGGACATATAAATGTTGCTGTAATATCTCATAAAAAGTTGCTACGAGGTTTTCTGCAAGGTTACGGCGAGATTTTCTGAAAAATTGCTGCGTGGTTGCTTGAAATGTTTTTGCTATTTTTCCCGCAAGATTCCTGTGAGGTTTCTTGAAATGTTTCTGTTACATTTCCTGAAAGATTGCTGCGAGGTTTCCTGCAAGGTTGCGGCGAGGTGTTCTAAAAGATTGCTGCAAGGTTTCTTGAAATGTTTCTGTTACATTTCCTGAAATATTGCCGTGAGTTTTTCATGAAAGGTTGCTGCGAGGTTTTCTGAAAGATTGCTGCGAGGTTTTTAGAAATATTTCAACCGGGTTCTAGCGCGGACATATAAATGTTGCTGCAATCTTTCATGAAAGGTTGCTGCGAAGTTTCGAAACTTTCATGAAACCTTGCAGCAACCTTGTAGCAATCTTTCATGCTGTGTGGGGCGTGCTTCTGCTCCATATCTACCAGTAAATTTATTTACCAATCAGACATCAACTCGAGACCGCTCTCGCTCAATGCACTTTCCATAGACAGCATTGATTAACAATTTATAAAAAAGTTTTTCAAATTCGTTCTTAGCCTGCATTCTTTTTTGAGTATTCAATTCCACATAAGGTTTAAGCCATGCCTTTTGCTCAAAACTCAAAATTCTATGCACTTTTTTTAGTCGAAGTCCATTTTCCAGCACTTGTCTGAGTGTTCGATAGTAAATAACATATCTCTCCTTGTTCTTCAAAGTAGTGAGAAGTTTCTTTTGTTTCGAGCCATGTGGCGCACTGTGCTCTGAAAAAAAAGAATGAAAAATCTCGATGTGCATCGTGTATTTCCTCAGGATACTCCAAATCTACTTCAGCAATATATCCAATAACTGAATCTGTCGGTGCGTTGTAAAAGTTTGAATTCGTCTCATATTCTACCCATTTGAATTTTCCGACTGGCAAATATTGAACCATTGCCCATCCATAAAGATTATTAATATCAAAGTACATAAGTGTTTTCATTTTCTGTTTTTCATCATACGAAGAGCCCATATATGGATTGTTCGCCTTGGCATAGCGATTACAGCATTCACTTATCCCTCCCCGAATACCTGCTTCAATGAACATCAACATATCTATATCTGTAAGAAGCTCCAGTTCTACCTTCATCATTTTTAGCGCTGCTGAAAATGTCAAGCCTGGAGACGTATGAAAGTGAGCTGGACATAAACCGTAAGCTTTGAGAGATGTTTCTCGAAAACTTTCAAATACATCCGCCAATAGTAAAACATCTGTTTTTAAGTATAAATCCGAATACTCGCCTAATGTCCTTATATTGAACTTACTCCAGACTTGAATAGCATGCTCATAGTCTTCATCAGCAATATGAGAATCGGTGAGTTGGTTATAAAATTGATTTTTCTCTGGCAATTTCGTAACTAATAACTTATCCAATCCATCTACAAAATCATATGGAAATATACCTTTACGTTTGAGAAAATCAATTTTCTCATCTGTAAATCCATCAGTTCGAAACTCTTTTATCAATATCGGCACATTTTCCAAGTATGATGCAAGTTTTTCTAATGACGAAGGAAGAAAACGCCGAGAATCTATGAATCTAAAACTTAGGTCACTGCCATCTATGTATTTTGTAAAAGAAATATATTTTTCCTTATTATGTGGCAATAGCGTAACTCGTCCTCCCATCAATGAAGATGTGGCTATCTCTTTCAAAATGAAGTGTGTATCGTAATTGAGGTTATGAAAAACCAAAGGAATAAATTTTGAATACTTGTAATTCAAATTACATGAATTATGTGCACCTCTGAAACTAATGTAAAAAAAATAGATATTTTAAAAAAATTTGCATGATAAAGTAAATTTTTTTTTTCATTGAAATATAACTATAATTAATATCTTACCGTCCTGTGAGATGACAGTGATCTCGTACTGCGAATTCTTCATCACGGATTAGTTTTCGGCATATGTGACAAATGGTTGACCTCTGAAAAGACAATTCTTCTAAATCCGTAAGTTTTAATGGTTTCGGATTCTTGTAGAGTTTATCAATTTCCTCACTGATTGATTTTAATTCTTGAACAAACCATTGTGCAGGAGTCTGTCCGTCTTCGATATTTTTTCTATATGACTTATAAAAAGATAAGCTGTCATCAAAGCTACATTTTATATGATATCCTATGCTATATGCTTCATGAAGTTGGAAGGCAATCTCATTCATTGTAGACTTCAGTGAACATTCAAAATCAGCATAAATAATAAAAGGAACTTTTTCGCTTTTATAATAATCTTCAAATTTCAGAATGTTGTTCTGCGAGTCAGGTAGATTAATTCGACAATGATTCAAATTCTAACAATCATTTTCATGAACTTGCAATATTTCTTCATTATAAAAGACTTGTAAACATCTTTCACAATGGTATGATTTTACATGTGTCTTAGATAGTTGAGATTTCAGAAGACGAGACATATTTTTTATCCAAACGTAGTGGTATTTGGGTAAACTAATATCATCAGAATGATTATCTTTTGCATACTCATCGATGTAAAAGTCTTGGATGATGAGTAGATTGACATGCTTTTCCTTTTTATTCGATGTAATGTGGCAAGGTGATACTTCAAACTTTTGTCCAAACTTCTTCAACATGTACACATTTACTGAAATATTATTCAGTTCTTCAAATTTTGGAACATTTTTAAGTGTCACTGGAAATTCTATGTTATTAAATTTCAACTTGTTCTCATGCATGCTATATTGATTAACTCTATTAGTATTAGTTCCACTTGGATATATTGCTGAGAGGATAGCATACTTGAAACATTGATTGTCATTGTTACGAACATTGACACATGCTTTTTTCTTTTGTATAAATGGTGGTAGAGGAATGTACGAGCTGCCCTTGATCGGAGAATATTTTTTCATATTTATACTCAGACTTATAATGCTTTTTGGAGCCCAGCTAGAATCTTTTTCCTGAAATTCTTCTATCTGTGTCAAAATAGAATCTTTGATATTTATTTTGAACCATTCTTCTAGATTCGTTGACATGAAAATTGAAGTACTTGTGGTTGTAAAATATTTAATATCTGTCAATTCTTCACTACTTTTCTGTATAGAAAATTCTGCGGTGAAATCTGAATTCACTTTCAGAGCACTATATTCTTCTAAGCATGACTGTACATGTACTTTAAAGAGTTCTTAGGCGTCGTTTAAAAAACTTAAAATATCCACATGATTTATATTTACCACTACGCCAGTTCTAATTCTGTTTTCGAAAGCTGACTGCACATCTCGCCATTCAACAGAAGCTTCTATTTCTTCAGATTGCAGACCACCTCCTCGTTGAAGATGATGTTCAAATTGAACTTGAATACCCGAAAGATGTAACACACAAGTTTGACATCTCTGCTTTTCTCCTCTTGTAAGATCAGAATTGACAATTTTTTCATTTAATTTCTCTAAACTACCATTGCACATATCTATCCAATAATGGAGATCGGTATTGTTCAGTTCATTTACATTTTGTAAAGCATCACGGAGTAGTTGCACAAGACGTTCAAAGAAATTAATTGAAGACATTTTTTTTTCTTTTTATTTAAAATAACCTTTCACAAACACAAACTTTCACGATTAGTAAAGTTTAGTCCCGATGACTATGTACACTCACGACTCCTCTGACGAAGTATGCTCATCCAGAAACCTTCAGTCCTTTTTAAAGGTAAGTTAACAAAACGAGAGATAGAAAATTCAATTAACTAACCAATAGTAAAACGGAGTGCAAGTTTTCCAGAAAAAGAGAGGTTTTCACGGGTAGGGATGAATTTTTTACCTTTTTTAACCTATCAGAATCATTTCTTAGTTTTAACCAATGAGGATTGAGCGATTTTCCATCGTCCAATCTTAAAAAGTTAGAGGGGGAGTGACTATCATCTTTTGGTTTAAGCAGTGAAAACTGAGCTATTTTCCATCGTCCAATCTTAAAAAAGTAAGAGGGGAATTGCTTGACATAAACTTACGATTTGAAAATTTTCTATTCTCATTTCCCGATATTAATTCATACTGAAACATCCAACGCTACGAGATGGCTAGAACTCGTGATTACGATATGCTGTTCAAAAATTATATCATGCAGTCTGCGGAAGAAGAAAGCATTTATATATGTGATATTCAAGGATTTCAAAGAATATCAGAGGATTCTTTTATTTTCAAAGAAGTTAGTTTCCTCAATTTTAGAAAAGCAGCTTTACCTACAGTCTATGTTTTCAAATCTCCAATTACATGGGAGGAATTAAATACAGAAGAAAAATGCATGGCTCAGTGGGTGGAAAGGTTCCATCACGGTATAGCATGGAATTCCGGAGATATTCCATATCATCGTCTACAATGTGTTTTCCAAATCTGCTCGCAAGGAATCAAAAAATTATTTGTCAAAGGAGAGCAGAAAGTGCAATGGTTGAAAAATCTTTTACCAAGTGTGTAAGTAAAAATATATTTAAATTTTTATATTCAAATTAATCATTTTCTTATTACTTTTCATACTTTTTTATACTTTTTTATACTTTTTTAATACTTTTTATACTTTTTTTATACTTTTTTATGCTTTTTTTTTATACTTTTTATACTTTTTCATACTTTTCTCATACTTTTTAATACTTTTTTCATACTTTTTAATAATTATTTCATACTTTTTAATACTTTTTTCATACTTTTATATTATAGTTTAATTATTCTGTTTATTTTATTTGCAGGTCAATTTCAAATGTTGAAGATTTCGGCTCTCCAGCATTAGAAGAAATAATAGGTGATAAGCACCACTTCTGCTTGAACCACGTTTTCTGTATAAGAAGAAAAAGACCCGTGTGTGCAGTCAATAATACGATTGCTATACGAGCATGGCTACGAAATTACTTAAATATTAATGATAAAGATGAGGTTGATAATTATTTTAAACAAAACAAAAAAATTAAATGTACATGTTTATATTTTGCAAATGAATAAAATTTAAAAAATTTTTTTATTATCTTATTAAAATACTATAATAATTGTATTTCTAAAATGAAAAAATAATTGTATTTCTAAAAAGAAAAAAATAATTGTATTTCTAAAATGAAAAAAATAATTATATGTGATTTTAAAAAAATAAAAATTTTATCGATGATTACTACAATTTAATTTAATATTCCCAAAACCAACTACTATTTTTAATTATAATAATTTATTTAAGTAAAAAAAATTTTTTTTTATAAAATAGATTATATTACATATCTATAGGAAGGCTCATGAAATAAGCGAGATTAAGATTTTATGAACTATTATTATTTTTTTTTTTTTTATTGAATTAAAATTTTTATTACATATTTTTACGCCAGTTACAAAAATTCTTTTTTATATTTACATAAAAAATACATATACATAAATTTATTTTTCAATCGAGATATGTGATGTTTTCTGTTATCACGGGATCACTGCATGACGAAACTGTTCCCTCATCCTCCTGCGTTGATTTAGGGAATCTGGCATTCTCATCCTCCTGGTTAGACTTAGGAAGCCTTGTATTCATTATAATTTTTTTCCCTGAATTGTTAAGCTGCAAGATTCGTCTTGCAGGAGGAGGTCTATTCTCCTGGATAGTAGCGCTGCCATTCACCTCTGAAAAAAGGAAAAAAAAATTAATTAGTTATTCAGATAAAATTATTATTTAAAAAAAAAAAATTAATATTTTAATCTTTTTTTCTTTTTTTATTTTAATAAAATATTTTTTGTTTTTTTTAACTTACTTGTACCTGAGGGTCCTGGCTGCGGAGACGTCTCCCGAAGTTGTGATCCTGAAACCGAAAAAATAAATATTTTAATCTTTTTTCTTTTTATATTTAACGAAATATTTTTTGTTTTTTTTAACTTACTTGTGCCCGAGGGCCCTGGTTGCGGAGACTTCTCCCGAAGTTGTGATCCTGAAACAGAAAAAATAAATATTTTAATCTTTTTTCTTTTTATATTTTAATGAAATATTTTTTGTTTTTTTTAACTTACTTGTGCCCGAGGGCCCTGGTTGCGGAGACTTCTCCCGAAGTTGTGATCCTGAAACAGATAAATAAATATTTTAATCTTTTTTCTTTTTATATTTTAATGAAATATTTTTTGTTTTTTTTAACTTACTTGTGCCCGAGGGCCCTGGTTGCGGAGACTTCTCCCGAAGTTGTGATCCTGAAACAGAAAAAAAAAATATTTTAATCTTTTTTCTTTTTATATTTAACGAAATATTTTTTGTTTTTTTTTAAACTTACTTGTGCCTGAGGGCCCTGGTTGCGGAGACTTCTCCCGAAGTTGTGATCCTGAAACAGAAAAAATAAATATTTTAATCTTTTTTCTTTTTATATTTTAATGAAATATTTTTTGTTTTTTTTAACTTACTTGTGCCCGAGGGCCCTGGTTGCGGAGACTTCTCCCGAAGTTGTGATCCTGAAACAGAAAAAATAAATATTTTAATCTTTTTTCTTTTTATATTTTAATGAAATATTTTTCGTTTTTTTTAACTTACTTGTGCCCGAGGGCCCTGGTTGCGGAGACTTCTCCCGAAGTTGTGATCCTGAAACAGAAAAAATAAATATTTTCTTTTTTTTTCTTTTTATATTTTAATGAAATATTTTTTGTTTTTAACTTACTTGTGCCCGAGGGCCCTGGTTGCGGAGACTTCTCCCGAAGTTGTGATCCTGAAACAGAAAAAATAAATATTTTAATCTTTTTTCTTTTTATATTTTAATGAAATATTTTTTGTTTTTTTTAACTTACTTATGCCCGAGGGCCCTGGTTGCGGAGACTTCTCCCGAAGTTGTGATCCTAAAACAGAAAAAATAAATATTTTAATCTTTTTTCTTTTTATATTTTAATGAAATATTTTTTGTTTTTTTTTAACTTACTTGTGCCCGAGGGCCCTGGTTGCGGAGACTTCTCCCGAAGTTGTGATCCTGAAACAGAAAAAATAAATATTTTAATCTTTTTTCTTTTTATATTTTAATGAAATATTTTTTGTTTTTTTTAACTTACTTATGCCCGAGGGCCCTGGTTGCGGAGACTTCTCCCGAAGTTGTGATCCTGAAACAGAAAAAAAAAATATTTTAATCTTTTTTCTTTTTATATTTAACGAAATATTTTTTGTTTTTTTTAACTTACTTGTGCTCGAGGGCCCTGGTTGCGGAGACTTCTCCCGAAGTTGTGATCCTGAAACAGAAAAAATAAATATTTTAATCTTTTTTCTTTTTATATTTTAATGAAATATTTTTGTTTTTTTTTAACTTACTTGTGCCCGAGGGCCCTGGTTGCGGAGACTTCTCCCGAAGTTGTGATCCTGAAACAGAAAAAAAAAATATTTTAATCTTTTTTTCTTTTATATTTAACGAAATATTTTTTTTTTTTTTAACTTACTTGTGCTCGAGGGCCCTGGTTGCGGAGACTTCTCCCGAAGTTGTGATCCTGAAACAGAAAAAATAAATATTTTAATCTTTTTTTCTTTTATATTTTAATGAAATATTTTTGTTTTTTTTTAACTTACTTGTGCCTGAGGGCCCTGGTTGCGGAGACTTCTCCCCAAGTTGTGATCCTGAAACAGAAAAAATAAATATTTTAATCTTTTTTCTTTTTATATTTTAATGAAATATTTTTCGTTTTTTCTAACTTACTTGTGCCCGAGGGCCCTGGTTGCGGAGACTTCTCCCGAAGTTGTGATCCTGAAACAGAAAAAATAAATATTTTCTTTTTTTTTCTTTTTATATTTTAATGAAATATTTTTTGTTTTTTTTTAAGTTACTTGTGCCCGAGGGCCCTGGTTGCGGAGACTTCTCCCGAAGTTGTGATCCTGAAACAGAAAAAATAAATATTTTAATCTTTTTTCTTTTATATTTTAATGAAATATTTTTGTTTTTTTTTAACTTACTTATGCCCGAGGGCCTGGTTGCGGAGACTTCTCCCGAAGTTGTGATCCTGAAACAGAAAAAATAAATATTTTAATCTTTTTTCTTTTATATTTTAATGAAATATTTTTTGTTTTTTTAACTTACTTGTGCCTGAGGGCCCTGGTTGCGGAGACTTCTCCCGAAGTTGTGATCCTGAAACAGAAAAAATAAATATTTTAATCTTTTTTCTTTTTATATTTTAATGAAATATTTTTTTTTTTTTTTAACTTACTTATGCCCGAGGGCCCTGGTTGCGGAGACTTCTCCCGAAGTTGTGATCCTGAAACAGAAAAAATAAATATTTTAATCTTTTTTCTTTTTATATTTTAATGAAATATTTTTTGTTTTTTTTAACTTACTTGTGCCCGAGGGCCCTGGTTGCGGAGACTTCTCCCGAAGTTGTGATCCTGAAACAGAAAAAAAAAAAAATTTTAATCTTTTTTTTTTTATATTTAACGAAATGTTTTTTGTTTTTTTTAACTTACTTGTGCTCGAGGGCCCTGGTTGCGGAGACTTCTCCCGAAGTTGTGATCCTGAAACAGAAAAAATAAATATTTTAATCTTTTTTCTTTTTATATTTTAATGAAATATTTTTTGTTTTTTTTAACTTACTTATGCCCGAGGGCCCTGGTTGCGGAGACTTCTCCCGAAGTTGTGATCCTGAAACAGAAAAAATAAATATTTTAATCTTTTTTCTTTTTATATTTTAATGAAATATTTTTTGTTTTTTTAACTTACTTGTGCCCGAGGGCCCTGGTTGCGGAGACTTCTCCCGAAGTTGTGATCCTGAAACAGAAAAAAATAAATATTTTAATCTTTTTTTCTTTTTATATTTTAATGAAATATTTTTTGTTTTTTTTAACTTACTTGTGCCCGAGGGCCCTGGTTGCGGAGACTTCTCCCGAAGTTGTGATCCTGAAACAGAAAAAATAAATATTTTAATCTTTTTTCTTTTTATATTTAACGAAATATTTTTTGTTTTTTTTAACTTACTTGTGCCCGAGGGCCCTGGTTGCGGAGACTTCTCCCGAAGTTGTGATCCTGAAACAGAAAAAATAAATATTTTAATCTTTTTTCTTTTTATATTTTAATGAAATATTTTTTGTTTTTTTTAACTTACTTGTGCCCGAGGGCCCTGGTTGCGGAGAGTTCTCCCGAAGTTGTGATCCTGAAACAGAAAAAATAAATATTTTAATCTTTTTTCTTTTAATATTTAACGAAATATTTTTTGTTTTTTTTAACTTACTTGTGCCCGAGGACCCTGGTTGCGGAGACTTCTCCCGAAGTTGTGATCCTGAAACAGAAAAAATAAATATTTTAATCTTTTTTCTTTTTATATTTTAATGAAATATTATTTGTTTTTTTTAACTTACTTGTGCCCGAGGGCTCTGGTTGCGGAGACTTCTCCCGAAGTTGTGATCCTGAAACAGAAAAAATAAATATTTTAATCTTTTTTCTTTTTATATTTTAATGAAATATTTTTTTTTTTTTTTAACTTACTTGTGCCTGAGGGCCCTGGTTGCGAGAGACTTCTCCCGAAGTTGTGATCCTGAAACAGAAAAAATAAATATTTTAATCTTTTTTCTTTTTATATTTTAATGAAATATTTTTTGTTTTTTTTAACTTACTTGTGCCCGAGGATCCTGGTTGCGGCGAGTTCTCTCGAAGAGGAGTTCTTACATCCTCGTTGTTGACTCTGGAAACTTTCTTGGGCGTTGCTCTGCACGAAGAGCAACTCGATGAAGTTCCACTGGAACTCGAACTTGAACTTGAACTTGACCTCGATGATCTTTTTCTTGAGTGCTTCGGGCTTGCCCTCGGTGTTTCCATATTTTCGAAGCCTTGATATAATTGCTGCATTGAAGCAGACTGCGGCATCGGTGGCACTAAAAAAAGAAAACAAAAATAATTAATTATTGAAAAAATATATAAAAAACTATTAATTATGAAAAAAGAAAAAAATTATTAAATATTACTTACACTATGTTATTGCATCCATCGCCCATGTGACGTGATCAAGCATCAACAAGATCAACGAGCCGTTCCTCATTAGCCATTCGATTCTATCCCTCATTATTTTGAGGCTCGCACTAGTTTTGTTTTCTTGGTTTTTTTTCCGTTTGCCATTTTTTATTTTTTTAAATACGATTTAAATCGAAACTTAAATTTTTCAATCTTGCTTTAGGAAGCTTGAGAGACTGAATACTGAACATTGCATGCAGCACAGTATTTATACAAAAAAATTTACAAAAATTACATACCTGCGGAAAAAATTTTTTGACAATCCTCCAAGTATTTTTCACGCCCTCTTTTCTATCCAAAAAGAATGTATTCGCAAAGGGCTTCGTTTTCAAAATTAAATGACCGATATATCGTTTTAGGAAAAGAGTAAAAGACTTTTTTTTTAAAAAAAAAGATAAAATAAGATAACAGGTGACTTTCAAAAATATAAACTTGTCAAGAAAACCTTTTCTGAAAAGAAAAAAATTCACCAATAACCTTATTTTAACATGGATATAGAATGGGCACAATAAAAGTTTCAATTTTGAAAGAAAAAAGATTGTAAGATTATAAACATGAAAACCAAAAAAAAGTTTCTTTTCTCAGTAAAAGAAAACATATTTTTACGAAAAGGAAAAAAAAGGTCTCTTTCCAACAAAATGAAAACAAGTGACTTTAAATAGTAAAGTAATGTGAAAGTGACCAAAGGGAAAATATCTATCGATCAGAAGCATGTGGGTTAAAGAAACTGTCATAGAGATGAAAAAGATAAAACATGCAGTGGTAAACAATGACGAGACCGAGGGTTTTTTGTGTATACCTGCACTCAAAGACATTAGGCGCCACATGTATCCTTCAGCGTTGCGTAAAGCGCCGATTGCATTAAGATTATTTGAACAAGCAGAAAGTGACTTTGAATAGTAAAGTAATGTGAAAGTGACCAAAGGAAAAATATCTATCGATCAAAACCATGTGGGTTAAAGAAACTGTCATAGAGATGAAAAAGAAAAAACATGCAGTGGTAAACAATGACGAGACCGAGGGTTTTTTTTGTATACCTGCACTCAAAGACATTAGGCGCCGCATGTATCCTTCAGCGTTGCGTAAAGCGCCGATTGCATTAAGATTATCGGAACAAGCAGAAAGTGACTTTGAATAGTAAAGTAATGTGAAAGTGACCAAAGGGAAAATATCTATCGATCAGAAGCATGTGGGTTAAAGAAACTGTCATAGAGATAAAAAAGAAAAAACATGCAGTGGTAAAACAATGACGAGACCGAGGGTTTTCTGTGTATACCTGCACCCAAAGACATTAGGCGCCGCATGTATCCTTCAGCATTGCGTAAAGCGCCGATTGCATTAAGATTATCGGAGCAATCAGAGTCCGTTTTTGGCACACTGACTGTACCGACTAAGTGGCGCTGCGGGGAAGCGAAAGAGAAAGGGTCACTAGCAAAAGGAAAATTTTTCTGTGGATGGAGAGTCTTTGCATTAAGATTATCGGAGTAATCAGAGTCCGTTTTCAGCACACTGATTGCGCCGACTAAGGGGCGCTGCGGGGAAGCGAAAGGGTCACTAGCAAACATAAAGTTTTTTCGGCGGATGGAAAGTCTTTTTTGTAGCGCTGCTCACTAATCGTTTTCTTGAACGATGCACAAAAATTTACCTGCTTTTAGGAGAGAAGAAAAAGAATGTCCTTTCTCTTAATGCAGTACACTGTGTGTGTTCTTTTTTGAGTCGCAGGTGCATGAAAATAATGAATCATGCAACCTTTAAGATATAATACTGTCTTTATCTTTCTGAAAGAAAATCTTTTTTGAGAAAAAAATTTATTATAAGGGTCAGCTATCTTTTTTCATCTTGTTTAAAAAAAAAAAGGAGAACTCTTATTTGTAAAAGATGAGGAAAAATATTCCTTGACCAAAGGAAAAATATCTATCGATCAAAAAAAGGTGGCTTAAGAAAAAAAGTCATAGAGATGAAAAAAAGGAAAACATGCAATTGTAAACATTAATCTTTCAAAAGAAAAAAACATCTTGGGACTCCCTAACGTATGGGGCCACCAACAAATCAAACAAAAAAGGGTAACTCTTATGGGTTTATACACATATTGGATTCTAAATCACATGGAGTAGGAAATGGTGGGCGTGAACAAAATACTGAAATTCAAAAAATCACACGGAGAAGGGGATACTCTTATGGGCTTATACACACATTACATTCTCGATCACATGGAGTAGGGAAGGGTGGGCGTAAACAAACACCAAAATTCAAAAAATCACTCGAAGAAGGGGATACTCTTATGGGCTTATACACACATTACATTCTAGATCACTTTGAGGAGAGAGGGGGTGATCCAGAATGAACCTGAGCCAGTATGCCTATAGCTTATCTACTTCTTTGTCTCATGATAAGTAAAAAAGACGGATGACACAACTGTTTCTTAGATATGTTTATGAATTCGAACTTTAATTACAAAATGGAAAGAAAAAACGAAAATTTGTGATTTATCATGTCAAAACATCAAGTAACGATTTTTTTGGTTTTTACACGTTTCAAACAATACTTAGTCAATTCAGAGCCATTTTTGAAAATTTTTGAAATTAATGAACTTAGAAATTTTTTTAGATAAATTGGTCGTAAAAAAAATTTTGACTAATTTTACAAAAAAATTTCGATGTTTAAAAATTAAAAAAATTAAAAAAATGTTCAATAATTATCCTGAATTGACTGAGCATGGTTTGAAACGTGTAAAAACCAAAAAAAATCGTTACATGATGTTTTGGCATGATAAATCACCCGAGGAATCAAGTAATTTGTCACCTGATTTTTTTCACCAGGGCATGCTTTGTATATTCAGCTCTTTCTATATTTTAAGACGAAGTCACTGATTGGTGTTGGTGATTAAAAATGACCAATCAGCATTCTCGTCAACAAGTTTACAAAAGACTTAGCACATGGAATATGGCAGTAAGAACGTAATTTAAATAGCCTTTATATAATAGTTTTATTTCAAGACTAATAAAAATCTTTTGATTAATTATTCAATTAATTATTTCATTACATTGTAATATTTATTTTTCTATAACAAAAAAATATCCACGCGCGATTTATCGCGCTAAACAACTTCTAGTTGTTTGTAGAATCACAATAATAAAATGTTGTATCATAATAACGCTTTTTAAAATAGTCTGCCGGCTTTAACCCCAACTTTTCTGTCTGCCATTTTAGTCCGGGCGCAGAGGGGGGGGTCTAATATGCAATTTGGAGTCCCTTAAGAAGTATTTCAATAAATCTAATCTCTCAAATCAAAAGTATTTCAATTAGATAGACAGATATGTGTTTATTTGTAAAAGTTTACAAAAAGTTATACAATTAATATGATTTTTCAAATAAAATATGAGTCACTAGAAAAAAATTTGTGTTTCATTTCATTACGTGAATTATTTACGTAAATTATTTACGTAAATTATTCACGTGAATAATTCACGCAAATACTTTACGTGAATAATTTACGTAAATAATTCACGTAATGAAATGAAACAAATTTTTTTCTAGTGACTCATATTTTATTTCAAAAATCATATTAATTTGAATACTTTTAATTCACAAAATCATATTAATTGAAATACTTTTGATTTGAGAGATTATATTTATTGAAATACTTCTTATATTAAAAATATAAAATTCATGTGAATAATTTACGTGAATAATTTACGTGATGAAATGAAACAAAAATCACGTGAAAAATTTACGTAAATTACACAGGCCCACAAAATGAAAAAAAATGTCTGAACTTTTGACCGGACATACATATTCCCATGTATTTTTCGACGCTGAATCCGAATCTGTAATAAAAATATAGGGTTTTCCTACCTTTTCTCAGAGTTTTATTGAAAAAACCTCATTTTTTACGGTTTTTTTGCGATTTTTCGAGTCTAGAAAAAACAAATCATGAGATACGGTTAATTGGACTTCAAAATCGAATTCTACGGGAAAAAATACAGGGGAAACCATACCTTCAAATTTTTTTAACGCGATTCTAGTCCTCTGTATGGGGCTGAAAAGATGAGGAAATCGGTAAAAGTCGAAATTTTGCCTAAAATGGATTTAAACAATATTAAAATTTAATCATGCGTCTTTTGAAGAGTCGATAAACATTGGAAATACTATCCTGGGGTTTTTTCAGATTGCTGATCATGAATTTGAAGTCAGATTGTGTAAAAACTACTTCTAGAGGGCGGTGACAAGAACTGTATATGGTAAATTTATCGATTTTTTAAAAATTTTACGTCTGAAATACTAATTTTAGAGTCTTTCACAGCATTGACTGTAAATTCAAGATATTAACTTAGCCTATTGTGTACGTTAAACTTAACATTTTGTCTATGTTTGTCTCTCTCTCTCTCTCTCTCTCTCTCTCGGTATATGTCCATTCAGGTATATGTCCATTTTCCTTTGGATAAATTGGATGTTTACTCTTCTATTATGAGTGCACATGCTGTTGCTATCTCTGATTGGGCTGCTAGAAATTGCCTTAAATTGAATGTCGGTAAAACTAAGGCCATAATTATTGGCTCCTATTATTATATTAATTTGCTGTCTACTATACAGGCTGCTGGTGTCCAAATTAATGGCACTACTGTTAGGTTTGAATCTTCTGTTCGGAATTTAGGGGTGTGGTTGGACAGTAAACTGAATTGGAAGGAGCACATCTCTCGGGTTTGTAATAAGTCTTTTTCTTTGTTCTACAGGTTAAACTACTTTCGAAAGAGTACTAACATTGCTCTTCGTAAGCATCTGATACAGACTTTACTTTTTCCGCTCATCGATTATTGTTGCCTCGTTTATTCTGATTTGTCGGCTGAACTTGACTTGAGGCTTCAGAGAGTCATCAACTCTGGTATTCGCTATGTTTATGGTGTTGGCAGACGTGAGCATATTTCTGCTTATCGTACAAAATTGGGCTGGTTATCTACCTCCAGTAGAAGAAAATATTTTGCATCCTCCTTTCTTTATAAGATGTTCTCTACTAAAGTTCCTTCTTATCTTTATTCTAGATTTATTTGGAATCAATCTGTTAGAACATTGAGGGGTGCTGTGAGGCCATTGACTGTACCACCTGCAACTACTGAATTTTACAATGGATCGTTCTTGGTCACTTCATCCTTCCTATGGAATGAGCTCCCTGAGTCAATTCGTAATTCACCATCACTTCATTCATTTAAATCTTCAGCATTTACTCATTACCTCTCCTTAGAAAATGGACCTGTAACTTAATTATAATCTTTAATTCAAATTATTAAGTTTTTATTATTTTCTTCTGTTTCTGTTTTAAATACTGCTTTTACTCAATATTATATTTTATTATTACTTGTATATAACTGTATAAAAATTGTACAATATAATGTACATACAATAAACATATATATCTATCTATCTATATATCTATCTATATATCTATCTTCCGATGTTTTTTTTAAATTGGCTTACGCTTACGTACACGTTTCTCTTCGAATGACCGATGTAGTGGATTTCTGACACGTTTTTGTCCTTTTTTCGCAGCTGTATATGCTCCTATACCATTAGCACATTCAACAGTACTTAAAGAAGAGTATTCCAATCTTGAACTACTTTTAACGAAAATAAAATATAGAGAACATAAATGGCAAATATGTGGCGATTTAAAGATTTTATCTATGATACTTGGACAACAATCTGGATTTACGAAGTACCCATGTTATTTATGCATGTTTGATAGCAGAGATAGAGAAAAACACTATGAAAAGAAAATTTGGCCATCAAGAGAATCGTTTGAACCTGGAAAACAGAATGTTATAAAAGATCCACTCGTTAATCCTTCGAAAATTTTGATACCGCCTCTGCATATAAAGCTTGGATTGATAAAGCAATTAGTTAAAGCTTTGGACAAGGACGGTCAATGCTTCCAATATATAAGCAAAGTATTTCCCCATAAATCTGATGCTAAATTAAATGAAGGTATTTTTGATGGTCCTGAAATCCGAACTTTATTTAGAGACGAAAACTTTGAACAAAGCATGACTGATGTTGAAAAGGCAGCATGGTTAAGTTTTAAAGAGGTATCGACAAAATTTTTGGGTAATGCCAAAGACACGAATTATAAAGCTATTGTGAAAAGAATGGTACGTAATTTTGAAAAATTGGGTTGTCTAATGAACTTAAAACTTCATTTTCTTGATTCACACGTTGATCAGTTTCCTGAAAATAACGGAGACTTTAGTGAAGAGCATGGTGAATGATTTCACCAAGATTTAAAGGAGTTCGAACGTAGATTTCAAGGAAACTGGGGTATCAACATGTTAGCAGATTACTGCTGGATGATAAAAAGAGAAACAGCTGCGAAAAAAGGACAAAAACGTGTCAGAAATCCACTACATCGGTCATTCGAAGAGAAACGTGTACGTAAGCGTAAGCCAATTTAAAAAAAAACATCGGAAGAGAGAGAGAGAGAGAGAGACAAACATAGACAAAATGTTAAGTTTAACGTACACAATAGGCTAAGTTAATATCTTGAATTTACAGTCAATGCTGTGAAAGACTCTAAAATTAGTATTTCAGACGTAAAATTTTTAAAAAATCGATAAATTTACCATATACAGTTCTTGTCACCGCCCTCTAGAAGTAGTTTTTACACAATCTGACTTCAAATTCATGATCAGCAATCTGAAAAACCCCCAGGATAGTATTTCCAATGTTTATCGACTCTTCAAAAGACGCATGATTAAATTTTAATATTGTTTAAATCCATTTTAGGCAAAATTTCGACTTTTACCGATTTCCTCATCTTTTCAGCCCCATACAGAGGACTAGAATCGCGTTAAAAAAATTTGAAGGTATGGTTTCCCCTGTATTTTTTCCCGTAGAATTCGATTTTGAAGTCCAATTAACCGTATCTCATGATTTGTTTTTTCTAGACTCGAAAAACCGCAAAAAAACCGTGAAAAATGAGGTTTTTTCAATAAAACTCTGAGAAAAGGTAGGAAAACCCTATATTTTTATTACAGATTCGGATTCAGCGTCGAAAAATACATGGAAATATGTATGTCCGGTCAAAAGTTCAGACATTTTTTTTCATTTTGTGGGCTTGTGTTATTCACGTGATCTTTCTCAATAGGGCCCTATTCAAAAAGATCACGTGAATAATTTACGTAAATTTTTCACGTGATTTTTGTTTCATTTCATCACGTGAATTATTCACGTGAATTTTATATTTTTAATATAAGAAGTATTTCAATAAATATAATCTCTCAAATCAAAAGTATTTCAATTAATATGATTTTGTAAATTGAAAGTATTCAAATTAATATGATTTTTCAAATAAAATATGAGTCACTAGAAAAAAATTTGTTTCATTTCATTACGTGAATAATTTACGTAAATAATTCACGTAATGAAATGAAACACAAATTTTTTTCTAGTGACTCATATTTTATTTGAAAAATCATATTAATTGTATCACTTTTTGTAAACTTTTACAAATAAACACATATCTGTCTATCTAATTGAAATACTTTTGATTTGAGAGATTACATTTATTGAAATACTTCTTACCCTATTCAAAAAGATCACGTGAATAATTTACGTAAATTTTTCACGTGATTTTTGTTTCATTTCATTACGTGAATTATTCACGTGATTTTTGTTTCATTTCATCACGTGAATTATTCACGTGAATTTTATATTTTTAATATAAGAAGTATTTCAATAAATATAATCTCTCAAATCAAAAGTATTTCAATTAATATGATTTTGTAAATTAAAAGTATTCAAATTAATATGATTTTTCAAATAAAATATGAGTCACTAGAATAAAATTAGTGTTTCATTTCATTACGTGAATTATTTACATAAATTATTCACGTGAATAATTCACGTAATGAAATAAAACACAAATTTTTTCTAGTGACTCATAATTGTAAAATCATACTAAATGAAATACTTTTAAATTACAAAATCATATTAATTGAAATACTTTTGATTTGAGAGATTATATTTATTGAAATACTTCTTATATTAAAAATATAAAATTCACGTGAATAATTCATGTTATGAAATGAAACAAAAATCACGTGAAAAATTCACGTAAATTATTCACGTGATCTTTTTCAATATATATATTAAAAATATAAAATTCACGTGAATAATTTACGTGATGAAATGAAACAAAAATCACATGAAAAAACGTTAATTATTCACGTGATCTTTTTCAATAGGGATCCTTTGGTTTTTTGGTGCGGAGAATCGATTTTTCGAGGTAACCAGGCCCGAAATTGGTTTCTTCTCGAGATATTACCCAATTATGGTCAAAATTAATGGTTTTTCTGAATTTCCCGAAAAATAATAAAATTTATAACTAATATCTGATGTTATTTGAAAAATTTTTTAATTTCAAACATTTTATATTCTTAGTAATTTTTTCGTCAAATGCTTAGTTTAACGGGATCTTGGAGGTGCAGCAATCGAGTTTTGCTTTTTTTATTTTATCAATATTTTGTTAAATTCATAAATTAAACAAATATAATGACTTGTCCGCACTAAAGCTATATTAATACAATAATTTTTGTTAAAATGAAAAATCATTAGTTTTGTTATTTTTTTATGAATTTGGATTGGAAATTAGATATAAAACTCGACAAGCCTAACCTTAAAATACGACACATTGGAAGTTTTTATTATAACTTTGTATGTATAATATTTTAGTGGATTCCTTGAGTTGTCCGCACTAGAGTTTAATCTTACAAATTTTTTCTTTGTAGCAAAAAAACTCGATTAAACGCATCGTTTATTCATAAGTTAGGATTGGAAATATTATTAAAAGGCGGGCAGCTTCGTCATGCTCTTAGTCCTAATTTGTAAAATATGCTTTAAATTTCTTATACATAGCTTTAAGAGCAGGTCGAGTATATCTGTCCTTTTCTAATCAAAGAATTGAGTTTTTTACAAAAACTAATATCCTTTTACAAACAAATATTTGGTTGTGCTATGGGAAGTCCATTGAGTCCTATTCTTGCTGAGATTGTCATGCAGGACGTTGAACTTCATAGTTTTGAAGGTTTGAGGGACTCAATTTTGTTCTATAGAAGATACGTTGATGATAGTCTCATTTGTGCAAAAAGTAGTGATATCGATAAAATCCTTGTTGCTTTTAACTCTATAGATCGGCACATACAACACACACTGGAAGTGCCTGTAAACAACACCTTACACTTTCTAGATGTCAACATTGATTTCACTGATAAAAACAACATAATTACTGATTGGTATCTCAAGGAAACTCACTCGGGACAATACCTAAATTTCTTTTCTCATAGACCAATTTCACAAAAGATTGGTATTGTGTTTTCATTGGTGGATAAAGTACTCAAGCTATCAAATACAAAGTTTCATGCTAAGAATTTCAATATCATTAGAAGGATGCTTATTGGTAACAACTACCCAATTGAATTTATAAACACACATATTGAAAAAAGAATTAAGCAGAGTAGGTACAATCACCACAATCTAAATGTAAGGGATCTTTCAGAGTCCAACAGTATAATTGTATTTCCTTATTCAAAATCCCATGAATTTACTTTTAAAAACATATGCAAAAGGTTTAATTTTAAATTAATTTTTAGTCTTGATAACAAAATTAAATGCAAGTCACAATTAGGCAAAGATATTACAAAAAAATCATTAAAAAATAACGTTGTATACAAGATTGATTGTACTGATTGTAATGATTGCTACATTGGACAGACCGGTCGTTCTCTTGAAACTCGAGTTAAGGAACATAGGTCTGATTGCTTACATAAGCGTGAAAGATCGGCCCTTTACTCTCATGAGTTAAACACTGGTCATAGTATGAATTTTGACATTGATAAGGTTAAAATACTTGATAATGAGGGTAATTATTATAAAAGATTGGTCTCTGAAATGATCAACATACACATTCACAAGCACAATATCAACAGAATGTTTGACACGCAAAAGTTGTTGACTGTTTTTAAGGATTATATTGATAATAATGTGTGAACTGTAAATCGTAGTTAATAATTTTCCTAAGTTTAGGATATGATGAGGTATTATATATGTATATATATTTTTAGTAGTATTTATTTATCTCATTACAATTGATTGTGTAAATTATTCATTATAAGTTTTTTGTAATTAATATTCTTTTCATAGTTGATACATTTTATTCAAAAATTGACATACGCATGTGCTAAATGTACATCCAACAACAGCGCCTTACTACATGGATATCTTTTAACTTGCCAGTCCATGTTGTGTGATCCTCCTTATAGTGTTCTGTCTAGTTGCTGTTGTGAACGATTTCTCTGCTTTTAATCTGATCATATGTTTTTGCAACTTGTATATACTTTAGACTGAAACCATGCTAATTGATGGTCTCTATTATTAATAATTTGGAGAGATATATTTATTATTAAGTTGTTTAATTGAGTTTATAATGTTTCATTGTTCTTTTAAAAAAATGTTTGAAGGGTACATAGAATATTATATGATATTTTGATGATAAATTGTTTTTGTAATTTTAATGAATGGAAGTTTTATATAGATATATATGTTATGTTTCAGGTGGAAAATGTTTATACATTGTTATGTAATTTAAGAAATTTTGTACTTAAAAAGGGTCATCAAAAATATGACTGAAACGTAGTCTTATGAAGTAATAATAAAATAATTATCATGACAGTTAAAAGTTGTTAAATATTTCTTTATTAAATAAATCATTTATACTGTCGTTAACCTCTATTGATAAAAAACTAATAATTTTAGCGAAAAATAAAGAGAAAACCCAATCTTGTATGAGAAAAAGCATAATTTTCTTTGATAAGAAAGAATTGATTTTATTGCTTCGTTTTCAAGAAAACCTTGAAAAACTTAAAACATAGAGGTTAGGGTAAACAATTTGGTTTTTCAAGGTTTTCTTGAAAACGAAGCAATAAAATTAAATCTTTCATATCAAAGAAAATTTTGCTTTTTCCGATACGAGATGCGGCTTTCTCTTCATTAATATCACATCACAAATAATGTGATATTACTGGATGATTCCGTTAACCTGCTCATTTTTATTAGTTAATTTTTAAAGATCAGAAAACGAATTATCATAGAATATATTACCGTCAAGTGTACGTAGTCTTATCAATAAAGCAAAAAAGGCTATTGTAGACATTGATTGGGGGCTTAATGAAACCAATAAAAAGTTGTTAAGGGCGATGGAAAAACATACCCTATATAAAATATAGCCAAAGAAATGGTAGAAAATACTCCAGGAGGGTGCAAAGTTGGGTAAAACAAGTTTTTTAATTCTCTGAACAACGTATGCATTTAGGAAAAAAATTTTATATTAAAAGTATTAGGGAATTAAAAAATCTAATTGGTATTGCGATTATTTTTGTCAATTAGTTATTGTAAAAAGGCCAAAAAACCCTTAATAATGTCCATTTTTTGCATAACAATTATTGATTGCCAAATTAATTTTTAAATATTTTTTCACTTTTTCAAGAAAGCTTTCGTAAATCCAAACAAAGGTAGAGGTTGCGATAGCAAATTGGTTAATTTGTTGCTGAGATATTTCCTATTGTTTATTCCAAGACACATAATGTTGAAAGCTATATATTTTTTTTTTTTTTTGCATGAACATATTGGAATGCATAGGGGCTTAAACTCTTCACGAGGGTTGAAATTTTCATATCCCATTAAGAGCGAATAAGAAAATTCAATTGCAACTCTTTTTATAATGCTTTAAAAATGGGATGCTTTTTTTTATAAATGAAAGAAGCTGGAGCTTTAGTTATGACTTTCATGAATTTTTAATTTCAATATTCTTATAGCTGAGTTTAAAACGAAGATTTAAAAAAATAAAACATTAAAAAATACATTTTAAAAACACGCTTTTATACTGAAGAAAATACACTAAAAAGTATTTAATAAATTAATTTACTTCCTTGAAATTACTTTTATACAGTTCATTGCAATAATTAAGAGAAAATTCTACAACAAAAATTTTCTCTTAATTATTGCAATGAAATGTATAAAAGTAATTTCAAGGAAGTGAATTGATTCATTCAATACTTTTTAGTGTATTTTTTCCATTATAAAAGCGCATTTTTAAAATGTTTTTTTTTTTATTTTTATTTTCTACTTTTTAGTTAAAATTGAATTTTCTATGAGTAATTTTTTTAAAAAGCTTGTATTTATTTGTATCTTATATACATTCCCCTATCCCCTATACTTCTCCCATCCTCTATACATTCCCCTATCCCGTATACATTCCGCTATCCCCTGTATATTGTGACCTCTCTTTGTCCCTAACCCTGAAAAGGTAGCACAAAGGGCTCATATGTAAGGAAAAGGATAAGTAAGAAAGGTGTTTAAGCTAGACCCGATCTTAGCGCAAACGTCATGCTGCGACTAGTCCGGGGTCTCTTTGCTTGTATATTGGTATTAAGGTTGGAGGTGCCTCTCATAAGCCGATGATCTTTAAAGCCAATGGCCTTATTAAGAGAATGGCAGTTAAATTTAATTAATTTAAACTCCTTGAAATTAAGTAAATAACAACACTGTTTTATGCACATAATTTAATAAATAAAAGTAACTACTTAATTGAAATAATCAACTAACATACACGAAAAAACATATAAGTGTCGTTGGATTAAATTAAATTATAATTAATAAAATTTACTCGTTGTTTTAGCTACCGGTACGGAGTTGGTGGTTATACAACTTCTCACGGACCTGCTAAAACAAACGAAATTAATGATGCTATGAGACATGAGACTTTATTTTAAAGGTAAACTTTATTGTAAGAAGATCGGCCCAAAAGTGCCGTACAATGATTCGGCTTCGATCTGCTTGAGTTTCGATCGAGCTGCCGCGGCCGCAGTTCTCCCCTACCGCTAAGTAGAAGGGATACATTTATATATTCTTATTAATACCATTACAGGTACGCTTGGATGTGTGCTAGCGTACGTCACTTTATAGGCATGTATCGACGCACATCCAAGCGCGTACATGTATTCTTATTAATTTCTATCCTGCGCGTCGGTATAACGTTTAATTGTTACACCGCGTCGACGTGCAAGATAGAAAGAGACACAATTATGATTTTATTCTCTACGCTTTTAACGTGAATATTCGAATTTGAGAAAGAATAATTTTACTTCCTTTTATTTTATTTTCTTATTCTCTCTCTAATTATCATTATTTTCTAATTTTATTACTCGATTATTTGTGTCTTATTTATGTGAGGTCGCAATTTATTCCTTTATCCCCTGTATATTCCTCTATCCTTATATATTCCCCTATTCCGTATATATTCCCCTACCCATATGCATTTCCCTATCCTCTATATTTCTCTATACATTCCACTATCTCCGATACATTCCCCTATCCCTATTCATTTTCTACAACTATCAACTCAACAACATTCTATCAACTCGCCTCGATCCAAAGATGCCTCCCCACTTAAACTTCCTCGGAGATGACTTTGCACACCCGTCATTGCCAACCTAACAACGGATTATTGCATTGTCATCGAAAAATAAGGTCTGTGTAAAATTTCAGAAATTTCCATCGACAAAAAAGGCCTCAAATCGAGCATGCAAGATTTGATTACAGACAGACGTGAAAGCAAGCTAAATAAAAGCGTGTAGAAAAAAGAACTCTTTAAGGCCAATATGAGCCGAGATAGGATTTTTGAAGTTAATACTTCTTTTGGCGCGCCTCGAAAAAATGCTGGGCCTAAACTTATGGTTTGCCGTCACGTTACATTTTCATATGTGTTGCGTACGTGTGACTCTATCTGTGCGCGTATACACAAGTAACTTAAGAAAAAGAGAGGGGACACTATACCAAGCAATGTATGAGGAGAGAGAAGGAAGGCTCAACAGCGCGGTGTCGTTGTGTGCGCGTATGAGCTTGGGTTAAAGAGAAAGAGAGAGAGTATACACAACTAAGTTGAGAATAAGAGAGGGGACACTATACCAAGCAATATATACAAGGGAGAGAGAAGGCTCCGCGGCATCGTTATATGTGCGTGCACACACACACACACAAGAATGGCTTATGATTTCGTTCTGTTTTGAAGGTTTGTTTGTAATGCGTGTGCACGTGTATGCTTGAAACACACGTACCGTAAAGGACGTAGTTCCTGATCAGGACGTAATTTCTGATTATTATTTATTATAAATCATAATCTTTAAGATTTTAGTAGGAAAAACCTTTTTTTAATTTATGAGGAAAAATAGATTGAGCGTAAGAAATGCTTTGTTTGTGTGAAAAAAAAATATTCTTTTACTTTTTTACATATAAATATGTGATCAGAAATACCTTTTAGGTGATCAGAAATTACGTCCTTCACGGTATACAGATATCTTTTGCAGACGCGCTTGCGCTTGGTGGCGTATTTTAGTGTATAGTCCATTAGACTGTTAAACACAAGTTTCATAAAATTTACTAAAATTTATTTTTAAATTAATAATTAGAAAAAAATTTAAACGGAAACCGAATGGATTTTCAAAAGTTTAATATTCATATCAGATGTTTTTTCTGTTATGAGACTTTTCAATAAGTTACAAGTGATCGTCTATTGTTAAGCATGTAAACAATCAAATTTTAATCAAAATTATTGAAATAATTCGAATATTTTTTTTCAAATTTCTTCAAAAAACTAAAATTTATTTCTAAGAAAATGATAATAATATTTATAATAATATGTGAAACATAATTGTTGATAAAATTTTCACTTTTGATGTTTCAATTGTTTATAACTTTATTAAAAAGCATCAAAACAAAAAAATCATTAAAGTTGAATTTTTTAATTTTTCTTCATTTCTGTTAGAATTTTTTTAGTAATTATTGAAAAATATACAGTTAAACAAATTTTTTTTTAATTTGAAATTTTTACAAATTTCAAAAGAGGGTAAAAATAGAATAAAATTTTATTCACCTTAAGGCGACTACGGAAGTTCGGTTCGATTTCATTTTGTAGTTTAAAAATTACTCTTTCAATTTCTAAAATTTTTTGAATTTTTTAATTTTCCATCATTTATTATAATCCGTAGAATGGTGGAAAATTAAAAAATCTGAAAAATTTTACATATTAAAAGAGTAATTTGTAAACTCAAAAATAAAACCTAACCTAAAATCCGAAGTCGCCTTAACATACTTTTTTTGATTCTTTTTGTGTGACAAGTAGAACCAGAGATAATACTATTTTAATGAGACAGAACTACCATCATTCTACTCCATGAGTTGATAATTTCTTGTGCGTATACATATTTATTTAATATAAAATATATTTTAAAACAAAGTGTGATGGGAAATTGTTCATTCTATGAAAAGCAAGACTGTCACTGAACCAAAAGAAGTATTAACTTCTGTCGGCCAGTCCCCACGACTGCCACACCTGGTTTTTTTTTTTTAATTCGTCGTGATGCGGATGCTTTTATTTGCGCGTGAGGAAAGTTTACGAAAGACTTCGTTCCAATGAAATTTGTAAAAATTAACCGTCTTTCAATGAATAATGGACCGATTTCTATGTTCCTTTTTTTAATCTAGCTACATTAGCAAAATAAGGTATATTTAAGTTAAAATGACTTACCTATTACGGACATCCTAATCGCAAATCATTGCTGTGGCTCACTAAATCAATATTTTTAGACATGTAACGTTCTATTTTAAAACTAACAGAAAGAACTTCAAAATGTGATGCTATGAGTTTAATTACGATCAATTATGGCGAAATGCACACAGATTAACGAAAATGTTGTAAATGAACTTACCTTATTATTCCTGGTAATTATAATATTTGGAACCTGGAGACAAGTTTAATTAAAATTTTCATTAATTTTATATTGTAACTCATTCTTATAATTTATATATAGTTTTAATAAACAGAAAGATAGTTATTAATAATTGCAAATATTTTTAAAGTAATAATAAAAATTGTTTTCTCGATTTTTTTTACATTTCTTTGTTTTTCATGTAAAAAAAATTTTTAATCATTAACTATACTTTTTTTTCTCTCTAACAATATACTGATAAGATTTTTATGTAAGGAATATTTTTAAAATAACACAGTGTAACGGTTATTTTAATAGAGTTACAAAAAGAATTAGCTTTTAATTAAATATTATTTTGAGCCAAGTCAATAAATTTAATTATATGTAGAGTTGCCGAAATTCATAAGAAAATCACTATATATTATACGGCAGATTCTAATGGTGCTAGTTAGTCAAACTTATGTTGACTAGCAACAAGACTTTATTCTATAAACTTGTCGCTGAGCGTCTCTCTCTCTCTCTCTCTCTCTCTCTCTCTCTCTCTCTCTCTCTCTCTCTCTCTCTCTCTCTCTCTGTGAGTATATCAACTTGTGTTCTGTTTAGCTCCTATTACTTTTTGGCCTTGTACTCTGCTTCTGCTGCCTTCGGGCGTCTTGTTTCAGGTAACTGCAAGCGCATTTTGCAGAGCATCGATTGTCCTAATAGACTGCACTTTTGGTGAGCTCTGCAACATTAAAACATCTAAAATTATCTTGCGGTGCCGACATTTTGAGGTTAGGACCATCCATCAATTTTGAGGTTAGTTTCAATAAGCCTTCAGCTAGTAACTGCCTCTGAAACCAGGTGCGCTGTAACCGTTACCATAGGAGCGCTGTTCTCTACATCATCGACTGTTGCTGTACTTCAACGTTACCGATTGTGAGTACTGTCTGTTTAGCATTTATACTTTGAGTTTTAACTGGGAGGTGACTCTCTGTACACGGCCTGTCTCTTTGCTGCGTTTTATCGAGTATGGTAATTTGTTCTCTCTGTGAAGCAGCTATCCTTCGCACCGACTCTTCGCGTCTTTGCGTTAATTGTTCAGCAATTTATCACTTGCTTTGCTGTGATAATTCTTGGTTTCGACCTAATAATATTCTTGCTTGTTGCGAAAAGCGCAAAACCACAAGAATTGTCTCCACGAGTAGTGCTTTGGGTGTGGTTTCCCCTAATAAATTACTTTCTGCCTCCTCAGGGCCATTATTAGATTCTTTGCCCAATCAGGGCTCTCAAAAAAGGGGTGCGGTCTCCCCGCTCCACCCACTTGAACCGTTACTAAGGCGACGGTGCCGGTCGGAGTCAAGCTCCTCCCAATCCTCTATTGAGAGTAGTACACCGGTGAGCGTTAAGCCTGAACTTGTTGCTTCCTCTAGTCCTCACTTATTGGCTCCTGAGCCCAGTGCTACTGCATCGAGTCTTCTTGCGATTTCTCAACCAGGGCCCGTTAACATGTCGGACAGTGAGTGGCTTGCTAATTTTAAGTCTGACAATGACTTAAAATTCGCGGCTCAGATGGAGAAAACGGACAAGCTGTTACTATTGACTACTCAACTTGTTGGTGAAGTGGGTTCGCTGCGCAATGACATTCGTGAGATTAAGCAATCTCTATCGTATGTTGAAAAGCGTCAAGATTTGCTTTCTGATCGGCTTGATGAGCACATTGCTACCTGTTCTGCAACAACTTCTGCACCTGCTGACCCGTTAATGTCTGATACGTATGAAGTTTTGTTCTCGGGTATTCCATCAACTCTATCAATAAGTGATAACGAGATAATCAATACTATCTTGAGAGCAATCGGGTTAGAGCAGGCTTGCATGATGCTCATCGATTCTCGTGAATGGCTTCCTGCTGTTCCTATGGAAACGGATGAGCCTGAACCTTCTCAAAAGGATAAATTTCGAGCAATCGTTGGGCGCTTCACATCTGATGCAATTAGAGATACTATAGTATCAAACTCTGCTAAGCTGAGAGATTTTACTGTTTCGAAACTTTTTGGTATAAAAGGTTCTTCGAAGATCTTTGCTCGTCCTATTTGGCCCAAACCGGTCTTCGAGTTATTAGTTAAGGCGAATGCGGTATACAAGGAGTTAAACTATATGCGTCCTATTGTTCGAAACTTAAGAGTCTGCATGCGTCCCCATAGGGAGGCTGAGCTGATTCCAATTTTGGATGAGGCTCACTTGTCGAGGCTAACACCAAATAAAAACAAAAAATAGGGTTTGCTTGGCTCTTGTGTGACTAATAACCCTTCTTTTATTGCAAACTCATCAAATAGTCTTAACAACGTTTTTTCTCATACTTTATCTAATAACGTAGTAAATTCAAACTCTCCTGCTATCTCTGTGCCAAAAAGTGGCCTACAATTTTTTCAAAATATACGAATTTCTCATGCTAATGTTAATCGGCTCAAAACTCATTTCTCCCTTATAGAACATCATATTACTTCTAATCAACCGGATATATTTGCTGTTACAGAGACGTTCTTAACCGAGTATGATGATTCTTCTATTATCTTTATTGATCACTATAATTTCTTTAGGTTAGATAGAGTGGGTAAAATTGGCGGTGGAGTTGGCTTCTATGTGCGAGATTTTCTCAAAGTCAGCATACTTTCTCAATCAAATGCTGTTTTCGATAATACAGCTGAGTATATCATAGCTGAAATCTCTCTAGGTGCTGAGAAACTCATTTTTGCGGTAGTATATCTGAGGACAAAGGGCCTTTTTCCTGAGGATTTCTTTAACTCATTATCTGAGTTATTACCATCGTACAAAAAAATTGTCATCACTGGTGATTTCAATATCAATTTGTTGGCTAAAAATTTTAGCGCAGACTCTTTCCGCTCAATGATTGATTCACTTGCCCTTTACTTAGTACCTTCCGAACCTACTCACCATACCCTTACAACTGATCATATTTCTCATACCTGGATTGATCTCTTCATTTTAAATGACGAAAATTCTTTGGTTTCTTACAGTAGAACATCATCTCCTTTTATAGCAGGTCACGATCTTATTACTATCACTTTTAAGGCTTTTAAGCCTCAGGCTGCAACTAAAATAATCAATTCTCGTAATTTTGCTAATATTAACCTTCTAACTTTAAACAGTATGATTTCATCTTCTCTTTCAAATTACTCACACGAGAGCTGTGTTTCATCTTTGGGCACTGCCTCTTCTTCTGTTGATATGTTGGTTCATAAGTTGTCTTTTGTTCTTGTTTCGTCCTTTGATTCTTGTGCACCAATTAAAGCACTTAAATTAGACATTAAGAAAAAACCGTGGGTCACATCTGATATTAGATTTCAGATGAGAGAGCGTGATAGAGCTTATCGTCATGCTGTTCGATCCGGCTCTGCTCAGGCAGTTTTAAGATATAGGAGACTCAGAAGTGAAATTTCAAATGCGCTTGACTCTGAAAAAAACAATTATATAGCTGATCGTCTTAATTCTGTGGGTAACTCTTCTAATCGCTGGAACATTCTTCACAAGATTGGTCTGGCTTCAAGGATATTGCCTTCACCGTTACAGTATTTCTCCTCAAATGTTCTTCTCTCTCACTACACTACAATTTCTTCTGCGACTCCAGCTTTGTCTGAGGGTGAGTTGAGAGAAGTGCTTGCAGTACCACTACGTAATGACTTGCCTGTCTTCAATTTTGCCCCAGTTAATTGTTCTCTTGTCGAGTCTTTTGTGCACCTTGGTACTTCCAGGACGTTTGGTCCTGATGGTATTATGGCTCAGATGCTTAAAATGACGAGTCAATCCTCTGTTGATCTCATTACTTCCATCATAAATTGCTCGCTCGCATCTGCTGTTTTTCCGACTGATTGGAAGAGGGCCTTTCTGCTTCCATTGGCAAAGACAAATAAGATAGATTCACCTTCACAAACTCGGCCCATTGCCAAACTTTCCGAAGTTTCCAAAATCCTGAGAGAGTAGTGCATTCTCAGTTTAGCTCCTTTATTGAATCAAATTCTCTGTTCGATAGTCTACAGACAGGCTTCCGTAAATCTAATAGTACCCAGACTGCGCTCTTGAAGCTTCTTGAAGATGCACGTCTGGCTATTGATAAAAGAATGATTACTACTCTATTGCTCTTTGATTTTTCCAAGGCTTTCGACACAGTGTCACATATTCGTCTGCTGTTCAAACTTCGTCAATTCAATTGCTCAGATACTGTTATACGATGGTTCGCGTCGTATCTCAGCAAGAGATCCTATGCTATTACGGACTTGGAGGGTCATGTCGGTGAGTGGGTCACCTGCACGGCAGGTGTTCCTCAGGGCAGTGTCTTGGGTCCGCTGCTTTTCTCTGTTTTCATCAATGATTTATCTACTGTTTTAACCAGATCGTCTCATATACTGTTTGCTGATGACTTGCAGGTGTACCACTCATTTCTGCCCGCAAATCTGAATGACGAGATTGACTTTCTAAATCATGAAGTTGCGGCAGTTGTTAAGTGGGCTGTTGACAATGGTCTTGCCTTAAATTCATCCAAAATGCAAGCAATGTTCATTGGTAGCGAGCAATTCATCTCAAGAATTGATCTCTTTTCTTGCCCTAAAATTCTCGTAAATGATAAGGTGGTGCCGTATACTAGTTCGGTCAAAAATTTGGGTATCTGGATAACTAGTACTTTAAACTGGAACAAGCAAGTGGGTTCGGTGGTTGGACGTATCTTTGGTACCCTTCATTCATTAAAGTTCCATAGACATGCTCTGTCTAGGCAGGTCAGGAAAAACCTTGTCGAAGCTCTTATCTTTCCTATAATAGACTACTGTTGTGTAGTCTATGACGACTTACCTCAGACGTTAAGAGGAGGTCACGTATCTCTGTCCTTTTCTAATCAAAGAATTGAGTTTTTTACAGAAACTAATAACTTTAGCAAAAAATGAAGAGAAAGCCGCATCTCGTAATAAAAAAAGCAATATTTTCTTTGATAAGAAAGAATTAATTCTATTGCTTCGTTTTCAAGAAAACCTTGAAAAACTTAAATCATAGAGGTTAGGGTAGACAATTTAGTTTTTCAAGGTTTTCTTGAAAACGAAGCAATGAAATTAATTTTTTCTTATCAAAGAAAATATTGCTTTTTTTGATACAAGATGCGGCTTTCTCTTCATTTTTTGAGAAAGTTATTAGTTTTTGTGAAAAAATCATTTCTTTGATTAGAAAAGGACAGAGATACGTGACCTCCTCTTAAACATTAAACTTCATCGGGCACTTAATGCCTGCGTTAGATTTGTCTGTGGAAATATAGGAAGACAAGAAAGGGTTACGCCCTTTCGCCTGCAGTTGGGCTGGTTGTCGGTGAGCCACAGGCGTTTATATTTCAAGTCAGCTCTTGCTCACTCTATTGTTTCGTATCAAAAGCCAAGCTATCTGGCTGCTAAATTCGATAGGGTAAACATTGATACAGTTGTTCGAACTTCGACTAGACTGCCAACTAGACTTCTCATTTGCCCCGTTGTTCGAGCTGCTGCTATGCTACATTCTTTCGTCTACACGGCATCTAGCTTTATTAATGTTAATACCTCCTTATTCGCTAGTTTTGAACTAGGACAAACACAGTCTATTAAGGCTAAGCTGTACAACAAGTTCTTGCTTGAGGAGCGCACTGAGTGGTTGGGTGAGACAGAGGGTCAATGAGTGTATTTGCATATTATGGTACACTTTACTACACACTTTGTTCTGTAGACCTCCAACGGTTTAATCATTGTGTAACTTGTTGATCAGATGAGTGCAATTTTAATAAAGTGTAACAAACTTATACTTTTAAAATCATAATTTTTATTTGTACTTTTTATCACAGAGAGAGAAATCTCAATTGAATATAATCAAATTTATTACTATTGTTCTTGCTTGATATATTTGCATTTTATGTTATTTTGTAATCAACATTATGTATTACTTTTGGGTCATACGGGGTTGAACCCCATGATCTGTAATAAATATGAATCAATCAATCAATCAATCACCTGATCGAGAGACGCGTTGACGGTAGCACAGTATTCCTTATATTATGGGATTTAAGGCGACCTCGGAACTTAGGTTAGGTTTCATTTCTTAGTTTACAAATCATACTTTTAATACATGAAATTTTTCAGATTTTTTAATATTCCACCATTCTTTGATACCCATAGAATGGTGGAAAACTTATAAATCCAAAAAATTTTACAAAATAAAAGTTTAATTTGTAAACTACGAAATAAAAATTTAGCCTAACCTCCGTAGTCGCCTTAACTCTTCCCGTTAAACCCGCTCAACATTGTATATAAAAATAGATGTATTATGTAATACTTAAAATAAGGACCGCGGAGGCGTCGAGGTAAGCGAAGGATACAGGTTTTAAACTTAACGTGAATTTATTAACGGGATATCATAATAGATATTTCCAAAATTGTATACCTTTGTGGAGGTCGCTGTGGTCAGGTGAAGATAAACTGAAAGGTATGAACATTAAACACTAAATGAGGAAAATACAAGTATTATTGACAATTATGAATACTTGTCCGCACTAGCTATCCATCTTCTGTAGATTATGCAGTACTTATAATTGCAATCGCGACTGTATTTCGCTATTGCGCTTTGAACAAAATAATGAAAGCGACGCGAAGTACACTTTAGAGCAGCTATGTTGTCCCCAGTTGTATAAAACTCTAACTGACAATACCACCGAGAGATGGCGCTAATATGATTTTAATTCATACTTCGATACTCCGACCCCTATCAAAAAAAACACGTGTTTGTTGCACGTGAAAAAAACACGTGTAAAATACACGTATTTTTTACACGTGTTTTTTACATGTAAGATTTGCGTGTTTTTTCACGCATATTTTTCACGTGTTTTTTTTCACGTGTATTTTTCAGGTGTATTTTTCACATATTGTTTTATAGCTTTTCGAAGAGCTTCTACTGTCCGGCCTCTTATATCTGCGTCTCCCAAATTTGTGTAAGGGATGACAAAACTTAGAAAAACGCCACCTAGCGACTCAAAGTCAAATTTGACTATTATACTGTGGGGACATCCACTTATCTATGTATGCGTACGGCGCTGTAAGCGCACCAACACACATGTAAGTGCGTACATGAGAACGCCTCTGCGCAGGCTCAAGTTAGTCGAGGAAGAAGCAGCTCAGCGACTGCTTCTCTGTACTTCAGTCTTGTTCCACGAGTCATTGCGCTTAGTCGTACTGGCTCATTTAATAAAGGTCCAATTAATCATACTTTGTGACTTGTCTTTTACAGTCCTCTCTCCTACCTTCAACATCATACGTATATACTGTGGGCTGGTTCCTACACACTGGTGACCTCGACTGGCAAGGCATAGCGACGACCAAGCGGCCATTATACCATCAACGCAAAGCGGACTAGGGGGACGCCTCGAAGCCGCCATTTTGTGACTCTCTGTGCTGGCCAAGCACTCATCTTGCCGCTGTCTCGCTGCCACACGCACCAGGAGAGACTTTTTTTTGGACCTTTCTGTTTGTGGAGCAACGCGCCCGTACTTCAGACCTCTGCAGCTTCCATAAGGGACGTTTTCTTTGCGGCTTGCCTCAGCGTCCCTTCCAAGAGCAACGCAGTCTTTTAAGGTAGCGAGAGTGTTATAACAAACACTCTCATTTTCTTTCTTTTATATACGCACCAAGTGCGAAGTTCTCGTAAAAAATCTTTTTTTTACATTGACTCAGGCCACGTGGCGCCACATTTTATTCAACGCGCACTTTAGCAAAAAAGTAAAATTTTTCACGGCAGTGCGTGTTGTGGCCGTTTAAAAGGTTAGGTCCGCGAGTGAGTTTAATAATTTCTAAAAAAGTAAAAAGCACGCCGTTGACATACGTGCAGGCTATGCACAATTTTGTCTGGCGTTGATAAACTCTTCGCGAATAATCTTAACCTATAAATCGAGAACGCAAAATTTCATGCCTTGAGACACGCAACATAATTATGTTTGCATTTTGTCTGGTGTGCTAAACACGCGACCGGAAGTCACGCAATTTTGCCTACCCCACAAGTTACGGATAGTTTCGAGTGAGGCAAATGCGTGCAAAAGACAAAGAGTCTTTTATCGTCGCGAAATAATTAAATTCTTCAAAAAATCAGCTATCTCACGGTCAACAACGAATCAAGATTTATAATTTTAAGTGCGGAGTGCGAGGAGTCGAGCCTTCATAAAATTAAATTTGCTTTAATTGTGTAACGTTTATATATAAAATCGAATTTTTTTGTCATATAGTTAAGGCATCGACTTCAGACAATTAGAAAATTAAATTTCGCGAAGTCTCTGGAGTTTTTCTTTTAACGTATCGTTTTGCGAATAAACTTAGTGCAATATACATTAGCTAGTCATTCATGTTCGTATCGTAACTATTTATTATTTATTTTATCATATAGATATTTATTATCTTTTCTTTGTTTGTGCCTTCGTCCTTATACCACATTTTATACTTTTTTATATATATATACACATAAATTTTATTTGTGAGTACTTGTGGGCCTCTCGCTCTAAATACACAGCACAGTGGTGCTGTATTACATTTTATTTTACATTGCTGTGAGAAAATCTCACTCAGATTCGAGGCGCCGGCACTGCCTGAGAAAGCTCTTTCGCCGATCTCATTGGGATCTTTCTCGAAGACTTTCAACAGCACTGCGGGTACCAAGAATTTTTCCTTTTTTTTCTTATTCAAGCAAACGCGGGAGACCCACAATTATCATCTTCTTGAGTAAGCGGTCATAGGGAGAATTCTCTCTGTTTTTCTTTCTCTCTCTTTCTCACTCGCACGCAGAGAAGAAACCTTTCGCCGTTTGGTCGTAGACCGCATGCGGTCCTTAACGCCAACGCCGGGGGCTAACTTGGAAGCGTCGAGTGCGCGTAACTATAATTATTTGCGCTTGGATATCGGAGAGCTTCTTTGCGTGTCTCAGTCGTCGACCACCCAGGTCCTATACGCTGAACACGTGGAGGTCAATTCGACTGCACAAGACGCCATTTTGTTTATATCTTCTATTTCTTCAAGCATAATTGTAGCAAAGCTACTTTCGCAGAGAGAGTTTTCTCGGACTGCTTCCGATATAAAATAAGAAAGGGCGGTTTTCCCTCTTCTGCGACCTCTCGTCTGCAAAATGCCTGCAAATGTGATCCACTCTCCTCTAAAAAGCGTGAAACTCGGCAACACACAAAACTTGTAAAATACGCAAGATACGTTACGCGCGCAACAAAACAGCTCTCCTTCAGAGAGCATGTACTCGGGTGATGGGGGCGTCCTAGGAGCTTCGGAGAACGCGATGGAGCCAACCATCTCCGGCAGCCCACCCACCGGGCTTCACATAAATTTAGCTACGTCGAGCATAAATAAAATTCAAAAATACGGTGAAAGACCCTTTTTGGCTTACAAGCAAAGAGTCGCGCATAAATTTGACCAAAATAGACTCCTCCCTTTAAATACACAAAATGAAAAAACGGTTCCGAGAGAGACCTACGAAAGGATGGAAAAAACCCTAAATAATAAAATTAATCAATTACATAATTCACACAAAGAGCAAATCTCGGAATTAACAAAGCAAATAGACTCATTGAAATCTCTTGTTTTAAATCAAACCGGAAAAGAAAATCCGTTAGAGTCACAAAATTCAAATTCTAGATTTTTCGATAATAATCAAGACGATTTTAACCTTCCTTCGGCCTCTACTGCGACACATAAACAAACATTACACTCTCACTCTACAGAACAAAGCTTAACCTTTAGACCAACTTCAAACATTCAAAACACTCAAGTAACTCAACCAACAATAACAAACAATAAAATACTTCCAAACTTTATATATCCTTCAAATTTTTCCGTTACACAGCAAAACTCAATACCTAACATCTCTAATCCGCAAACAACAACAAACACACACAATAGAACAAACATACACTACACAAACACACCTAACCACAACATTCAACCGTCAATACCGTTAAACGTTAACCTTAAACCGATTAAATTGCCCTTCTGGCAACATGATCCCATAACGTGGTTTGAAATGTTCGAATATCAACTCGCCTTACAAAATATTACGGATGATAATATTAAATTTGTAAATGTAATGCCTAATCTTAATGGTAATATAGTAAATGAAATATCTAACAGCATTAAATTATTAAGGCCGAACTATCGCTACGTTGGGATTAAAGATATTTTAGTAAAGAAATATACTCAATCGCAAGACACTAAATTACAAAAACTGTTTCGGGGCTGTCAAATAGATACGAGAAAACCGTCGGAATACTTAAATGAACTAATTAATTTAGGGGGAGAGCAAATGTCGTGCGCTACCATCCTCAAAGCATGGAAAGCCAACTTACCATGCAATATTCGTCCATTCTTAAGAGAAGAGATAACGACGGAAAATGAAATGGCGTTGGTCGAGCTCGCGGATCAAATTCACGCCGATCTATACGAAAATCATAATGAAATCAACGAAATTAAACAAAGTGAATCACATATATTAACGGAAACGATGACTAAAGTCGACGCATTGGTCAATCAGCGCAGTGCAGATGAAAGACGCCCGCGTGAAAGAACATCGTTTGAGCGCAATAAATCTAGAGGGCGTGCACGTAGTCAAAGTAGAGACGGTAAAAAGTATTGTTTTTATCATAGTTAATACGGCAAAAATGCGTATAAATGCTCGAAGCCGTGTGATTGGGTGAATTATTCTAAGAAAGCAGACTAACCGAACGTAAAACATAAAGATAAAAATAGCTCGGAAGGCAACAAGAGAAACTCCGGAGAGTCGGTAAACTAGAAACTCGGCGCGTCATGGAGACCAGCGTGGCCGGGATTAAATCTGTGCGTCTCCAAGTAAAAGACAGAACTACCAACGAGGTGTTCTTGATTGACTCGGACGCGGAAATTTCCGTAATCCCTAGACCAAAAAAATATATCGGTAAAAAAACACACATACATTTATACGCAGCCAACGACACTAAAATAAACACATATGGCACGTTAAATAAAAAACTTGATTTTGGGTTCACTCAGGAGCTAATATGGCCTTTCATAATTGCTGACGTCCCTTACCCTATACTGGGGGGAGACGCTTTAAATCATTTTCACCTTTTACCTGATTTAAACAAAAAAATATTAATTAATGCCAATACAAATGAAATAATAAATGGTTTTAACAAGACCGTGCCGGATCTACAAATTTCTCTGATTGACCCCAAAGTCAAGTACTCACACATTTTAAACAAGTTTCCCGCGGTGATAGGCATCGATAGGCCAAAATCTCTTAAAAAAAGAGGCATTTTTCATTACATTAAAACCACAGGCCCTCCTTGTGCACAGAGACCGCGACGCTTGCACCCTGAAAAATTAAAAATAGCCAAATCGGCATTCGAAGAGTGGTGTAAGTCAGGCGTGTGCAGACCCTCGAAAAGCCCTTGGGCCACGCCTATACATATCGTACCGAAAAAAAATGGGGAATGGAGAGTTTGCGGAGACTATCGGAAGTTAAATGAGGTAACGGTACCGGATAGATACCGCATACCGAATTTGCACGACTTCGCGAGTAACCTACACGGTAAAACAATTTTTTCCGCCTTAGATCTGGAGAGCGCATTCTTACAGATTCCTATCTTTCCAGATGATATCCCCAAAACGGCAGTAATTACGCCATTCGGTCTATACGAGTTTCTCGTCATGACCTTCGGTTTTAGAAACGCGTCGCAGACGTTTCAAAGATACGTCAATTGAGCACTGGGGGACTTAGACTTCATTTTTGCCTACATCGACGACATCCTGGTGGCGTCCGCCTCACCCGAGGAACATGAAAAGTACTTAAACATAGTGCTCGAAAGATTGCAGAACTTCCACTTGCATCTAAACCTTAAAAAATGTACATTTGGCGCAGAGAGTTTAGTTTTCCTCGGTCACACAATAGATAAAGAAGGCCTTAAGCCTGACCCAAAATTAGTCGATGCGATAAAAAATTATGCTCAACCGCGAATAGTAGACGAACTGCGCAGGTTTCTCGGCTTAATCAATTTTTACAGAAGAGCGATTCCTCACGCAGCAGAAACACAGCGCCATCTGCACGCGCTCATAAAAACCAACAAGAAGAAAGATAAAACACCCGTCATTTGGACCCCACACGCGTTAGAAGCTTTTGAAAAAACAAAAAAAGACATAGTCAATATAACTACATTAGCTTATCCGTGCCCCAACGCAGAAATACGCGTAACTACGGACGCTTCGGACTTCGCCATGGGTGCTTCTTTGGAGCAATTTGTAGACGGCAGTTGGCATTCGTCGGCATTCTTCTAGAAGAAGTTCAACCCCGCGCAATCGAGATACAGTGCATATGATCGCGAATTGATGGCAATTTTTGAGGCCTTAAAACACTTTAATTATTTTTTGGAGGGACGTAACTTTAAAATCTTTACGGATCACAAACCATTAATTTATGCACTCGCGCAAAAAATAGACACATGCACACCGTTGCGCGCACGCAAACTATCGTTCATATCGCAATTTAACACAGAAATTTGTTACTTGCGGGGTGAAGACAATGTGGTTGCGGACTCGCTTTCGCGCGTTGATTCCTCCATTGCGCCAGCCTCTTTTGACTGGAACAATGAGATATCAACGGGCGAACCCTTTGTAAAAAAGACCCTCGCAAGCATAACAACGTTCAACTTTCCAACATTATTCACGCTCGAAGAGATCTCTCAAGAGCAGGAATGCGATAACGAACTAAAAAACATAACATCGGATCCAAATCACCCTCTTAAATTAACAAAACTGCGCTGGGGACCGAAACGGACGGCTATATATTGTAACTTCGCCGCGCAAAGCTTTAGGTCATTCGTGCCCAGGTCGCTTAGACGCGAGATCTTTACACTCTTTCACATAAATAACGCGCACCCTTCAGGCCGTGTAACCGACAGACTTATTAGACAGCATTACGTGTGGCCTAATATGGCGAAAGAAGTAAAAGAGCAATGCAAAAATTGTATATACTGCCAACGAGCAAAAGTCTCTCGCCAAAATAAATTTTTGCCATCGCACTTCGTCGAACCGGACGCGAGATTCGCACACGTGCATATTGATATTGTAGGTCCCTTGCCCCCGAGCGAAGGCTACAAATATCTGCTTACAATGATTGATAGATTCTCGCGCTGGCCAGAGGCGGTACCTCTGTACGACAGAACAGCATCAACGGTTGCACGCGCATTTTTTGACACCTGGGTATCGCGATTCGGTGCACCCGTAACAATCACTACGGACCAAGGGCGGCAATTTGAATCCCAGTTATTCACCTCGCTTTTAGAGTTGATAGGCTGCAATCGAACACGTACGACTGCTTACCATCCGCAAGCAAACGGGATGATCGAGAGATGGCATAGGCAACTTAAAGCTGCAATAATGTGTCTTGCGCAGACTCACGAGTGGACCAAAGTTTTTTCAAGTGTATTATTAGGTTTACGTGCTAGGCTACGCCTGGATACGAATGCGAGTCCGGCTGAGTTTGTGTACGGCACAAAATTAACAATACCGGGCGATATCCTTCAGTTTCGCGACACATGCAGCTCCCAAGACAACAGCTTTTTATCGGAATTTCAAGATTACATCGCACAAATGAAACCTGTCCCGGTAACTCATAATAATTCCGCCAAGCCCTTGATCTTCAAAGATCTAAAAACTTGCACACACGTGTTCGAGAGAGTAAGAGCCGTAAAGCCACCACTGACACAACCATACACCGGGCCCTATAAGGTCATATCGCGACACCAAGACGGGCGCACATTTACACTTGACAAACACGGCAAACACGTCGTAGTAAACGTAGAACGCTTAAAACCAGCATACTTTCTAGCCGAGGAATTCAATGATTTAGACGTGAACTCAAACGTTAACGATAATGCATATGGAAGATCTCTGCAAAACTTTCTTTTTTCGAATTTTAATGCACCGACAAACGCCACAGTGCGCAAACTTGTTGACGACACAGGGAACAGGGCGTCGCAATCCTTACCCTCTGATGTGACAAAAAATAACGTGCAGAATGATAACTGCAAATCAAATACCACATTGACAAGCGGTCTGTCAATGAAGACCGCGATGCCCACACGGAGGACACAGCCTTGCGACCCCCTTTCTCGCAGAACAATGACACTGCACCCAGTGCAATCGAGCAAAATGGCCAAGAGCCTTCGCGGATCGGTGAAACAAATTCCGTTGCCGAGCCCCATGCTATTACACACGAAGTTCTTATACATAGAAATAATGACAAAGACGAGTTGTCGCCGGTGGGGGATGGTCGCACCTTGGGCGATAACACTCAAGCGACTAGCAATAGATTAACCAGCGAGAACGCATTTCCCGACGCACCGGAATGCGAAGAAACTCCAAAGATCCCCACCTCTAATCAAGACAACACGTCTTCCTCTGACATTCCTTCACATCCTACTCCCACCGTACCCAAAAAAAAAAAATTTATTCCTAATATCCTAAAGAGAAAAAACATCAACTCTCTCGCAATGGAGAGTGGGGAAGCAGGTAAAAAAGTTAGGTTCTGCGACAAAGTCTCAATCAAATATGTAAGTAGGGCCTCGCACTCAATTCCTAAATTGTACAAAAAACGTAAGCTAGATACTGCTAGAGAACTGGAGGAAATTAAAACCCTCCTTACAAAATATATAAACACAACTAATCAAAATTCTCTTTCGTTTGTTCTCTAGCTCCTGTCGCTCCAGCTTGCTTGTAGGCATGGCCTCCTCCAGCAGTTGGGTCAAAACGCAGGACATCTCCGCAGAGATCCTCCGCCTGCATGAGAGTCTTCTGGACGCCATTGTGGCAACTCCAGAGGGCTCTCCTACGAGACACCATCTTCGTATGGCGGAGATCACTCTCTCGGAGTTTAAGGAAGATTATATGCGACGCACCACTGAGACCATGAACGCGGCCGTTCGTGCTTCCCAACGCACTTACCCGCGTACTCCACCCACCTACGACCATCGTCTTCCTACGCTGTTCGTCGGCAACCAGCATGTGCGCACCTTACTAGTTTATAATATGCACAGGGTTTTAAAGAGGGTTTTAGGCGACATGCTGCTTGCGCGCGGACAGAGCGGATTTTACATCGATGCGGTCTACGTCAAAGGTTCGCGGTGCAGTGCGCGGGTGACTTACGATAACCTCGCGTCATCAACTAAAATGCAGTGCGACGCTATTCTTAATAAGTTGTATTTTGAAAGCGAGCGGGGGGGCGAGACGCGCAGGAGATATGTCAAGGTATCTCCATTTACGGATTATAATGTGACCACCGGCGTAGAACCGGTGGCAAAGAGCTCTTCAGAGCCAACTCCTGTGTGCCTCGCGGCCCTTCGACTCGATCCTATAGTAGCATGCATTTTAAAAACACTTGGACAATGATTCCAAGCTAGCATTTATCACTGCATTTGAAGGATGGCGCGTGGTCAAGTATAAAATAGGCCGCCTGCATCTTGATTCGGGTAACGGGCGATACCGGACGGCAAATGGGCGGCAAAGGATGCTGGAAGATGCGCAACAATTTTACTTTTCAGGCATCACCATCCGTGAATGGTGGCCCGTGGATGCGTCCTTTCTCCAAAAGTTATTGGATCTTAGTTTATTTAACCCGTTGGGTCGGGTGGAGCGGACGCACCTCACGGGCGTTGACTTGCGCGGCGTCGTGGTGACGCCTACGATACTGGAAGGGCTGTCTCGATTCTCCATAGAAAGGTTAGTTATAGGAAAAACCACCGGGTTTTTCGAGAGTCGAGTCAGCCTAGAAGGTGTCGTGCATCTTGCCGCCCATGACAACCCAACGGTTCGTCTCGCTTGGATGGGAGGGCGTGAGGAGGATAACCCCGACGAGCGCACTCTCATTCCATGGCTCAACCACCAGGCTGCTTGCACGCTCTCTTCCTTACGGCTAGTATCGTGTCCTCAATTACGGATAGAGTTCTTAATCGAATTTCTAAAAGAAAATTTTAAAATTTCAGAGCTCAGCCTGGTGGATTGCACCAACATCGACGCAACGTTGCAGATGTGGTCTCTCCCTGAGAGGGTCTTCAGGGAGCCTAACTCCTTGAGGGCCTTCTACATGGAATATAACACTACAACCACCGAACCTCTGGAATTTATTCATCGACCAGACCTCCACATTCATCCTTTTTTGATGGAGTTGAGCCTCAAAGGCAGTAGATTCACAGAGCAGAGCTTGCAGGATTTCTTAAACCATGCCCCAGAGCTTCGTGTGGTTGATTACACGGGCTTGGACATTCCCCAACAAAGATTAAACTTCTCGGGTCTCCAACATCTGACCACAGTAAAACTGCCTTACCATCAGGGCATTGAGGACACCCTGGAGTCATTATGTACTCTCCAAGTTCGTGATGTCACCATTACCAACACCTTGGGGAAGAACAACAAACGAAATCGAGCGTTTAGCCCACGCTTCATTATGGACGTCATCTCCGGAGTGCCCTCATTCAACTTCGTTGCGCTCGGGTGCAAGATCCGTATGCGTGACACGATGCGGCGACAGCCCATCACGCTTGGCGCTTATGTCACGCAGAAAAACCCCGTAAAATCTGGGTCCTCATATTATGAGCGCTTCGAAGTCTGGATCTATAACTAGATCCACCGTGGCCCAAGCCCGCGTATACTTTACTAACACCTTTTGTAATTGCGCATGGTTCATTCCTTTTTTTTGTAAACTTTACTTCATTTTTACATACATATATCCTTTTGGATAAATTTTTTATCTTTATTTAGAGCCAATTTTCTTTTAACACATAAACTCATGCATGCAATTTTTTTTAAACAGTCAGGTGCACTGCGCAAAACTTTTGAAGTAATAATCATATATTTCATAGGCATTACACATTTCCTTTTTGTACACTCAACTATTTTTTCTCCTTCATGTATTACTGATGCAAATCAAACCACATAACAAGTAACAGTTTGGATGATTAAAAAACTTTAATGCATCAAATTATTCTTACAAATAAACCACAACGAGTTGTACTTATTGAACAGCATTTATAGTGCATTTGACTGTAGTAACTAATGCGCAAAAACCTTGCAATTTTGTAATTTTTTTGTAATATTTCACAGCGAATAAAATGTCTGTACATAACAGCGCTTACACTTTAAAATAAATGCAATTAAGTAAAATACGTTCCGTGCGTAACATTGTGTGTGTAGCGCGATTTAATAGAAAATTACATTTTCACTACGCTCTGTTTTCAAAGCGAACAAACCGTCTATAATGTTAATTGCACTCTAAGTGCATAAAAAAATCTATTTACACTGCGAACATAATAATAGTGATGATGGCTAATCAACCTTAACAGCTCTACTGTGATAAAGCATTTCCATGCATAAATCTAGCTAATTAATCTTAACAGTTCTCACTGTGATAAGGTAATCGTGCCTCCGCGAATCCCTATTGGGACCTAAATGTACTTCTTTGTAAGAACTATATGCAACATTTAATATTTTTTTAATAAAGTGCATTAAATGTACTCCTAGCTGTGATATAACTGCGATATTTGTAATTTTAAATTTCAAACTGTGATATAACTGCGATATTTGCAATGTTACTGCGATTATTTAATAAAAATTGTTAATGCGAAATTTTCAGCGCCCTCTTTGATTTAATTGTTATTATGTACAATTGTATTATTCTTACTCTGTGATATGATGCATTTCTTGCGCTAAAAAATTAATAAAGTTTACCCATAGCAATAATTAATTGTTGGGGGGGGGGAGTGATGTGGGGACATCCACTTATCTATGTATGCGTACGGCGCTGTGAGCACACCAAAATAATTTATTATTCTACTAATTTTGAGATAAAAATTTAAATAAAAAACAAATATTAACTTCAATATTGGTATTTTGTATAAGCTTGATAATTTTAAACTATTAAGACTTATTTTTAATACGTTTATAAAATTTTTTAAATACATTTATCATGAAACTAATTAGTACATTATTAATTTGATACTTTTAATTTATCTTCATCACTAAATACAGTTTTTGTCAGTCCTTCATTATGTCAAAAAATCATATTTTCTGCTTCTGACGATGGTCGATGGAATTGGAATAGTGGAAAGTGTGTGTATACAAACACATTTATAATACTGCAACTGCAATGAATCGGAAGCAGAATCGAATTATCTATCTTTCTCTATCTTAATACCGCCATGTTAGTTTTGCGTTGCTGTGTCACTTGTTGTTTCACGTTCACGAACTCTTTAAGCATGTTCAATGGTGTCATGCGGGGAGGTGAAGAGTCAGAGGGGTACCCTATGCTTTAACATAGGAAAGAAGGATCGCTGCCAACTTAAAGTAATCAAATATTTTTCAACAAAAAGTTCTTTGAATGGCACTTAGAGATGAAATATATTATTCAAATTACATTTAAACGTTTTTATTTAATAAATAAAACATTATAAAATGTTATTTAATTTATTATAAATTAATTTAAGTTCGGTAATATGTTGTATGAAATTTGGCAACGCAGCGCTTCTATTTGTAGGTTAAGTTTAGCAGAAAAATATTATCTTCCAATTCAAATCTTATGTTATGTATACGCAACGTTGCCAAATCTTTTACGTAGCAGTAGCGGGTTTTCAAAAATTAACTCTTACTTTAACTTAAACTTTGGAAATCTCTGTCAATTTTGCTGAAAGGTATATAAAAAACTATATGAAATGAATCCTTAGATAATATACTTTCATAATATCTAAATTTTAATTTGATCTGTTAACTTTTATGACAGAAATTTATATAAATCGCAATCGATTCTCAGATCGCCCATAAGAGCCCATGTTATTTTTCATTTAACATTAAATTTCTCGAAAAAACATGCGGAATGAAATATGGAAAAAAATTGAGGTACTTTAATTTAATATAATAAATCATATTTTAAAATTTCAAAGCGTTCTGTTAACTTTTACGTAACCATTGAACATCCTTAAACAATTCCTCATGATTCTTATCGCGGAAGGAGTTAGATGTGAAGGTATAGTACCAGATAGTACATGCGAAAAATAAAGCTTTTGCGATGTTGTACGCGTCTGTAGGTCAATGCAAATGTATGCGTAGTGCGTGTCGTTAGAGCTGTCATAGTGATCTAACCTCAAAATTTGTGATTTAATTAAGTTTCTTATAATAATTAATGAGTCTTCGTTTAAAAGTGTTAGTGAATGTATTGATCACTGAGGTGCAGCATTAATAGTACATCATAGCATATCATTATAAGTTCATGGTCGATGCTCTTAATCATCCTCAACGCTTAATTTCCCAATTTCTAGGCTTGCATTTATCTACTCTTCTCTACAGTTATTTACCTTTGAAGTAAAATAAATGAGATTAAATTATTTATTTTTATTCATGCATTTAATAAATATCATTATGTTATGTTTCTTGATCTTGTATATGTAATAAACTTATTTTTTCAAATTAAGTTGAAATTTTAAGATAGGGGATAAGGAAAAAAATAGAAAACAGAAAAAGATATTAATAAATAAAGCTTAAAAGAAAAATTGCATAATTAATTGCAATAAAAGTTTGAAATGAATGTGTTTTTTTATATGATCTATTTGATAAACAAGTAGAAACTGGTAACGCTAATAGTTGTGGTACTTGTATAACCTCTTTAAATATATATGTATTGGTCACAATTATTTTGTTGATTAACATTGGATGAAATAACTTAATCTTTGGATAAAATATATTTACTAGGTGATTACTTTTTATTATAAATAGATATTGATAGAATTAAATTAATAAATTAGAAGCTCCCACATAGCATGAAATATTTCAAAAAAAGATTACATGAAATATTTCAGTAAAATATTAAATAAGTGATGAACAAATATTTCTTCGAAATATTACAGTTTTAGAATATGAAATAATTCATTGCAATATTTCTGTAATATTGCTGCAACATTTCATGTTTTATTCCAAAAAAATTTCTGAATCCAACACTGAAATATTTGAGAAATATTACTAAATTATTTCTTGAAATGTTTCACATTAATATTTCGCCAATCTTTCAAGAAACATTGCATGAAATATTCCTGTAATATTGAAGGAACATTTCATGTTTTATTTCAAAAAAAATTTCTGAATCCAACACTGAAATATTTAAGAAATATTACTAAATTATTTCTTGAAATGTTTCACATTAATATTTCACCAATCTTTCAAGAAACATCGCATGAAATATTCCTCTAATATTGAAGGAATATTTCATGTTTTATACCAAACAATTTTTGAATCCAACACTGAAATATTTGAGAAAGGTTACTAGATTATTTCTTGAAATGTTTCAGATCAATATTTCGCCAATCTTTCAAGAAACATTGCATGAAATATTCCTGTAATATTGAAGGAACATTTCATGTTTTATTTCAAAAAAAATTTCTGAATCCAACACTGAAATATTTAAGAAATATTACTAAATTATTTCTTGAAATGTTTCACATTAATATTTCACCAATCTTTCAAGAAACATTGCATGAAATATTCCTGTAATATTGAAGGAATATTTCATGTTTTATTCCAAACTATTTTCGAATCCAACACTGAAATATTTGAGAAAGATTACTAGATTATTTATTGAAATGTTTCACATTAATATTTCACCAATCTTTCAAGAAACATTGCATGAAATATTCCTGTAATATTGAAGGAATATTTCATGTTTTATTCCAAACAATTTTTGAATCCAACACTGAAATATTTGAGAAAGGTTACTAGATTATTTCTTGAAATGTTTCAGATCAATATTTCGCCAATCTTTCAAGAAACATTGCATGAAATATTCCTGTAATATCGAAGGAACATTTCATGTTTTATTTCAAAAAATTTTTGAATCCGACACTGAAATATTCAAGAAATATTGTTACATTATTTCTTGAAATGTTTCAAATCAATATTTCGCAAATCTTTCAAGAAACATTTCATGAAATATTTCTGTAATATTGAAGGAACATTTTATGTTTCATTTCAAAAAATTTTTGAATCCGACACTGAAATATTCAAGAAATATTGTTACATTATTTCTTGAAATGTTTCAAATCAATATTTCGCAAATCTTTCAAGAAACATTTCATGAAATATTTCTGTAATATTGAAGGAACATTTTATGTTTTATTTCAAAAAATTTTTAAATTCAACACTGAAATATTCAAGAAATATTGTTACATTATTTCTTGAAATGTTTCATATCAATATTTCGCAAATCTTTCAAGAAACATTTCATGAAATATTTCTGCAATATTGAAGGAACATTCCATGTTTTATTTCAAAAAATTTTTAAATTCAACACTGAAATATTCAAGAAATATTGTTACATTATTTCTTGAAATGTTTCAAATCAATATCTCGCAAATCTTTCAAGAAACATTTCATGAAATATTTCTGTAATATTGAAGGAACATTTCATGTTTTATTTCAAAAAATTTTTAAATTCAACACTGAAATATTCAAGAAATATTGTTACGTTATTTCTTGAAATGTTTCAAATCAATTTTTCGCAAATGTTTCAAGAAACATTTCATGAAATATTTCTGTTATATTTAAAAAACATTTCATGAAGTATTAAAAAAAATGTATGAACATAACACTGAAATATCGAAGAAATATTGCTGCACTATTTCTTAAAATATTTCAAATCAATAATGCGCAAATTTTTTAAGAAATATTTCATGAAATATTTCTGTCAAATTCCAGAAATATTTCATGGAGTATCCCGAAAAATTTATGAATATAACAGTGAAATATTGGAGAAATATTGTTTAAATATTTGTAGTTAACTCGCGTTTGTAGCAATTCTTCTATCTTGCCAGCAGGTGGCTACTTGATTATATTTTCATGTGATCGTAAATGTGGTTGGCAAACTCTCGCAAGTGGTGGGACGCTCTCTCGTTTAGTATATAAGACCGAAAATTCTTGATACAAATAAATAAGCGCTTAAATTATAAATAACCAATAAATGTAAAAGTATCTAATATGGTTTGAGATGCAACTCTTACAAAATCAAAAATAATATCTAATAGAATTTTTCATCAATATTACAAATCAGTATTTCATGAAAGATTCCAAAAATATTTCCGAAAAGGTTAATAATCCTCTATGAATACTTTAGTTAAACTGATGGGTAATCTTTCAACAATATAACATATCAATATTACATGAAAGATTTCTGAAATATTTCAGAAACATTTTTTGAGAGATTAATAATTTTTTATGAATCCTTCAATAACATATTTTAGCAATCTTTCAACAATGTTACAAAGGAATATTTCATGAAAGATTTTAGAAATATTTCAGAAACATTTCTTGAAAGATTCATAATCTTTTATGAATCCTTTAATTAAATATTTCTGCAATCTTTCAACAATGTTACAAAGCAATATTTCATGAAAGATTTTAGAAATATTTCAGAAACATTTCTTGAAAGATTTATAATCTTTTATGAATCCTTTAATAAAATATTTCTGCAATCTTTCAACAATCTTACAAATCAACATTTCATGAAAGATTTCAGAAATATTTCAGAAACATTTCTTGAAAGATTCATAATCTTACATGAATCTTTCGATCAAATATTGCTACAATCTTTCAACAATATTACAAATTAATATTTTACAAAATAATGAAAGAATGTTACAGAAACATTACATCAAATATTTCAAATCAATCTTCTAGAAGGACATATCAATATTTCAGAAATATTTCTTATCAATATTTCTGTTTTATTCCGAATCTTTCAATGAAATATTTCAGAAATATTTCAGAAATATTTCAGAAATATTTCATGCTATGTGGGCTGGTAGTATTTATATAAACATGTATGTTAAAACTCAAATTACTTTCACTGAATTTTGTGATAAGATAATTATTATAATTGATAACATTTTATTTATAAAATACAACAATTATTTTTATCTAAAGTTAATTATTCAAAATAGTCAATGTAATAAAAAAGTATAAAACGATTAAAATCTATTCGTGGAATTCAATAAAAAACATTTTCTTCTAATTTAAGATCAAATTTTTCATAATTAATATTAAATTAAAATTAATCAAGTTTAAATAAATTTTCATCAAAAAGTTCTTGTAACTTGAAAGGCTAGTAGCGTAAAACATTTACATTACAAAGCCCTTGCATTTGACATATGAGTGTACTTTAAAATAAACAGAACTGTTGTTTTTAAAACTCTGCTATGGATACAATTCCAACTGCTGATGATCGTTATACTTTATTAGAAAAACAACAGGAAGCAGCTTAAGATTTGAGTCATATAATTTATGTTATCAACCAGATTTTTAGAAACGCTCTTAGTGATATTATTAGAAAAACCTATTTTACTAAATAAAGGATAGAATACAGTTATATAGGAGGCAAGCTATCACAATCTTCTAAGTAAACAAATAAAACTTAAGGTTGAAGATAGAAATGTGATTACAAAAAAGGATGCAAACTAATATTGGATAACGCTTATGGTAGGGCGTTTGTTAAGCTTGAATTCTGGCACTGAAGATATCATGCAAATTTATACTGAATGTAAAAATACTGCTGATGTTCAAAAGTTAGCAGTAGAAATATTAGTAATCATTTATGAATCAACAGGAGCAATTAAAACAAAATCTACTGTACCAACATCAAATAATTTTAATTATATTTGAAAGATTTATTAACAAGAACGTTTCTGTGTTGTTCTATAATTGTTGATTTTTAATTGCAATTCTTGAAAGCTTTTAAAATGTATTTAAACATATAATCAATTTACGTTATATAATTTAAAAACTATCTTAAACAATCTAATAATAAAAAAATGATAAAAAAAATTGTAAATAGTAAAAATAATAATCAAATAATTCAAAGAGTTTAATTAGAAAATTTTGAGGATTAATTAAATGTTTTATTAAAAAATATTTTATATAAAAAAATGCATTGTTATTGTATAATACTTAAATGATTTCTAATTTTATAAATAAAATTGTTTACAGAATAGCTTCAGTATCTTTAGCAGTTACATATAACGATGTTTTCAAAATTATACAGAATATATGACATCACACTTGTTTTGAAAAAGCTTAACAATTTGTAAAAATTATCATTAATTATTTACATGACATTAATTAGTTTTATGTTAATATAAAAAGTACATTTAGATATTTGAGTGATTTTTTTTGCTAACAGTGTTTTAGTGAAATAAATATATGAATAGATATATGCAATTAATGTAAATTGATTAAAGTTTTTCATTTTATCAACAAAATAATAACTAAAGAAAAAATGTTTTTTTTCAAGTGCAATTTTGAATACAATATTAAAGGAAACTTACCCAACAAGCAAACGGTGTCAAAGAGAGAATTAAAAAAGAATTCTTTATGTATACTTTCGTAAACGAAAGTATCAATAAAGAGTTCTTAATGATTGCTTTGTTTGTTCGCGAATGTCCGACCACTTTAGTTTTTAAAGTATTCACAAAGTATTCTTAAACAATTCTTTTGATTGAATCACATTCTCAAAATACTTTTTTTAATCATCAAATTATAAATAATCCTTCTATTTTACATGATTATGAAAAACAAAAAATGTTATAATTGATTAAAAATAAGCTATTAAATTTAAAAAAAAAAAAAATTATTTGTTCGAGATTTGAACCACGGTTCTTGAGGATGTCAAACAAAATAAAAAAAACTGTTGCCCATGACTTAGCCTACTTGGCTACCAACTCATCTGTTAATAAATTCTCGAAACTTGTACATGTTAATTGGTATAAGCATAAGAAATGTTAGTAAATTTGTTAATTAATTATTCATGATTAATAATATTAGCCAAACTACATTTTTATTTGAATAATTTAGGTAAAAATTTATTAAATATTCAAGAGATACCTTAATTTAATAAAATAAATTATTTGTGAAGTCATGGTTAATTTAATTTAAATTGAAGAATGTTTAGATATTTGTTTAAATTCTCAAAATGAGAATTTATTTAGAACACACTTAAAATATTTATATATTTTGTCTCATAAAATGTTAATAATTTTTTCGTTTAAAATAGATAAAAAATATTTAAATTATTAAATGATTAATTAAATTGAATTTTTACAATTTATAAAATTATCAGGAATTTCAAGTTTTCAATTTTGAATTTCATGAAAATCAAAATTAAAAATGATTTTAAAACAATCTGAAAAGCGATAAAATATCCATTACATCTTTCGATTTTTGAAAGTGACTAAGTTACTAGAAAATCAGTGTTTCAAAAGTAAACTTTTTGACTACTTTATGAATACTTTGGATTATGATTACTTTTTCAAAAAAGAATTCTTTATGAATACTTTCTTAACCCTTTTAAAATATTTATAAAGATGCGTTGAAGAGTTATTTTTTATTTAAATTTTGTGGAAGAATACTTTGTAAATATTTTATGAATACTTTATTAATATATTTTATTAACTTCAGAGCGGACATTCGTGAATTCTTAAAGAATTCTTTTTTCCAGATGTGTGCTTATTGGTAGATACTGATATTAATTTTATCAGTTTATATATTAGAGCAGATAAGGATTAAGAAGTTAATTTTGATTCTAGTGAAAATCTTTCAAGGTAGTTTCATTAGAATGTCACTGATGAAATATTGTGATAAATATTGAGTTAGCCATCAATCATTGAGACTGTGTGATTAATAATTAAGAAAAAAATCATTGCTGGTTATATAATATATTTAAAGGTTATACATAATGCAATATATTTTTAAATTACAACTTCCAAGCTTCTAAAATATATCAATTTTTGAAAAATCAAGGGTGGGTAGAGGTAAAATTTTAATAATGAATTATAAAAAAAAGGTTATGTTTTGTTGTGCATATATGAGTGCCTTAGAATGAAACATTGATTATTCTTAATAATTACATCTAATTGTTGATATTTTACACTGAGAAAAAAATTTAGTTGAGTCAATGGAATAAATTTAGTTATTAAATATTTTGTTGATAAAAATTAATTTTGATTGAAGTAATATGCAAGGTTATTAAATCACTGAAATATTTAGTTGGGATAAAAAAATTGATACCTAAGTTAAAAAAATAAATATTTTTTAAAATAAAGAAAAATTTATTGTTTCGGTTAAATTATTTGATTGATTTAATCAAATTAATTTCATTAAGGCAGCTGATAAAATTTTATAAAATATTTATTTGTAACAATAGAATATGTTTGTAAATTATCTATATATTTTGTTACAGTAATTAAATATTTATTTTAGTAAATCGTTTGTTAAATTTACAAAATCTTTTATAACAATAAAAAAATATTGGTCAATCATCAATATAATATTTGCTTGAATTAACGGTCATCCGATTAAGTTAAAGAAACTTATATTGTAAATAAATGCTTCACTAAGTTAATAACATTGTCATTTAATTAATAATATATGTGATTGTATAAAAAACAATATTTTGTTGTACATAACACATAAAATTTGATCAGCATTTCAATAAAAATTGCAATTGATTGAAAGAAATAGGTTCCTTAAAATCAATAAATCCGATTTCAATGAATTTACAAAAAGAAAACCAATAAATTATTTTTTTAAAGTCAAGAAAGGTGCAACGTAAAATTAGATATTAAATTTTTTTTAAAGAAACATTTATTAAACCGAATATATTTATTCTATTATTTCTATCAAGTTGTTATTGAAACAAGAATATAATTCACTGATTTAATTAAATATTATATTAACACTTCCATTAAATTACTTTAATGTTCAATAATGTATTAGATTATTTTAATGAAATATTTATTAAACCAAATATATTTATTTTATTATTTCTATCAAATTGTTATTGAATCAAGAATATATGTCACTGATTTAATTAAATATTGTATTAACACTTCTATTGAATTACTTTAATGTTTAATAATATATTTGATTATCTTAATGAAATATTTATTAAACCAAATATATTTATCCTATTATTTCTATCAAGTTATTATTGAAACAAGAATATATTTCATTGATTCAATTAAATATTATATTAACATTTCCATAAAATTACTTTGATGTTTAATAATATATTTAATTATCTTAATAAAATGTTTACTAATTCTAACGTATTTATTCTATTATTTTTATCAAATTTTGATTAAAAGAAGAATATATTACATTGATTTAATTAATTATTATATCACCTTTATTAAATTACTTTACTGTTCAATAATATATTTAATTATATTAATGAAATATTTAAATAATGTCAAAATTATTGTTTTATTTTTTCAATAAATTTTGAATAATAACAAAAAGATATTTCATTGTTTTAAATAAATATTGTATGACTTATATTAAATTATTTCACTGGCCAATGAAATACCTAATCATTTTAATTCAATATTTAGTTGCTTTGATGAATGTGTTTTTTCTCTTTATGAAATATATGATTGATTCTATGAAATATCTCATTGTCTTTTGGTCAAATAATTTGATTGCTATATTATAATTAATTGGATTCATTAAATTAATTAAATTTTTAATTGATTCAAATATTTGATTTATCTTGTTCTATAAAATTATTTTATTACTTTTATTATTTAATTATATTGCGTCTATGAAATCAGTGATTAATTGAATTAATTATTATTTTTAACAATTAAATATTTTATTATTTATGTCCCAATTAAATATTTTGTTGTATTAATTAATTTCTTTATCAGATCGATTAAATAATTATTTGATTATCTTAAGGGGATGTAAAACGGACACTACACCTGTACTCATGAGTCTGGCCTATCTTTTCATCATATTGCAAAACTTGAGGAAAAGAAATGCTTTAGTTTGTAGTATTTACCATGAAGATTATTCAGTTAAATTTTCAAATAACTTCATTCATTAATTTTTGAGAATTTTGGGTTCCAATATTACATATTACAATTTTTAAATTTTGTACAAGAAATCTAAAATTCTGAGAAACTAATGAATGAATTTATTTAAAAATTCAACTAAATAATCTTCATGGTACATACTACAAACTAAAGCATTTATTTTCTTAAAATTTTGCAATAAAATAAAATTTTAGTAAATATTTATAAGTACAGGTGTAGTATCCATTTTACATCTCCTTAATGAAATATTTATTGAAACAAGCAGTTATTATTTAATAACATATTTACTAAATCAAATGAAATATAATGTTAAAATTAATATTTAATATTCTTGAAAAATATTTTTTTGTGTAAGTTATCATCCTTTATACTCAAACAAACTCATGTTTAAAATACGTGTCTTGCTAAGTGAATAACTCAGCAAAATATGTACTAAAGTTAATAAAAATTACAGAAAAATCTGATTAAATACTTGTTAAAATCAAGTAAATCCACTATTTGATTCATCTACATAATTTATTTCATTCAAATAACACATATTTGAACTAAAAGAAACATTCATTGTTTTAACAAAATCATTTAGTTCGATGGTTTGATGATACAACCGCTTGGTGGCGTCGTTAATTTTCGATCTCGCAAGCGGTAAGAGGGCTTCTAAGTTGATATATAAGGAAGTTAAAAATCCAAGATGATACGTAAATTGTAATGCGAGCGAAATTTATGTTAGATTTACTGCGTGTGCGATCACTGTATAAAGCATACTAATGTTAGTATGTTAATAATTGTTATTCTTTACCATATAAATAAATGGAATCATATTCACCTGTCCTTTAATGAGTCATCAATTCATTGATGTTAATAAATAAATGTTAAATCACTGAAAGCAAATACTGTTGATTAAAGACAGTATTTGTTCGATTAAAATATCTATAAATCGAATTAATTAAATATTTCTTTACTTTGAAGGAATATTTTATTTGAGATAACCGAATAATTAATCAATTTTTTGTTAAGACAATGAATTAATTTTATTAAATCTTAAAATTTTATTAAATTTAAAATATTCAATAAATTAAACTTTCATTTGAAAATATAAAATATTGAACTAATTTAATTTCAATATAGCATTAATATGATGAAATAATTAATTAGAAAAACAAATGGACATTTTAATTGATAATTTTTTTTATTAAAACAATGAATTAATTTTATTGAATCAATCTTCGCGACATTTAATAAGTCAAATATTTAATTGAAAATACAAAATATTATTTGATTTAATTTCAATATGTATATTAATGTAATGAAATAATCAATTAGAAAAACAAATGGGCATTTTAATTGATAAAATTTTTTATAAAAACAATGAATTAATTTTATTGAATCAATCTTCGCGACATTTAGTAAGTCAAATATTTATTTGAAAATACAAAATATTATTTTTAACCAATATTTGTGATGTTTAGTAGAATCAAATATTTATTTAAAAAAATGAAATATTTATTTGACTCAATTAAAATATTTGTATTAATGTAATAAAATATTTTATGTGCCGCCCGCACCTAAGGGATTTCATTGATTCAATTAAGCCTTACTTAATCCAACTAAATTTTTTTCTCAGTGTATACTAAATTAAGAAAAGATATTATAAAAATATAGACTAATGCTTCTTATATATTTTTGTTCCTGTATTCGCTGAATGCTTGTGTCTACTTCTCTACGATATTGGATGTGCCATATGTTTGAATGTTATAGATAACATATGTGTATATCAATAGATTGCAAGCTTAAAACTTTTGGTAAGATGAAAATTACGAAATTTTATTTTAAAAGAAAAAAAAATATTAAAAATCTAAGAAACAAAATTATTAAATAAATGTATTAAAATTGTGACAAATAATTAAGGTGTAGTAGTAAAGTTTAAGGAGTAATTTAAATTTGAAATTTTTGGTTTTGATAAAAAAGTTACATTGATAGATATTTATAAAAATGTTTATATTATTTTAAAAATTACATATAATATATTCTTTTATTTTATTTGGTTTACAAGCATTGTAAATTAATGTGGAAATTTATTAGTATGATCATTCAGTTGTAAAATTAATAAGAAAGTTTTTTCCGCTAATATTTATTAATACAAATATTAATTTTTTAAAACAAATCTACAAATTAAAATGATATAATATCACTTGATAATGCTAAGTACAGATCTCAATAATGAATTTTAAATGAAAAATTTATTTTGATCAATAATGTAGTATAGTTAATTAATATTTTTGAGAAAGTATTTTTATGCTCATTTTAAAGATCTGTAAAAAACATAAGCTTCATATACACATATAATTTAAGCTGCCTGTATCGTAATATACTATATATTTTATTTCTAAGAAACAGCGATAGTAGATAGGCTATAGGCATACTGGCACACCCGGATTCTAGCACAGCCCATGGTGTGCTAGAACCCGTACGGATTCTAGCTCAGCCCATGGTGTGTTAGAACCCGTACGGATTCTAGCACAGCCCAAGTGTTTTAGAATCCGAATGTGAACTAGTATGCCTATAGCGTTTTCTACTTTTTCTACTTTTTTTTTTTCTTCTTATAAATGGTTTTGTGAGAGATAGAATAATTTCATGAGTTTGACATTGTGTAGTGCACAGACAGTCTTATGAATTGGATTATGGTTTGTACACACAGTAACGCATTTGAAAGATGGATTTAATGGGTATCCGTATTCATTGATGTTATAAACGGGAAATTTGAATCTTAGCAACCATTTTCGTTTGAATTCATTAATAACAAAAATTTTTGTAGCATCATGTAAATGTTCACGGAGTAAGTTTGCAATTTGAGAGTAATCTAGTCCATCAGTGTTCCAAGCTATTCCATGATTATGTTTGAGTCGAATGTTTTCTTCTTGCAATTTGTCAGAGAGCCTTTTCCATGAAAAAGGTTTTTTGAATAGATGAACGATGGGATCACCACTGTCGTTGAGAGGAATGATTGCTATTTCCTTTAGAACATATTCACCACCCATTTGCTTAAAACCAATCATGTCTACCGCATATTCCATTTCGAAATATTAATTTTTTTACGTAAAAGTGAAGATAATTCAGACAAGCTTCCGAACATCTCCACTAATAGGATTGTACTGAACGATGCGATCGTGTAAGATCATGCAATAAGCTGAAGTATTAGCTGGAAAGTCAGTTTGAGACTCAAATTCTAGACGTACATCGACAGGAGCGCTCTTTAGAGATTCGTTTTGTCGTGAACAGTCAATAACTATGAGTGGTTCAAAGTTGATAAACTGAGACTTCGTCAACAATGGCTGTGAATCTCTTCCGTAATAGCTTTTCTGAAAATTAGCATACATATCATAGAGAATAGCAAACTGATTCTTAGATATGTCAAGATTGAGATTGTTGTACGGATAATATTGCGAATTCAAGAAAAGTCTCACATTACTAATATTACAGTGGTCAAAGCGACTGGCATTTTTAGTTTTTGATCCTTTTTTTCCCGATTGTAATCCAAGAATCACGAAACGTGGTTTCTCCAATTGATTTGAAGTTTTTACCGTCCAGACGTGTTTATTTGTTGTTGGAAGAAGAGGATATTCAAATAACTCCCAAGAACGAAAACTCATAGAAATAGGATTATCTTTGCCAATGAAACTTAACAGCTGGATTTTTTGTTTATCTGATGCAATAACATATGGCATTAACCACTCTATCTTTGATATTTTTATTTGATAAGTTTCATATGTGGTTACATTGTTGGCTACAGTACCTTCCTGTATTATAGCATTTAGATCATTTCTTGATCTTGTGAGAATGAGTTCATGCTTCATATTAACAACAATTTTCTTGTAATCTTCTGCGAAGCCTAAAATCATACTTAGAGGGATAGAAACGTCAAAATTTCCATGATCATCTACAATTGTTTTGTTTGCTTCTTCAACACCAAGCCAGCCTGCATTTTCTAATGTTAGAGTCTGATTTGGATTAAATGAAGTGCATCCCTTCATGAGACTACTCAGACCAACATTTTTACTTTTATCTATCTCTACAGCATTAAGTTCATATCGAATTTCATCAAACAGATGACAAATGCCATTGTTAACGAAATTAGTTTTAGTTAGTGCTTGTCCATCTGGTTTTTGTAATTTTCCACATACATGGATGTAACTACATGATGGTAAGAGGCATAAATCTTGATGCTGAATAGAAATACGGATTTCATCACTGTTATTGAAACTTAATGTGGAGTATGGTTGATGTGCGTGAACCTCATAATGAGCAATAGACTCATCGAATGCGACACCTGATTGAATGCTTAGAATTTCGTCCATTTTTCTGAAAGCAGCAGAGAATGATACAATTTATCTTTTTCCACGTACTTTGAGACCTATGCTTTTGAGAAACTGGATGCTCTTCCGTGTTAACGGTTTGAGTACCTTTGGACGACTGATGGTGGGTTGACATGATGGCTGACTTATATGCACACTTGAATTATAAACGATTCCCATTATACAGATTTTATGTGAAGTCTAACAGTAATTTCCTCTCCTCGGAAATTCACTAAATTTCCGTCTTGATCAACAATTCGGATTTGAAGATGATCTATACTTTTAACATTGAGTGGTAAATATATGACATGCGATGGAACTTCTATGATTTTATATCCTGGAGGAACTTTTGGGAAAAACTCATGGATCGTGTGAACTTTTTTTGTCGTTGATGTAAGCACCTGTAGTAATATTACACTCTACTCTGAGTGCGTTTATTTTCAATATCTTCACAGGTAAATCAGAGCTGTGATGAGTGTCTTCATGAAGAACGCGACGAGTGAAACCGAGAAGACTGCCTATTGAATCCCGAGGTCTAAGATTTATCTCATGGCTGCAATAAATTTCACTTCTGAGAGTATTGTTGTTAGCTTTTAAGGAAAATTCGATTCCTTTAGATTTCAAATCTTTTTGCAAAAATTGATTAATAGCATCAATTTCATAACTGCCAGTAGGAATAATAATAATCTTCTCTCCGTTTATATGAAGTTTATTATTCGAATCGTCAACATTGGGAATCGAGTTGAATGTTAAAAGTTCAACTAAACCCAAAACAAAATTCTTATGCTGTGGTAGTTCTATTGAAGGAAAATATTGCGCTTCTAAGATAGAAGATTTGCCTGAAAGACTCAAAGTGAAACTATCTTCCATGACTGTTTGAAAAAGAATGATCCTGCTTGTCTGAAAACTCTTCTTTTATAGTCTTTCACACAAGAATTGAAGACAAAGATGTCCACAAATAAATGAGTCAAAATTTTGATATCTTTTATAGTTGTATTTCACTTCTTTCACGTTAAAATATAACATGAGATCTATAGGGGGTTTAAGATCACCAAAACTATCAAAATAAATCACTTCAGAACCTCGTTTTCGATAACATACCCAGTGAGTGCCTTTGTTTTGAAAATCATCTAAGTTAACTATAGCAGATTCGTTATGCCATGGGCCATCAGAAGGTAGATTATTTCTCATGAAAACATCTCGAAAATATGGGATTTTCATCATACGAGCATACTTTATAAGATCATAGTCAGTCAGTGCATGATTTGGCAAAGTTAAATCGAAGTTTTTTTTTTTTAACTTGACCATTACCGATATGAGGTTTCATAAATAATCCCATTCCAGTTTTATATGGTTTAAGATAGAGACCTTTTCCTAGAGCAATAGCTTCCATAGTTTTATTATGTCTCTTACTTTCTTCATAATTTTTCTGTGCAGCTTTAGCCTCATTTACTGCTTTAGCTATTCCAGCAGCTCCTCCAGCCAGAGCACCAGTTGCACTTAGTGCTGCGAACAATGGTATGAGAAAAGGCAGAGCGCCACCTATTTTTGATGGAACAGGTAGAATACGTGGAATGATAATTTTTTTCTTACCGCCAACAATCTTGAGAGCTTCACGTGCACCTTTTAAAGCGGACTGTATAACTTTGCGAGAATGTTTACTTGGTTTTAATGATTTTTTACTTGCAGTTACTAATTTACTCAATTTTACACCCATTCCTGTCTTTCCTTTTAATTTCATAGCATTTGCAACAACAAAAGCAGTTGCTTTTTCGCTAAGACTTGCATTTTTGGCTCTAACACGCTGCCAAGCTTTATCAGCGAGCTTCATGTCAGCTACTTTTCGATTAGCATTTTTATCAGAATAAGATATGTCATGTTCTTTACATGCTTGATCAAGTGGATTGATACCTGCATCACCTCTTTTTAGACGCTTTTTCAGTTTTGTTCCGGGACCACAATATTGATATCCAGGAATATGCATTTCAATAGGTAAGTTATTGATTACTTTATCAAGTAACCCTTTACCCTTAGGGTGCTTCTGTGATTTGTGTACGAGCATCTCTCTTCGAGTGCTGATTTACAACTGATGATCAAAATATAAAACAAGCGTTTATATTTTGAAAAGGTCAATCTTAGATTTGACTTTGTTACGTAAACATGGATTTTACTGAGCAGAACGTCAAACTTCCCGTCGCCAACTTTGATTTTGAGAAAACGAAAAGAAAAAAGCGACATGGGGAGTTACTTCCAGATAATATACGAGCAGTATTCTGTGGCCCATCAAACTGTGGAAAAACTAATAGTTTATTGGCTCTAATTACACACCCTAATGGTCTTAGATTTGAAAATTTGTATGTATACTCTAAATCCTTAAATCAACCGAAATATCAATTTCTTCAAAAAGTTTTAGAGCCAATTGAAGGTATATCATATCTACCGTTCAGTGAACATGCATCTGTAGTGTCTCCAGATGAAGCCCTACCAAATTCAATTATAATTTTTGACGATGTGGCTTGTGAGAAGCAGGATAACGTCAGAGCTTTTTTCTGTATGGGGAGACACAAAAGTGTAGATAGCTTTTATCTATGTCAGTCATATGCTCATATACCGAAACATCTCATCAGGGACAATATTAATTTGATGGTAATTTATCGTCAAGATGATGTTAATCTTAAACATATCTATGAAGACCATGTGAATACTGACTTAACTTTAAATGAATTTCGAAATCTTTGTACTGAATGCTGGAAGAATGACAAGTATGGATTTGTTGTTATTGACAAAGATAGAGCAATGAATGATGGTAGATATAGAAAAGGATTTGACTGTTTTGCCATTAAAAAGGAAGTATAAATCTTAATCTTTGCAGTTCGATTGTAGACAGCATCTTGTCAGCATGCCTGACTTTAAGAAAGAAAAAATGTTCTTAGCGAGCTCTTACGAGCACGTGAGGCTATTAAAAAAAAATACTCTTTATTAAAAAAGGAGAGAGATGATTTTGAAAAGGTTATTGGTGATACTTTAAAACCAGTTATTACACCACTTGAAAAGCTTGTCGATTCGACAACTGAAAGTGTGTCACGTTCTAATCACATTTCAGCTATAGACAGTAACAGAAAATCGGCAAAAAAAGATTGAGATTCGACGAATCAAGTTATATTTTAAACGATATTAATGACTCGGGTTCTGCGTTTGATAATAATGCTTCTAATGGCGATGATTTTTCTCCGATAAATAGCACAATGATGAATTCATCATTCAATTCTGCAAATTCATCATTCAAATCTATATATTCACCATTTGTACCTGCGCATAAAGAAACTGAACCGACAGACTTTTTATCAATGCTAAATGGAAGCCGCAGCAAAATCGATAACATATACGGAGTGAGAAAAGTCAGTGGGGTATACATGATGGGTGATTCACAAATTCAATTTGATGATAAACTAATAAAAGTGAAAGATTTAAGTTTTCCTAAAAGCAGTGGTCTAATGGAATTGCTTTTCAAAAAAGAACCAGATGATAATCTTTTAAGTACAACAGATCGCAAGAACTATCGCATTATCCTGGAAGCAACAAATGCCCATAGAAAAGACATAGCAAAAGTGAGAATATACGCTCTTCGAAGAGTAGAAAATATTCAAAAATCATAGCACCAATGTTCCGCAGTGATCGCAGTAGAATATCTACCAGCGGAGGGGGTCTCATACCTAAATATAAAATAGCAAAAAAGAATACTTCCATAGATCTAGTCTACTGGGATGATCCGAATGAGCTTGTCGAAAGACTGCGATTATTAATAGCCGAACGATCTGCTGGAAATAATAATCACAACAATGAAATCCAATCAATCATAGAGGAACTACGTGAAGCTGGGCATATATATTGACGTACACAATTTTCAAATCAACAGTAGTAACATGAGTCTCGATGTGTTTGGAAGAAAACTTGAGGGCTCGCAAGTGAGTCGTGGTCCTCGAGGTATTGGATTCAATGTTACATCAGATGGTCATTTTGATTTAGAAAATAAGCGGCTTTGCAATATTGGAGAGGCTAATGATTCAAATGATGCCATTAGTTTGAATTCACTAAATAATATCCTACAGAAAGAAGTTGATTACTTATCTTCTAAAATTATAGAAGTTGCTAAAGCTATACAAGAATATGAGAACAAAGTTGAAATATATAAAGCAGAAATAGACGAAAAATTAACTTATGTCTATGATATGACTCAACGAAATTTTGCAAGTATTGAATATATAATTAAAGAAATTAATAGACGATCGGATATTGCTAAAGTTGAAGTTTAAGATGGAACGTCAAAGAGTAGTTGAAGAGCTACACAAGCCAGCACGTCGAAGGTACAAGCGAAGAAAATATGACATACGTGGATTAGATGAGACTTGGCAAGCTGACCTTGTAGAAATGATACCTTATTTTAAGGAAAACAAAGGTTTTCGCTACTTACTAACTGTCATAGATATATTTTCAAAGTATGCATGGGCTGTACCAGTCAAATCGAAGAGTGGCAATGATGTTACTCTAGCTATGAAGTCAATATTAAAACAAGAACGGGTGCCATCGAATTTACAAACTGACCAAGGAAAAGAATTCTACAATTCAAACTTTCAGAATCTTATGAAAAAGTACAAGATAAATCACTACTCTTCACATAGTAATCTTCATGCAAGCATATGTGAGCGCTTTAATAGAACTTTAAAAAATGCAATGTGGTTAGAATTCAGCAAACAAGGAAGTTATAAATGGTTGGATATTCTGCCTGAGTTAGTGAAAGCATACAATTCAAGAAAACATCGGACAATAGGAATCGAGCCTGAAAACGTTACGAAGATAAATGAAAAAGAAGTCAAGAAAAATTACCCAACTGAAAAAAGACCTGTAAAAAACCAAAATTCAAAGTAGGAGATAAAGTGCGAATAAGTAAGATAAAACAAGTTTTTGAAAAAGGCTATACACCAAATTGGTCTACTGAAATTTTCACAATAACAAGAGTTGTAAAAACCAATCCCATAACTTACCACGTCAAAGATTATTATGATGAACCAGTCTCCGGAGGCTTTTATGAAACGGAAATTCAAAAGACTATGTATCCAGAAATTTATTTAGTAGAAAAAGTTTTAAAGAAAAGTGGTAAACGTGTATATGTTAAGTGGTTAGGTCTAAGTAACAAGCATAATAGTTGGATAGATAAAAATGAGATTGTTTGAAAAAATTAAAATGTATTTTTAAATATAATAATGTAATAAATAAAAAATTTAATTGTATTTTGTTATATTATTTAGATATATTTAAATAAAATATTGTAATATAATTATAACTATAGGTGGTGATGATAAATAAAAAAAAAATGTATAATGTTAATATATTTTTATTTATTTATGTATTATTATGTACAAGTTACAATAAATAGTTTTAAAAATCATTTCGTAGATATATATTTTATACCCGATCGAATTTGAAAGAAGTTCCTCCCAAATACATTGCAACCAAACGTAGTTTGTTTGCTTCATCGCAGAGTTTGTAAAAAAATTCTTCATCTTTTAGAATTGCTGATGAAATCTTCTCTGGTAGAAATACTTGAAAACTTTGCTCGAATTCTGCTACAATCTTGACACCATATCGTGTCTTCACCTCTTTAAGTGCTGTCACCATGTACTGGTGATCTTTTTCCAAGTCTGTAACTTTTTTCCTTGGCAAGAAGTCGCTTCCAGCAATCTTATTAAGTGTTGATAAATCCATTCTGGAATCAAAAATAAAAAAGTAAAAATTAAAATTTCTGTTAAAGATGATATTTTATTAGAAAAAAAAAAAAAAAAAAAAATTATACTGTAAACTTACATGATTAGTTAGTTGACTCTTGGTTTCTTTGTAGGAGGTTGATCGTTCTCAAGCTCTTCGATTACTTGAATGTGCTCCTCATCGTGCTCCGTCCCTTGATATAGCCCATACCCCACCTCGATTTCTGCCCTTTCCATCGCCACTTGCAATAAATCCCTTCTCTCACCTTCTTCGGAACTTATCCCCTCTATTGATGGATCCCAGTCATGCATGAACTCCTCTAATACGTCATACTCAATAATGATTTGCTCACCTTGGTTGCCATGAAGTGTCACCCCCACTCGTGCTGCACTATTTTCATTGGATGGTTCATCCCCTCTCTCAATTTCCCCCTCTCTGCTATGCTCTGTAACATCCATCCCCACTCGCGTTACTCTATTTTTATTGGATACTTTGTGTCCCCTCTTCTTTTCCACCTCCTGCTCTTTTTCATCAGCCATTTTTCTTGCATATTCCCTCTCTACTTCAAGTGCAGCTTGCGCCATCTGTATCTCTTCAATTCTAAAATGACCCCATGGTAAAGTGTCTGTACTATCAGGCAATAAAAATCTCTTATCATCGTGTGGACTTAGTGCAATTTTTCTTTGCTTTTCAGTATGCACTGTGTGTAATTTTGATCGAATATTGCACTGTTCACGGTGTATAATGACAAGATCCTGAAGACAACTTCGGTAATCCTCGAAAGTGATTGTTTTCTTCACGACGTTAGATTTGATACCTTTAGCTTTTTTCACTGTGTCTCCTCCATCAACCAAAATACTGTACATTTTACTCCGCAAACCTATGAATTCAGACATAATCTTGCCACAGCATTCATCTTTCATTAATCCAGGAACTTTCTTATTGACACGTGGAATATTAAACTGATTATTTTCAGCATAATCAGAAGTATCAAATCTGTGAATGTCTTCCTTCATTGTTTGATACATATCAATGTCTTCAACTTCATATATTAAACTATCCGTATCTGTATATAGAAGTTTACATTTTTGTCCTAGTCGCTGTTTCATATATGAGTAATGAAACTCATATAGCAGTGTTTTTGATAAATCAAGGATGGAAAAACCAACGTATATAGGTTTTTTTATTGTGATACTCGTTCTCTTCAGCTGAATAGCTACCAAATTTTCATCGAAAATTGCACAACTGTGAAAATTTGGTTGAGCTATGCGTGCTTCTGCTCCATATCTACCTGTGAATTTATTTATTAATCGCACATCAACACGTGACCGCTCTCGTTCGATGCACTTTCCATATACAGAGTTAATAAGCAATTTATAGAAGAGTTTTTCAAACTCATTCTTCGCTTGCTTCCTCTTCTCAGTATTTAATTCAACATAAGGTTTGAGCCAAGCCTTTTGTTCAAAACTTAAAATTCTATGTACTTTTTTAATCCAAGTCCATTATCTAACGCTTGTTTAAGCGTCCGATAATGTATGACATACCTTTCCTTGTTGTCCAAAGTAGTAAGCAGTTTTTTTGCTTCGAGCCTGATGGTGGACGATGTTCTGCGCAAAAAGGTAAATCCCGATGTTCATCATGGATTTCCACAGGATATTCTAAATCCACTTCAGCAATATATCCTATATCCGAATCTGGCGATGTATTGAAGAAATCTGGAATTGTTTCATAATCAATCCATTTAAATTTTCCTATCGGTAAATGTTGTATCATCGCCCAACCATAAAGATTATTAATATCAAAATATAGAAGGGTCTTCTTTTTCTGATTTTCGTCATATGAAGGACCCATGTATGGATTGTTTGCCTTTGCATACCGGTTACAGCACTGGCTTATTCCTCCACGGATACCTGCTTCGATAAACATTAGCATGTCAATGTCTGTCAAAAGTTCCAATTCTACCTTCGTCATTTTAAGAGCTGCTGAAAACGTTAAGCCTGGAGTTGTGTAGAAATGAGCAGGACATAAATCGTAGGCTTTAAGAGAGGTCTCTCGGAAACTTTCGAAGACGTCAGCCAATAGCAAAACATCGGTTTTTAAGTATAAATCCGAGTACTCTCCTAAAGTTTTTATATTGAAATCATTCCAAACTTGAACAGCGTGCTTATAATCTTCTTCAGCTATATGAGAATCCGTTAGTTTATTGTAGAAGTCCTTTTTTTCTGGCAGCTTTGTAGACATCAATTTATCGAATCCATCCACAAAATCGTACGGGAATACACCTTTCCGTCTAAGAAGATTTATCTTATCATCTGTAAATCCATCTGTTTGAAATTCTCTCACTGCTATTGGCACGTTTTCGAGGTACGATGCAAGCTTCTCCAATGATGATGGTAGAAAACGCCAAGAATCTATAAATCTAAAATTGATGTCACTATTATCCATATATTTTGTGAAAGAAATGTATTTCTCTTTATTATGAGGTATTAGAGTCATTCGTCCCTTCATCAATGTAGAAGTCCCGATTTCTTTCAGAATAAAATGAGTGTCATAATTGAGATTATGAAAAATAACAGGAATGAATCTTGAAATCTTATAATTCAAATTACATGAATTATGAGCTGCACCTCTGAAACTAAAAAGAAATAAACGTAAAATAACCAGATTAATTTTCTTTATTTAATTATAACCAATTGAACAACTTACCGTCCTGTGAGATGACAATGGTCTCGTACTGCAAGTTCTTCGGCACGGATTGGTTTTCTACATATATGACAATTAGTTGACCTCTGGAAAGACAATTCTTCTAAATCTGTAAGTTTCATTGGTTTCGGATTTTTGTAGAGTTCATCAATTTTCTCACTGATTGATTTCAATTCTCTTACAAACCATTCTGCAGGTGTCTCTTCACATTCGTTAATCCTTCTGTATGATTTATAATAAGATAATTTATCATCAAAACTGCATTTCATGTAGTATCCAATACTGTATGCTTCATGAAGTTGAAAAGCCTTCTCACTGTCTGTAGGTTTCAATAAACATTCAAAATCTGCATAAATAACAAAAGGAACTTTTTCACTCTTGCTGTAATCTTCGAATTTGAGAATATTATTTTTTGAGTCGGGCAAATTAATTCTACATTTATTTAAATTTTTACAATTATTTTCATGAATTACAAATCTTTCTTCACTATAAAAAATTTGTAAACACCTCTCACAATGGTAAGATTTTATATGGCTTTTAGACACTTGAGAAGCCAGAAGTCGAGACAAGTTTTTAATCCAAACATAATGATATTGAGGCATGTCTCCATCATCAGCATCATTATTTTCTTCATACTCATCTATGTAGAAATCTTGAATAATGAGCAAATTGACATGTTGTACCTTTTTTTCTGATGTAATATGACACGGCGATACTTCAAACTTCGGACCATACTTTTTCAACATGTATAAGTTTATTGAAATATTATTATTTAATTTTTCGAATTTTGGAATATCTTTAATTTTTACAGGAAATTCAATTTTATCAAACCTCAGCTTATTATTATGCGGTAGATAATGATCCACTCTTTGAGGATTACGGTTACTAGGATATAATGCGGAAAGTACAGCATATTTGAAACACTGATTGTCATTATTGCGAACATTAACACACGCTTTCTTATTTTCTATAAACTTCGGAAGAGGTATATAAGAACTACCCTTCAAAGGAGAATATTTTTTCATATTTATACACAAACTTATTATACTCTTCAAAGTCCACCCTGAATCCTTTTCTTGAAATTCCTCTATTTGAGTAAGAATAGGCTCTTTGATATTATCTTTGAACCATTCCTCTAAATCAGTTGACATGTATACTGTATTACTTTCACTTGTAAAATATTTAGTATCATTTAATTCCTCAGTATTTTTCTGCACAGAAAATTCAGAGATGAAATCAGAATTTATTTTTAACGCATTATATTCTTCTAAGCAAGCCTGAACCTTAACTTTAAAAAGTTTTTGTGCATCACTTAAAAAACTCAGAATGTCCACATGTTTAATATTTACCACTACACCAGTTCTGATTCGATTTTGGAAAGCTGACTCTACGTCTCGCCACTCGACTCTAGCTTCTGTTTCTTCAGATTGTAGATTGCCTCCTTGATGAAGATTTTGTTCCAACTGAACTTGTATGCACGAAAGATGTGTCATACAAGTTTGACATTTCTGTTTCTCCCCTCTTGTGAGGTTAGGTCGAACGATTTTTTCATTTAATTTAATGACAGCAGAATTACACATATCTAACCAATAATGAATATCTTCATTGCTCAATTCGTTTATACTTCGTAAAGTATCACGAAGTAATTGGACAAGACGTTCAAAAAAATCGATTGAAGTCATTTTTACTTTTTTAACTAAAAGATGACTAGAGCAACAGTTTCAACTCACACAATATTCAAGAATAAATCTCACTGATTGTTATATACGAAGTGTAGTCATCCAAGAAATATCTTCGCTTTTTATAGGTAAAAACAATGTAAGAAGGGATACAAATTTTAAATTTCATCCAATAGTAAAAGGAAAAGTTAGTGAAAATTTGAAAATTCGTCCAATAGTAAAGAAGAAAATTTAAGAAGGAATACAAATCTCGATATTCGACCAATAGTAAAAAAGAAAATTTAAGAAGGGATACAAATTTCAAGATTCTACCAATAGTAAAAAAGAAAATTTAAGAAGGGATACAAATTTCGAGATTTGACCAATGGTAAAAAGAAAAATTTGGAAAATAAAGAAGGGAAAAGTTTTTAGGAAGGGATAAATTGTTCTTTTAAACTATCCAAAAACTGTAAGAATTTTCCTATTCAGTCTCTCAAATCACTTCTCGCTGAAAGAAATTCAGAGTTGTACGATGGCTAGAACCCGTGACTATGGTGCAATGATTAAAAATGCAATATTAGAATTTTCTGAAGAGAACGTTTATATTTGTGACATACAAGGATTTCAAGGCATGTCTGGAGATTCTTTTATTTTTAAAGAAGTCAGTTTTCTGAATTTTAGAAAAACTGCTTTTCCAACTGCGTATCTCTTTAAACCTCCGATGACATGGAGAGAATTGAGTCAAGAAGAAAAAAGTACATCGCAATGGCTGGAAAAGTATCACCATGGAATACAATGGAACTCTGGAGATATACCTTACCATCGTCTTCAAAAAATTTTTGAAATTTGTTCGCAAGGAGTCAAGAAAGTATTTGTCAAGGGTGAGCAGAAAGCGCAATGGTTAGCTGATCTTTTACCAAATGTGTAAGTAATACATTTATGTTTCAACTTTCATACTTTTCTTGCTGTTTTAATACTTTTTCATACTTGTTTCATACTTTTTTATACTTTTCCATACTTGTTTGATACTTTTTTATACTTTTTTAATTATTTTAATACTTCAACATACTGTATTTAACCATATTAATACTTTATTTTTCGTGTTGTATATACTTTAAGTTACATTACCTTCTCCTCTTTATTTTCAGGACAATCAGCAACATTGAAGACTTCGGATGCCCATCATTAGAAAGAATAATGAATTGTACACGATATACATGTTTCAACCACGACCTCTGTTTAAGGCGAAAACCTATGTGCGCTGTTATTAATGCTATTTCGATGCGCACATGGTTACATGATTACCTAGATGCGAAATTTTCCAAAGATGAAGTTGATAAAATTTCTAATAATGATGAATGTATAAAGTTATATTGGAAATAAATTAAATTAAATAAAAAACAGAATTCTGGTTTTTTCTCAACCCTTCTTATGATCCTCATTAAAAAAAAAAAAAAAAAAAAAAAAAAAAAAAAAAAAAAAATTAATTAATATTAAATACGAACAAGATAATTTACATGATCTTTGTAAACTAATGTTAGTAATCTTAAAGATATAAATATTCAAATCAATAATAATAAATTTTTCGTTACATAATTTTAATGTACTAACTAAATTTGTATGTATTATTTACACTTTATTTTATTTTATTAACTTGACTGTTTAGTTTTCATATTAATGATATTATTGTATTTAATTATCTATAAAATTAAGAGTTGTAAGTTACTTATTGTAAAGGAATTGGAAAGGAGGAATATGAGTATAAAGAAAAAAAAGAAGAATCAAATTATTTCTATTTATTTTATTTTTTTTTAAATCCTAATAGATATTCATTAAAAATATATAAATATATGTATTACAACAAAATACTAAAATATAAAGTTTTAAATATAACTATTCTATTATAGTTATATCCTCGCGTATAATTATATCCTCGCGCATACGAGGTCGGACTGCTGCTGATGGTGTGCACGCTGTAGCTGAATGTCGGTCTGCTGTTGATGGTGTGCTCGCTGTAGCCGAATGTCGGCCTGCTGCTGATGGCATGCACGCTGTAGCCGAATGTCGATCTGCTGCTGATGGTGTGCACGCTGTAGTCGAATGTCGGCCTGCTGCTGATGGCGTGCACGCTGTAGCCGAATGTCGGTCTGCTGATGATGACGCGCTGGTAGTAGCCGAACTCTTATTTTTTTCAGCAAGCTGTCGGCCAACTTTTTTCATCCACTCCCGTGCTGAAGTTGGTTTTTTTTCTTGCTGAACTTTTTTGCTTCCTATAAAGTAAAATTGAAAAATTAAATAATATGATTATTTTATTAATTTATTTATTTATTTTGAATAAATTACCTTTTGAAGTAGACGGTGTTTGTTGCTTAAATTCTTGTCCCGCCGAGGAGGTTGATGGTATTGGTTCCGTTGCTCTATATCCTGAAGAGGTAGAGGGAACCGATTTCTCTTCATGACGATGTCTGTTTTCAGAATCATCTGTAAACAAAAATAAGAAAATAATATTAGAAATAAAATTATATGTAAAATTAAAAAAAAAAATCATTAAAAAAATAAACTTACTTAGCGTCTTTTTCTTCATGGGGATCGGTCCAAGATCATTAATTGATCTTTTTTGTCCCTTGTTGCTCTGTTTTGCTCCTCTGCTTGATGAGGATGAACTCGAGCTAGAGCTCGAGGATGAACTCGAGCTAGAGCTTGAGGATGAACTCGAGCTTGAGCTGCGATTCCTCGACCGCCGATTTATTTGTAATGTCGACTGCTGTGTCGACTGCTGATTATTTTCAGCGGAACTCTCTGATGAAGTTCCTGGTGTATGATGATTATATAGCTGCTGCATAGCAGCCATCGGAGGCAGTGATGGCACTGAAAAAGAAAAAATTAATGTAAAAAAAATCATTTTAATATTTTTATATTTTATTTCATACTTACGGGAATCCACTGCATGCATCGCCCATGACACATGTTCCAACATCATAAGCAATGTTGGTCCATTTGCTATTAACCATCTAATGCGATCTTGAACTGCTTTAATATTTCCAATTTTGTCTTGAGCCATTTTTCTATTTTCTTTTAAGTTGATCTTCGAAATCTTTTTCTGTAGTTAGGAAAAGTTGAAGATGATCCTCGAACTGACGAAATGTAGCTTAGAACGAGGTATTTATACAGAAAATTAGGATACTTATTTTACAATGTTTTTCATGAAAATCCTACGATTGGTGAAAATTTCCTTTTAAAAAATTTGTCACCTCCCTTAGAGAAAATTTAGTCCATCCTTCATTAGTTTTGTACACGCCTAAGATTTTAATTTTTATCGTCGTGGAACTGACCCTTGCAATAAATATCGTTTTTTCTCAAAAACATACATATACCTGTGACTAACAAATTTAAAAAAAGAGGGAGCATTTTTAAGAGCGAAGTCATGTATATATTTTCTGAAATAAGCAATCCTTCTTTGAAAATAATTGATCCCTTCAATAAATATCTTTTTTCTTAAGAATACTTTTAAAAACCTGAGATAGATCAAGCTTTCTTAATTTTTTTCTTAGTAAATTCAAAGAAAAAATAAATGCACCTGCAAGATAACTTTTTCCCACACACACACTTGATATGAGAAAAAATAATTTTTAACCTAGTAGGCCTAAAACACTTTTCTATAGGGAAAATCGACTTTTCATTTTTCCAAATCCCGGCGGTCTGAAGGTTAAAGAAAAGGAATTCTCCTTTTTACAAAAAAGGTTCTCGTAAATCTTATAATAAATGCACCTGCAAGATAACTTTTTTCCCACACACACACTTGATATGAGAAAAAATAATTTTTTAACCTAGTAGGCCTAAAGCACTTTTCTATAGGGAAAATCGACTTTTCATTTTTCCAAATCCCGGCGGTCTGAAGGTTAAAGAAAAGGAATTCTCCTTTTTACAAAAAAGGTTCTCGTAAATCTTATAATAAATGCACCTGCAAGATAACTTTTTTTCTCACACACACACTTGATATGAGAAAAAATAATTTTTTAACCTAGTTGGCCTAAAGCACTTTTCTATAGGGAAAATCGACTTTTCATTTTTCCAAATCCCGGCGGTCTGAAGGTTAAAGAAAAGGAATTCTCCTTTTTACAAAAAAGGTTCTCGTAAATCTTATAATAAATGCACCTGCAAGATAACTTTTTTCTCACACACACACACACTTGTTATGAAAAAATAGTTTTTAAAGAAAAGACTCTTTCAATAAATAACTTTTCTCTCAAAAAAAAAATTTCGTTCTTCAAATTTCCGACCACCTGCAAAAAGCTGTTTTTCCTTAAGGAAACTGACACACACCTCAGACAAAAAATTATTTTTCAATAGAAAAAGATTTTCTTTTTTACAAAGGTGGGGTCTCGTATATATTTTTCGAGCATTTGTTCCTTTTTTTAAAACATGAAAAAAGAATACGACTGACCCTCTTAATAAATATCTGTTTATCTCAAAAAACAAGAGAACAGGCAGCTGACCCTTTCAATAAATCTTCTTCTCAAAAAAAAAAATTTTCTTTAAAAAAAAGAAAAGACGGGGCATGACAAAGTGACTTAAAAAAATAAATATATTTATATATATATATAATAGAAGGCAAATTTATAGTTTGCTCATTTATTATACAGGTTACATGATCCATTATTTTCATGCACCTGCGACTCAAAAGAGAACACACACGTAGTGTACTGCATTGAGATAAAGGACATCTCTTTCCTTCTCTTCTAAAAGCAGGTAAATGTTCATGCAACGTTAAAGAAAACGCACAGTGGGCAGCGCAGTGAAAAAGGTCTGCCCTATCCCTCTCTTCTAAGCGTGGAAAAATTTTCCTGCGCTCTCCAAAATAGAACATATTGTGGGCAGCGCTCTATCCTTTCTTTAAAAATAAGAAGGGACAGCCCTTTCTCTCTATCCCAAAATAAGTATCCAATACATTTTTTAAGGAAGGGGAGACTCATAGGTATTTTAAATGGACCGGATTGTAACACACTTAGTGGAGGGAGACAAGTGTTTTATCCTTTTTCATTTTTAAACAGGGGGGAGGAATTCACATGTATTTTAAATGACACGGATTCTAACACACTTGGAAAAGGAGAGGGGGTGTGCGAGAATCCGGGTGTGCCAGTATGCCTATAGCCTATCTACTAGCGATGCCGAAAGTGGCAGAGTCAGAGAGGGAAATTCAAAAATGTATAAAAATTTCGTTAAACTCAAAAAAATGTAAAAAATAGAAAAAAAATTATTTTGTTATGGTAACTTTGTTTTTTAGAATTATTTATTAATTATCAAATTTTGAAAACTATTTTTTTTAATACTTTTTTTTTATACATTTTTGAATTTCCCTCTCTGACTCTGCCACTTTCGGCATCGCTGCTAAGAAATGTCTTTTATTACTTTTAATATTACATTTATTGTTGATCAAAATATTCTTTAGTTAGGGGAGGGAAGAAGAGAATGAAAAAAAAATTAATTAATTTTTCTTAATCTCGTTCCTGTTTTAACCTGATGTTTAGATCTACTTCTCTGAAATAATGAATCTGAGCGACATGTTAGAATGTTATGATAACTTGGTGCATACTAAGGAACTGCGAGTTCAAATCTTTAGATATAAGGTGAGAATTTAAACATTTAATTTTAGAATGAAAAATATTTTATAAATATAAGAAACCAAATTAATTTATAAAGTAATTCTATAAAGTTAAATAAAACAAGATCATTCATTGCTAATATGTATTTTTAAAAAGTATTTTTATAATGATTTTGAAGAACAGTTCTGAACATAAGTTTTATAATTACTTATCTTTGTACATAAATGCATATATTTATCAATGAAATTTTAAAATTTTAACTTTATAATCGTTCACAAAAATTATTTTTTTTTTTTAATTTTATTAATTTTAAGATGATATTTACTGTCCATAAAAATTTTGTTCAACTAGGGGGGAGAGGTTATGAAAAACATAAATTAATTTTTTTGAATTTTTGTTCCTGTTTTTGCTGTATGGATCTACTTTCCTGAGATATTGAATCTGAGCGACGTTTGAATGTTATGGCCACTTGGTGCATACTAATGGATGCGAGTTCCAATCATTGGGTATAAGGTGAGAATTTCAAAATTTAATTTTGGAATGAAAAATATTTTATGAATCTAAAAAACTAAATTGACTTATGCAGTAAATCTGTAAATTAAAAAAAACAACATTCGACGCTGCTGAGTGCAATTTTCAATATTAATTTCAAATAAAAAGTTTTATTTTAATCGATTATGTAGCATAGTTAATTTATGCTTGTGAGAGTATTGCTAATAAGAATTTTCAAAAAGTATTCTTGTACTGGTTTAAAGAACAGTTTTAAATTTATCTTTTATAAACGTGTATGCATTTATCAATATTTTGAAATTTTAACATTATAATGGCTCGAAAATAATTTTTTTTTTTAATAAATGGTTAATTTTATTACTTTTAATTTTATATTTACTGTCGATAAAAATTTTTTTCAACTAGGGGGGAGGGGTTATGAAAAACATAAATTAATTTTTTTGAATTTTTGTTCATGTTTTTGCTGTATGGATCTACTTCCCTGAGATATTGAATCTGAGCGACGTTTGAATGTTATGGCCACTTGGTGCATACTAATGGATGCGAGTTCCAATCTTTGGGTATAAGATGAGAATTTCAAAATTTAACTTGGGAATGAAAAATTTGCTATGAGTTCAAAAAACAAAATTTACTTATGAAGTAAGTGTATCTAAACGGTGACAAATAATTACTTCTCAATTCGAAATTAAAATTCTTGGCTTTGATAAAAAGATTACAATGATGCATATTTTTAAAAATGTATAAACTTTGTTATAAATATGCATTAGCGTAACCCTAAGATAGACAGTTAGATTTTCACTAAAGTCAAATGAAATGAAAAAATGTAAAAGATAGAGGTTTATTCTAATACTAAAAGATGAAAATAAATTATTCATTATGTCATTTTAAAACTTTAAATGATCAGAAAGAATTGTGAAAAGAAATAATAATTTATTTGTCTATAAAATCAATTTTATATCTATATTTTTAACTTCGAAAGTAGATTGTAAATTGCTAATTTGATAGTAATTAATTTGTTTCTTAATTTAAAGCCTTAAGAGGAGGTCGAGTATATCTGTCCTTTTCTAATCAAAGAATTGATTTTTTCACAAAAATTAATAATTGTAGCAAAAAATAAGAAGAAAGCCCCATCTCGTATAATAAAAAGCAAGATTCTCTTTTATGAGGAAAAATTATTTTTATCGCTTCGTTTTCAAGAAAACCTTGAAAAACTGTATTGTCCATCCTAACCTCTATTTTTTAAGTTTTTCAAGGTTTTCTTCAAAATGAATCGATAAAAATAATTTTTCCTCATCAAAGAAAATCTTGCTTTTTATTATACGAGATGGGGCTATCTCCTTATTTTTTGCTACATTTATTAGTTTTTGCAAAAAAAATTAATTCTTTGATTAGAAAAGGACAGAGATATACGACCTGCTCTTAATTCAATCTCAGTATTTGAATGAAATGGATTTGATTTTCTATTACAAAGAAAACAAAAATTAAATAAATTAAATTATTATTTAATTGATTAATAATAGTAAAACAATTTGAGATAAACATAATTTAAAGTTTTAAAAATAATGTTTTATATACACTGTTTTCCATTTTTTATAATATAATTTAAGTGCTATATGAAAACTTATTTAACATCCCTGGTAACAAAAAATTTGCAATTCTGACGCAATTCTGACGCAATTGACTTGACCGTCAGTGAAATTACATCAGACCATACGTCATATGCTTCCGATTTCTGCTATATTTCTGCTGATGTGTAATTACATTAGGTGACGCTCAGCAGAATTGCGATGAAATTGCAAGATTGAAATTGCAATATCAAAAGGATAATTGCGAGCACTTGCGCGTTCGACAGAATTGCACCAGAAGTGCAAAAGTTTACTAACATTAAGTGCTGCGCAGCAGAATTAAGGAGCTTTACGTAATTACAAGTGCACTTAACGAGACCCTCTCATCACTTCCGCGTGCACAAGAATTGCAATTGAATTGCACAAGCCGTCTGCAGCAGATGACTTGTGGTAAAATTGCGATGAAATTGCAAGATTGAAATTGCAATATCAAAAGGATAATTGCGAGCACTTGCGCGTTCGACAGAATTGCACCAGAAGTGCAAAAGTTTACTAACATTAAGTGCTGCGCAGCAGAATTAAGGAGTTTTACGTAATTACAAGTTCACTTAACGAGACCCTCTCATCACTTCCGCGTGCACAAGAATTGCAATGGAATTGCACAAGCCGTCTGCAGCAGATGACTTGCGGTAGAATTGCGATGAAATTGCAAGATTGAAATTGCAATATCAAAAGAATAATTGCGAGCACTTGCGCGTTCGACAGAATTGCACTAGAAGTGCAAAAGTTTACTAACATTAAGTGCTGCGCAGCAGAATTAAGGAGTTTTACGTAATTACAAGTGCACTTAACGAGACCCTCTCATGACTTTCGCGTGCACAAGAATTGCCATGGAATTTCGCAAGCGGTCTGCAGCAGATTACTTGTGGTGAACAATTTGATTTTATATAAACTGTGAAAAAAATTGACGTAAGCAAATTACCACTGCAACATGCAATTCCTCTCCCATAAACTATATTTTCAATTTACTTTTATCTATATCTAGGAGCTTCTTTAAATGTTCCAAAAGAAAGTTATTTTACTGTTTCTAATACAACCGTATACGTTTCTTTTGACCAAGATTTAAGCTGAAATGTATAGTCGAGACTCATTCCTCAATACTCATAACCTTGATGTACATGAATTTATCTTATTTTTTTTTTTTTTTTTAACCAAATGAATAAACTTTTATCTCTTTTTCGCACAATACATAATTTAAAAATTCCAGAATTTAAATCGTTAGAAAAATATATTATAAACATTCAGTGGGTGAAAATTAGTCTGTTTTATTCCGTTTACTACGTATAAAAATGCTACGTATATCATGTTCATAAAATGCGTATTGAAAATACTTTATATTGAAGTCCAAAAAAATATTATATTATCGATAAAAAAAAATACAGAATTATTAAGTATTCCAAAAGCTTATATCAAAATGAAAAGAAGGAATAATTTCATTTAGTTTCTAATAAGAAAATGTAATTCATTAAAATGTGATTCTTATCGTTCTACAAAATTTGTTATTTGGAATGAAATTGAATAAAAATTATTAATTAAATACAATTTTTGTTTAATATGTGGAAATAATTTTGTTTTTATAATACCTAAATGTTAGTAGGATGGCCATTGAACATCGTTTTATCAGACAAAATAATATATTTATAATAAATAAGGACGTTATACTACATATATATAAAAAATTATATAATATTGTCAATAATATTAAACAAACTTATATATAAACGTAAAATAACGTTATGAAGACAGATTTCCAATACATTCTTATATTAATAGCAATGTTAACGCTGTTTGTCTACTAAGTAATAAAAATATATTTCATACGATGCTGAAATTTTTTTACAAAAACGCATGCTTTACTCCATCTTCTATTTGCACTGTATATGTTACCACTTCGCTCCAATGCTGCTGCGAAGTATCTGCTCTAAGCTACCTTCGTAAGTATATGCTGTGAATCTGCTGGAAAGTATATGCTTCACGTAGACTTGGTAAGTATGCTGCAATTCCATTGCAAGCACGTGCACACTACACCATTCTCTAAACGGCACCGTAAGTCAGCTGCAAAGCTGCTGCGAAGTAGCTGCTGCATGCTCACCTTCATAAGTATGCCGCAATTCTACTGTAAGCGAACGTGCAATATACACTTCTTTAAACCGCAATCTACCTGTCGTAAGTCTGCTGCTAAGCTGCTGCGAAGTAGCTGCTGCATGCTTACATTCGTAAGTATGCCGCAATTCTACTGTAAGCGCGCGTACAGTCTACACTTCTTTAAACCGCAATATACCTGTCGTAAGTCTGCTGCTAAGCTGCTGCATGCTTACCTTCGTAAGTATGCCGCAATTCTACTGTAAGCGCGCGTGCAATCTACACTTCTTTAAACCGCAATATATCTGTCGTAAGTCTGCTGCTAAGCTGCTGCGAAGAAGCTGCTGCATGCTTACCTTCGTAAGTATGCCGCAATTCTACTGTAAGCGCGCGTACAGTCTACACTTCTTTAAACCGCAATATACCTGTCGTAAGTCTGCTGCTAAGCTTCTGCATGCTTACCTTCGTAAGTATGCCGCAATTCTACTGTAAGCGCGCGTGCAATCTACACTTCTTTAAACCGCAATATATCTGTCGTAAGTCTGCTGCTAAGCTGCTGCGAAGAAGCTGCTGCATGCTTACCTTCGTAAGTCTGCCGCAATTCTACTGTAAGCGCGCGTGCAATATACACTTCTTTAAACCGCAATCTACCTGTCGTAAGTCTGCTGCTAAGCTGCTGCGAAGTAGCTGCTGCATGCTTCTGACTGCAGAACTACAATAGAATGCTGAAGCATACGAAGCATGTTCTGCGCACTCGCGATTGCGTCAGATTGTGTTACCAGGGATATGATACTGATAAAAGTTTTATTGCAATATTTTTGTTTATGTAAAATATTAAACAAATTCATTTTTTATTAGCAACTTGGATTTTAAAATGGTTTTTATAACTAAGTCACATGTACTAATAGTGCCTAATACCGCATAGAAAACAACTTCATAAGATTATAACAATTTTTATGTATCACGAATAGACTATAATTGAGTTTTGTTTGAAAAAAAGTTTTATAATATTTTATTTACAAAAATTAGTATGTGTACAGTTTTTTCTAATTCTTAACTAGACTTTTAAACCTACACTATTCGTAAAATTTGAAACAATAGTATATTTTTCACCCAGGGTGTGTTTTTAATTATGAATAATGGATGAACAATTTTTATGAATGTCTAAATATTTTAAATGTTTTGTTGCATTGACACTAAATATTTTTGCACATGAAAAGATTTTATATCTTACAGGATAAATTTGATATGAGTTAAATTCATAAATTAATATTTATTGTTACAAATTAATTTTTTTTAATGTATTTTATTAGGTATTCACCATGACTTTACAGTTAATCTATGAAATTGGAGCTGTCTACGTTATTATTTGGCAAACTAACTATTGATACGTAAACTTATAAGTTTATGTACTTGAATAGTAATGGCAGATCATGAAATGTCTTGACATTTATCTGACAACGATAAGGATCTTATTAGAAAAATACCTACAGGAAGAATTTTGTTGAGTGATATTTCTTAGCAGCCTAAATACTAATATTATTAGAAAAAGTTCGATGAAATGGAAGTTTTAAATGACATGCATTTCATTGATTTATTATTCTCATCGATTTATTTCTATCAGTATTCATGTCCCTTATTGTGCAAGATTTTTTAATAAATTTAGATTAACTATAATTTCATTTATTATGATTATAATGTTATTAATAGTATAATTTCAGTCTATCAATAGTTTTCAATTTTATATATAATTTATATCACTTATTTATTCGTTTATTATTTAGTTTTTAAAATTAATAATTCATTACTTATATAAGTTGTATTTATTATTTATCTTGGTAATCGTGTAATTTTTAGCAAATATTTATGATTCTCAAAGAATTTGAAGTTCTTATGAAATTAAAAAATCATTAAATAAATGTATTAAAATTTTTATTTCTTCAAAGTTTCTAAATATTATCTTACTAGTATAAATTCATTTATAAATTTTATAGGTCTTGCTGAAAGTTGTTCACAGCATCAACGGCATGTCGGAGCTGCAGCAATTGAGTTTTGCTTTTTTTATTTTATCAATATCTTTTTAAATTCATAAATTAAACAAATATAATGACTTGTCCGCACTAAAACTATATTAGTACAATAATTTTTGTTAAAATAAAAAATCATTTGGACTTTTTATTTTTTTATGAGCTTTGATTGGAAATTAGATATTAAACTCGACAAACCTAACCTTAAAATACGATACATTGAAAGTTTTTATTATAACTTTGTATGTATAATATTTTGGTGGATTTCTTGGGTTGTCCGCACTAGAGTTTAATCTTACAAATTTTTTCTTTGTAGTAAAAAAACTCGAGCATCGTTTATTCATAAGTTAAGATTGGAAATATTATTAGAAGGCGGACAGCTTCGTCATGCTCTTAAGCATAAAGAGTTCAACATAACATTTGCTCTTTTTTCATATTATTGTCTGTTCAACTCCTGTAATACTGATAGAAATAATAAATGTTTTAATGTTTTAGGGTAGCATATGGAAAGTTAGGCTCTTTGGAATACTTACGTGTTTGTGAGTGGGTTAAAAATAAAAATTACTAAACAACTTTTTATCTGATCAAGATACTTCTGACAATAAATTATTTAAAATAATAAAAAAACTAAATGTTGCTATTTTAAAAAAAACGATTTGAATCCATTTGAAATATGAAGTTATTGAAGTTAAATCTCATTGAAGTTAAGTTCAACTGTCTTTCTGTTTCAGACTTCACTCGAAAACTAATGAGGATTTTATATTTTATAAACCAATGAAAATTGAACACACGAAAGAAAAATTAACATTAAAAAAAATATAATGAAAGAAGAATAAAAAGAGATTAGAGATATATCAAAAGAAAATGAATATATAAGATAGAAAATAATCTAGAAATTTTGAAAAATATTGAAAGTAAAATAAAAATCATATGATGAAAAGCAGTGAAATATTACAGATTATGTGATTCTAAATTTAATGAATTTTGGAAAGAAAAAAGTGAATAACTAAAAAACATCTGTGTGAATGAACAGAAAATAAAGAAAAATAAGAGTATACATGTTTTAAAAACTTATAAAATAAATGTTGTTAATATTATGTATAAAGAAAAAGTAGAAAAATTATACTATATGTATAATTATTTATAAAATACTTTAATATACATCTTAATATTTAATCAAAATGTTAAATATGAACAATCGAAAGGAAATTTAAAAAAAGAGTATAATGAAAGAAAAATAAAAGAAGATAAAAAATACATTTAGTCAAAAGAAAATCAACATACATAGTAGAGAATGGTATAAAATTTTTTAAAAATGATCACTAAAATCAGAATTACACGATGAAAAGTAATGAAATATTATATATTATACGATTCTACATCTGGTAAATTTTGAAGAGAAATAATGAATAACTAAAAAAAAATCTTTGAGAATAATGAGAAAAAAAAGATAAAAATAAGAACAAATGTTTCGAAAAATTATAAAATCAATGTTGTAAATGTCATGTATAGCAGGAAAGTAGTAATATAATTATATTATATGTATAGTTATTGATAAAATACTTGAATATATATCACAATATTCAACTAGACAGTGAAATATGAATAAACTAAAGAAATGTTGAAAAATAGAAAATGAATATACAAAAGATATAATAATATAAAATTTTTTGAACATAATGAAAGTAAAATGCAAATTACAAGATGATAAACAATCAAATATTTTATGTGATTATAAAACTCAAATTTTTTAAGTCTTATAAAGAAAAGGAGAAAATAAATAAATCTGTGAAAATAATGAAAAAAGAGATCAAAGTAAAAATAAACGTTTCATAAAGTAACAAAATCAATGATGTAATTGTTATGTATAAAAAAGTAGTAATTTATATATATATTATATATATATATATATATATATATATATATATATATATATATATATATAGTCGTCGAGACAAGATTCAACCGACCCCCCCTCAGCCCCCTCAAATGTCTGTCGGCATAGCCCCCCTCAAATTACGTTGTAATTTCTCTTATAAATAGCTATCCCAAAATTAACGTAACTTAGGCCCCCCCTCAGCCCCCTCGCCCCCTCAATTTTTGTAGCCCCCCTCAGCCCCCTCAATTTGCCCCCTCAAATTACGTTGTAATTCCTCTTATGAATAGCTATTCCGAAATTAACGTAACTTGGACCCCCTCGCCCCCCTCAATTTTTGTAGTTCCCTATCAGCCCCCTCAAATGTCTGTCGGCATAGCCCCCCCCTCAAATTACGTTGTAATTTCTCTTATAAATGGCTATTCCAAAATTAACGTAACTTAGGCCTCCCTCTCAGCCCCTATCACCCTTCTTAATTTTTGTAGCCCCCCTCAGCCCCCCCTCAATTTGCTCCCCCTCTCCCTCACTTTTTATAGCCCCCCCTCATTATGCCCTCCTTATGATTAAGTAATTAGTGATAAAAAAATATTTTTATTATTGATAATATTCTATTATTGTAATAACAATTATAAGTAATTTAATATTATTATAATTAGTAATATTTTATTATTATGATTGTAACTGTAACTATTTAATCATATAGTTTTTTCGTATTCTAATATTGAATTTCAAAAATGAAAAAAAAAATTATCATTATTAATATTCTATTAATATAATTGCAAACATAATTAATTGATAATACAAAGCTTCCTCTCTGCATTTTCTTTATTCAGATAAATATATAATATTTTTATTTCTAATCTAATGTTTTTATTTCTATATATTGTATCTTTATTTTTATTATTGAGAAAATTTATTAATTACAATAGTAAACTATGAATTACAAAATGAATTTAGCTTAATATCCATAGGTACTTTATTAACAATTATATTTAAATAAAACATGTTTTTTTTTAATTAGAAATAAGATATTTACATATTTGTCTTAATAAAAGATTTTTGAGCTTGAGACCAGCATAAAAATATATGGCTGCATTTAAAGCTTATAAAAAACATTGTTTATTGTCGCTAAAAGAAGCTTACGAATTCATCTTCATTGTCGCTAAAAGAAGCTTACAAATTCATCTTTATTGTCGCTAAAAAAAGCTTACAAATTTATTATTGTCGCTGAAGCGATAGTTTGTTTTTGCTAAAAAAACTTTATACAAACATATAAATTTGTTATTTATTGTCGCTAAAAAAAGCTTACAAATTTATTTTTTATAATCACTAAAAGAAACTTATAAATTTATATCTCATTGTCGTTGAGAAAAGCGTACAAATTTATTGTTTACTGTCGCTAAAAAAGATTACAAATTCATTTATTATTGTTGCTGAAGCATACAGATTTATTGTTTATTGTCACCAAAAAATTTAATATAAGCATACAAATTTATTGGTTGTTGTCGCTAAAAGAAGCTTACAAATTCATCTTTATTGTCGCTAAAAAAGCTTACAAATTTATTATTGTCGCTGAAACGATTGTTTGTTATTGCTAAATAAATTTTATACAAGTATATAAATTTATTGTTTATTGTCGCTAAAAAAAGTTAACAAATTTATTTTTCATAATGATTAAAAAAAACTTTTGAATTTATATCTCATTGTCATTGAAAAAAGCGTACAAATTTTTTGTTTACTGTCGTTAAAAATGATTACAAATTCATTTATTATTGTCGCTGAAGCGATTGTTTGTTGTCGCTAAGAAAATTTCAAACAAGTATATAAATTTATTGTTTAATGTCGCTAAAAAAAGCTTACAAATTTATTTGTCATAATCGCTAAAAGAAACTTACAAATTTATATCTTATTGTTGTTAAAAAAAAGCGTATAGATTTATTGTTTACTGTCGCTAAAAAAGATTACAAATTCATTTATTATTGTCGCTAAAGCGTACAGATTTATTGTTTGTATTGACTAAAAAATTTTATATAAGCATACAAATTTATTGCTTGTTGTCGCTAAAAGAAGCTTACAAATTTATCTTTATTGTCGCTAAAAAAGCTTACAAATTTATTTGTCATAATCGCTAAAAGAAACTTATAAATTTATATCTCATTGTTGTTAAAAAAAGCGTATAGATTTATTGTTTATTGTCGCTAAAAAAGATTACAAATTCATTTATTATTGTCGCTGAAGCGTACAGATTTATTGTTTGTTGTCACTAAAAAAATTTCATATAAGTATACAAATTTATTGCTTGCTGTCGCTAAAAGAAGCTTACAAATTCATCTCCATTGTCGCTAAAAAAGCTTACAAATTTATTATTGTCGCTGAAGCGATTGTTTGTTGTCGCTAAAAAAACTTTATACAAACATATAAATTTATTGTTTATTGTCGTTAAAAAAAGCGTACAAATTTATTGTTTACTGTCGTTAAAAAAGATTACAAATTCATTTATTATTGTCGCTGAAGCGTACAGATCTATTGTTTGTTGTTACTAAAAAAACCTCATATAAGCATACAAATTTATTGTTTGTTGTCGCTAAAAGAAGCTTACAAATTTATTTTTCATAATCGCTAAAACAAACTTATAAATTTATATCTTATTGTTGTTGAAAAAAGCGTACAAATTTATTGTTTACTGTCCCTAAAAAAGATTATAAATTCATTTATTTTTGTTGTTGAAGCGTACAGATCTATTGTTTGTTGTCACTAAAAAAATTTAATATGAGCATACAAATTTATTAGTTGTCGTTAAAAGAAGCTTACAAATTTATTTTTATTGTCACTAAAAAAATTAGAAAAGCGTACAAATTTATTATTTGTTGTCGCTAAAAGAAGCTTACAAAATCATTTTTATTGTCGATAAAAAAAGGTTACATATTTATTCTTCATAATTGCTAAAAGAAACTTATAAATTTATATTTTATTGTCGCTGCAAAAAGCGTACAAATTTATTGTTTAGTGTCGTTGAAAAATATGTATATCTGTCCTTACTATTTTTAAAAATAGTTTACAAATTTATTTTTATTGTCGTTGAAAGAAGCATACAGATTTATATTATTTTAAAAATTTTAGTATTTTTTTTATTTTTTTTAAAAATTAATTTTATAAACTACTTTTAAACTATCGTTGAAAAAAATTTATAAATTTATAAAAATAAAATATATTGTCATTAACAAAATATGAAAAATTATTATTGTTATTGCATGTAAATATTTTGATTTTTATTTTTTGAAACATTTTAAAGGTGTATATAAATAATTATCATTTTAAAAATATAATTCATAGATTATATTACTTAATATTAATAAATTTTCATAATAATTTTCATAATTTTTAATACCTTCTATGTCGAAATCGACATTATTTATTAGATATTGAAAAATTTCTTGAACCTGAAATTGAAAACATTCAGGAACATCTTTCTATTCTTTATAATAATGTATATAATATTTCATATCAAATTTTTGTATTAATTCAGACCACTCAGATAATTTTTGTTCTTTCACATATTGATAATATCATTCTTCATCTTCTACTTCTTGAAGATATTCTATTTCTTCATATTCATTAATTTCAGCATTTAAGTTAGACAATTCTTTTAATTCTTCGTTAGATACGGGTTCAATATACATATTATTAATTAGATCCCATTCCATAATTTGCCAATTTGCGTTATTATCAACATTCAATTGTTCATTGTTTTCCATGTTTATCTAATATATAAATTTATTTTATATTAATTAATTAATAATTCATTTTATGTTTATTTTCTTATAAACTGTATTTATTTTTACAATATTTTTAAATTTAATTAACAATTAAAAATTTCTTTCCAAACAATATTTAATATTTCATATTTATTTTCAGATTCATTTTGTATGTATATTTTGTTAGGATTTTTACATCTCGACAGTGCAACGTAAAGCTGTCCATGCGAAAATAAAGGTCTTTTAATAAATAATCCAATCTCATCAAAACTTTGACCTTGAGATTTTTTAAGGGGAATCAGCATACCGACATAGAGTTCTACCTTATCTACATTTCAATTATGCATTTTAATAAATATTTAACTATTAATGACTGAAATTGATAGAAGAGGCACATTCTTAACATTCTAAAGAATTGATTGCAATGTTAAACGACAGTATAAAAGTAAAAATGAAGACGAAAACTGCTTAATACGATTAACTTTCCAATGTAGTTATGAATAATCGTATTTTGCAGTTTTCGTCTTCATTTTCACTTTTATACTGTCTCTTAACATTGCAATCAATTCTTTAGAATGTTAAGAATGTGCCTCTTCTATGAATTTCAGTCGTAAATAGTTAAATTTGTATTAAAATGCAAAATTCAAATGTAGATAAGGTAGAATTCTATGCCGGTATGCGGATACCCCTTAATAGTCATAGCAAAAGCTAATGTTACAAGAAATTGTTTACTATAAAGTATAAAGGGTAAAGACGATGATTCACCAGTATTTAATGTTATTCTTGGAATAAAAACTTTATTTCCAATTTTTACTCCAGTAATGATTTCAGCTTCAAGATTATATTTATATCATTTTATAATTTTTAATCTTGTTCCATTACATAAACCTTCGGTAATACTTAAATTTCTTATTAATATAACTATAGCATTAGCTTTTAATTCCAATATGTGTGGTGGTAAACCTTCTTTTGTTTTATTAAGAGTTTCTATTGGATAATTCAATTCGATATTATCATCACTTTGATCGACTCCTTTATGAGTAGCATAATCTATGCTATAATAAGTTGTCGATTCGCCGTTAAGTGATTTTTATATTCTTTTATTTAAATTATTTATGTCGTAAACCTTATATGTAATGTTTCAAAAAACATTATTTATCATTTATCATTCTTCTGAAATATATATTTTCTTTGATCTCATCTAACAATATCAATATTTTGTACTTGATTTTTAATTATATGCTTTATTACAGTAAAAACTACATCACATCTTATATATTTTCATTTTTTTTAAATATAAGCAGTTAATTAATTTACATTGTTTAATATTTTAATTAATTTTATTTTTTTAATTGTGATTTAAATATAACTATTCTTACCCAATATATAAAGAAAAAACGTTTATAAAAAAGTATTTTTAACTTTGATGAATGTTGATAACATTTTATGTTTATCTATATATTTATATAAAAATATTGATAAACGTAAATATAGAAATACATAGCATATTAGTAATGATACTATATAGTAAAAAAATATGTATTAAATTTTTTTCCTTGCTTTTTTGTCTATTTGACATAAATTATAACAAATGAAAACCTTATATGTAATGTTTCAAAAAACATTTCATGTAAAGTTTTAAAATTATTAATAGGTTTTGCAATTAAATTTTACAAAATTCATAATTAAATTTCACGAAAACTTTCGAAAATATTTAATGAAATGTTTCTTGAAATATATTAGAAATATTGCAACAAAACATTTCATAATATATTTAAAAAAGAACATATATATGAGTAAATCCTCCATAGTGTTAAAATTTCACCTACAATAAATTAGAAAAAAAAATTACAGACACACGTATAAAATAAATTTTTTCTGAATTTTAACATATTATAATAAAAGAAAAAAACCGTGTTACTCACTTTAGAGGATAGTCTTTTTGAGGTACATCTATGAAACTAGGTAATTAATGTTAATCCAAAAAATTTAATAACTAGAAAAAATTAAATGATTTTCAGAATACTTGAAATTATACTAAAAACCAACTTAAAAATTCCATTGAATACTATAAAATAGTAAATTACAAAATTCACAACAGAGAAAAGATGCGTAGAGAAAAAGCTCAGTGTTTCATATTAGAAGATAAAAACATATTTTCAAAGATGAATTACGTTTTTTAATTATAATTTCAAAGTAACACAGAACTTTATCTACACTAAACACGCGTTCTTAATAAATAAATTTCTGTTTGTGTTTCTTAATATTACCTTTTGATATAGTTTAAAACATCATCGCTGAATAGTCTTTTTTACAACATCATATGTTCAACAAAAAATTAAATTATATAAATTTTTGGTAACATTTTAATAATTATTCAAAAAATACTTTTGTTAACAGGCACACGTCCAAGATCTTGTTTTCCCAAAAGTATGTACAGTCGACGGTAATATATTCTATGATAATTCTTTTTTCAAAATTTGAAAATTAACCTATAAAAATGAGCGAACTAACGGAATCATCCAGTAAGATTACGTTATTTTGAAATTGCAGAAAAAAAATTATCATAGAATATGTTACCGTCGACTGTACATAGATACAGCATTGGTGTGAATTTTAGATCAAAAGAACAATAGTCATTTTTTTTAATAGCGATAACTTATCATTTTACATGACCTGGTAATATTTAAAATTGAAGTAAAAAACCTTTTTTCCCCATTTGCCATAAAATGATATGTGTACTTATAATGCAAACTAAATCAGAATTATTTTCTGATATCTCAATAAATCAGAATACATTTGCTGAAAAAATATGCTAACTTATATTTACGAGTAATGACGAAATAACATGAATTTTTAAAGTATGGAAGATTTACTCGTATGTACATAAGTTATAAATAATGAAACTTAATAATATTGAAAAATATTAAATTACACTATATATAATATAATAAGTATTATTATATTAATGTAGCAATAAATATGTTTACTTGCACTAAATGCAATCGATCATTTGAGAGACATAACCATTTATTGAAACATAATAAGAAATTTCATTCATCAAAAATATATATTTGTCATGTATGTGGAACAATATTAAAATATAAAAGAGGTTATATAAGACATTTAAAAAAACATAACAAACCTGAAAAATTATAATGTTTTATTTGCAAAAATAAATATATAAGAAATGAACATTTAATAAGACACTTACAAAGTCATGCATATAATTGTAATAATATTTGCGACATTTGTGGAAAAGGATTTCATCGAAAAGATAATTTATTACGTCACATAAAAATTCATAAAAATGTAAAGTATATATTAATAACATTAAAAAAATTAATACAATAAATATATAAAAATAATATCTTATTTATAATATTTAATTACTTTTATATTTATATAATACTTTAAAAAAAAATACATTATAAGAAATGTATAATCAACTTATTTATCATTAACATTTATTAAATTATTAAATAATTTATTTATAGAATTAACATGAGTGAAAAAAATTTAAAAAGAAAAAGCGATGATAAATACCAAGATCATATTTCCAAAAAAGAAAAAATAATACCGTTTTCGTCAACGGAATTTTTAAAATCTAAAATTGTAATAGGCGATCAATCAGCGTATGTATTAAAAACTTTATTAAAAAAATCAAAAATATAATATATGATATAAATATTTTTGATTATATATAATAGATCTCTGGTTGCATATATTGAAGAGATTTCAGAAAAACAAGTTTTTGTTAACAAACAAAAACAGACTGATTTCAGGATTTTAAAATTTATATTAAATAATTCTGAAGGATTCAAAATTCAATGCAATATTTACGATAAAAATATTGCAAAATTTAAAAAAAATCTAAAATTAAACGAAGTAAATTTTTATAATATACAATATTATTAATTGCAACTTAATATTAAACATTCTTTAATGTTTCAGAAAATATTATTAGAGAATGTTAATGTATCAAAAGCAAGAGGATACAATAAAGGAAATCAAATATATGACTTAAGAGGCGGTCGGAACCAAATCGGTGACTTGCGGTATATATCAAGTCAGCATTTTTCGCTTTACGATAATATTTTGTATATTTTTATGGCTTAAACTATTTCAAATTATTTTTTATATACATGACTAGAGGAAATGATTATATTTTTACCATATGAATAAGTAAATAAATTATTATAAGCATTTATTACAAATATCAAACTGACTTGACGTATACCGCATGCAAAAAACTGTCGTGTCGATTGTTAGGTGGCATTTTTCGCTTTATAACAATATTTTGTATATTTTTGTGACTTTAACTATTTTAAATTATTCTTTATATACATGAGTAGAGGAAATGACTATATTTTTACCATATTAATAAATGAATAAATTATTATAAGCATTTATTACAAGCACCGAACTAAGTCACCGATTTGGTTCCGACCGCCTCTTAACATTAAAATATTATTCGAATATTACTCATTTAGGGGAATACAACATATTGAAAAATAAACCAATTAAAATAAATTTCGAAGAAATAAAATTAAGACCTGGATTAATAAGTAATTAAATATTATTGAAAAAAAATATAATAATTTGAATAAATAATTTTTTATTTTTTAGAAATACAAGGATACTTAAAAAATTCTTTTGTACAAAAAAATAAAAAAAATGAATCGGAATACATCGGAATATTAACGGATGGACAATATAAATTGGATGTATTATTAAATAAATTAGAAAATGAATATGTGAATTGGGAAAGAGGGACAAAACTAGAAATTATCGGAGAAATAGAAGAAAATAGTAAAAACAATTATAATAATATATTATATGCATGTACACTCATGTATATTTATATATAGATGTATATTTATATATTTAAAAAATTTTACAGATATTTCATACATACTAAAAGTAAAAAGATTGGAATTCATTAAAGTATTAAATGATGAAAACATGGAGTTAGAGGACCTTATCTTAGCAAATGAAATAATGTTAAATAAGGTAAATTAAATATTTTTATTTCCTTACATTAATTAATACAATATTCATATTATAAAATGATTATTTTTCAAGATTACAGAAAAACAAATTGATGATAATTAAAATAATATTGATTATAAAATAATATTGATTTACTACAGAAAAATTAAATTTATAATTTTTTTTAAACAACAATAAAAAATATAAATTGAAGAATTGCACAATGTAAATTGTGCGCTTTAGTCCAAATTAATTTACTAAAGCAATGTTAAGTTTTAAAAAGGTAAACTGTTAAATGAAAAGATTGATGTATGAATATATAAAATACTTTAATAAGATTCAGTTGAGGAGTGACAAACGAAGCGAGATGTGTTCGCTGTGATGGTCGCAAAGGTTCTGACGTTTTACAAAATATTTCTTAAATAGTTTCTATGGGATTTTTAGTTAAGACAAGAAAAAGGTTTTTATTGTACAGAGAAAGTTTTATAGTGAGATTAAGGATTAACGGAAAATCCCGAATGGTCAACATATGGCGTTGTTTTTAATTTTCATCGGTCGCTCCGTTCGTCCTAAATACATTTATTTTTATTACTAATACAGAAAGAAGAGTGCCTCTTTGCAGAGGTTCGTGCAATGGTTTATTTATTTGTATTTGCTACATATTGAATCCTTTTTAAATGGCTTTAACATCTTTCATACATATTTCTAAATATAAGAAAATATTAAGAAAAATATTTTAACTATAACGTTGAATACATTTGAAAATATTATCAATTAAATTAATACTAAGATACATTATGACTTATTTTACATTCTTATTTATGAATTACAAATTATGAAAATATATGCTTGTACATAATTCTCCCCCCGTTGAGAGAGTAGTGATCAACAGTTTATTCATTCATTCATTTTTTATTGTCCATAGGAAGAACTGCTAGTTTCATTGTTGGTCTTTCTTTTGAGTTCGTTGATAGATATTTCTTACAATCGTTTTCAGGCATGCTTTTCAATGAATCACCAATAAGAAAATGCTCGGGAGTAAGAGCGGAAATGTCTGATGACATTTGTGTTAAGAGTCGGGAATTTAACATTGCCTCTACTTCAATAGAAATGTTGAGAAATCTGCTAAACATAGTTTTTTCTCTAATAGTTCAACTTCTTAATAAAAGGTTGAAATTAGACCGAATTTAATTATTTTCTTTTCGGCTCGTGTTAACTCGTCAAGCGTAAAATTTTTCGATTTTCTATATCTTTTAATGATTTTAAGGCATATTGCGATGATGCGGATTGATTTTGTACATGAAGAAAGTTTTTAACAATTTAATAAGATGATTCAAATCATGATCTATTCTCGGTATTGAAAATTTAGGCCACAATGATTCATACCCTTGTAGCTAAGCAGGCCTATGTAACCAGGATATATTTTTCATAAATTCGTGTGGTAATTGCTCTCGAGATAAGGTGTCTGTTAGATTTATCATGCGATCGTGTATGATATCAATTTTTTAAATCTGTTTTCGTCACTGTTCTTGTTTTTAAGGGTGCGACTCGTGATTTCGAGTATAATAATGCTGTGTAATATTTGTTGGCGAATTAAATAGGCAATCTAAAACGTAATAAATGTCAAGCAATTCACCTTGAATAGTGAGACCAACTGTTAGGATGTTATTCAAAGAAATACCGTTCGTGGATTTGACCGACGCATCGTAACGTTGTAGTGTGACTCGAATTTTTTATTACTGCGTAATGAGACAAATAAATATCATCTGAATTCGTCGAATAGCTTTCAGACATATAATTTTATTCGATGTATTCAATTATTGCATTGATGTATTGATTTTTAGAAACATTATTACCTTTTAATTGTTATTGTAAAAATCACAATCTTTTTAAGGTTATTTATTGCAATTCGCCTAAGTAAAGCAATCGTGTATCGACCGTCCTTATTTCGTCGCACGTGAATTTTAAAATAATTCTTACTAAATAACTCGTCGTTTATCTAGTTTCGTTTCTTATGCGAAATTTCTTCAAGCTTTAAAGATTTTTCTAAATCAAATTGTAAATCAGTTAATATACATTGAGACCTTTTGTATTTCAATGAATTTAAACCACCGCCTATTATTCAATCGAGTTTAATTTTTGTAGAATTAAATCATCGTTTTGTGATGATTTTATTTGACCGTTACAAAACATTGACAATGGAAGTTCTGATTCGACTAACATATCTATAAGTGAAGGTTTATGAAAATTAGGATTTGCTAATTTGAAATTAATGGAATATTTAGTTGCTCTCGAGAATAAGTTTCATTTGAAATTAAATCTGTGATGTTTGGTACGACAGAAAGAGTAAGCGACTTTTTAAACTCTGAATAGGTTGATTTAAATATTAATCCCGTGAAATAATTGACAATTGTTTTTAAATCGTTTATGGCTGCTACAGTTAATGAACAACGTTGTTTAGGTAATTTTAATTTTTTCGTTGATTGATCAGTTATAAAATTAACAGTCGAACAAGTGTTTAATAATACTTTACAAGTTATGTAGGTTCTGCAATGATTTTAAACTTATACGGTTGCGTTTGTTTAAATCAAAGGAAGTTGACGCTGTCTTCGCGGCGAGACAATTAATTTTATGTTCTTTTACTAGTTAAGACGATGAATTGGTGAGTTTTTTCTAGGCGATTTTAATTTCGTTGTGATTAGGTTTCCAAATGTGTAATAAAATATTATGTTTTTTGCTACATTTTTTACAATTTCCGTACCGACATTCCTCGTTTCCGTGTGATTTTAAACAATTTTCACATAAATTAGCATCTTCAACAATTTCCATCCTTTGATAAATTGGTAGGTCTCGAAATGTTTTACATTGATATAACGCGTGATGTTCTTTAAAACAGGCATAACATTTATTTTTGTTTGTTACGAAGCTTTTAACAGTGAATTTATTTTTTTCTCTACGTATTTTATTTGACGATCCCCAATCGTTTCGCGTATTTGTACTTCTTTTTTCATTGTCATGTCTTGAGAGCGAGACAGACATTTTATATAAAAATTCTATCATTTCGTCAGAAGTAGGAAATTCGTTTCTTTTTAGACTTTCTTCCCATTTCATTCTTAAATTTTTATTTAGTTTTTCTTCTAAAATGTTAACGATAATTTCCGAGGGTATATTTACACCTAATGTTGCTAATGATTGCACATGTTGTTGTGCTTCGTCGGCTAAATTTTCTAAGTCTCTATGGCTGTCTTTGTCTTGATTGGGTAAATGAAACAATAAAGATAAGTGTCGTGAAATTAGAATTCTTTTATTTTCGTACGCTTTTTCTAAAATCGACCATGCACGCGTATAATTTTCGTCGGTAATCGCTAAGACTTGAATTTTTCTTAAGAGGACGCTGTATCTCTCTATCCTTTTCTAATTAAAAAATGTAAATTTTTGGGAAAACTAGTTATTATTGATAGAAATTAAGGGTTGTCCGCTACTTGTTTAGTAAAAATTAATATTTTCTCTGATGAGGACCAACTAATTTTGTTGCTTTTTTTTCAAGTAAAGTTTGACATACTTAAATAACGTATTCTCTAGCCTTACTTAGGATTTTGTAAGTATGTCAAACTTTACTTGAAAAAAAAGCAACAAAATTAATTGGTCCTCATCAGAGAAAATATTACTTTTTACTAAACAAGTAGCGGACAACCTTTAATTTCTATCAATAATCACTAGATTTTCAAAAAACTTACATTTTTCAATTAGAAAAGGATAGAGAGATACAGCGTCCCCTTAAGGCTTCTGTACGAAGAGCTGATCGCAAGTAATGTAATTTTTCAACGTTGGATAAATCGTCACACGAATGAATGAGTGCATTAAAGGAATTTTTAAACGACAACCACTCTTCTACCTGCCCGTTAAAACGCGGAATAGAAGTCTCCGGGAGCTTCATTTTGCGTTTTCTACTACCTGACGTCGGTCTCATTTCTACTATAGCATCATTTCTTACTGACGCGGTCGGTGAATTATTGCATATTTGATTTAAATTATGCTGTTGTAAGGTTACCTCTGATATATATTGTCGAGCAGTACTTATTACAAAGTAATAATCATCTGAAATTTTGTATCTTTCTACTTTACTGGACTCTGAATTATCTAAATGATCTAACTCGTCATGCATTATATCGAAACCTTCGAATAATTCATCGGTTTTTTGTAAACGCATTTGTAATTGAACAAAATCAATATCTTTATTATGAGTTAAAAAATTTTTAAATGAATTTAAATAACCTTTAATTGTATCGCGTTTAATTTTTAAAGTTTTTACTCGGTCGATTTCCATAATGAAATAGAGGCAAATATTAAAATGAAATTGAATTGTTTTTATGCTCCCTTTCTATGATAAATTTAAATAATTGGTGATTCAAATTAAGCACTTACCAGTGAATGTGTTGACCAATTTGTCCTCGAATGTAAAGTTGTGTCTGAAGACTGGAGCTTCTATTGATGTGAAGAATTACGTGAAGTTGTGTGATTAAATTCTTGCGTTTGTATATTTTGTGTTTTAAGATTAGTATTTCAACACTGTATATTAGATTTTTGAACAGGCCTGTTCGCGCATTTATAGTTTAATTTATCGAAGCAAGTTGTATGTGCTGTATTTGAACAACTTGTATAACGCATATGTTGTACTCGGACAACTTTTATTATATATGTTGTACTCAGACAACTTGTAATTCGTTGTGCTCGGACAACTTGTATTATATATGTTGAACCCGGACAACTTTTATTATATGTGTTGTACTCGGACAACTTGTATTATGTGTTGTACTCGGACAACTTGTATTATATATGTTGTACTCGGACAACGTCTATTATATTTGTTGTACTCGGACAACTTGTATTATATGTATATATATATGTTGTACTCGGACAACTTTTATTATATATATGTTGTACTCGGACAACTTTCATTACATATATATGTTGCACTCGGACAACTTTTATTATATATATATTGTACTCGGACAACTTTTATTATATATGTTGTATTATTATTGGTAATTTGTATTGTTGTTTGTTTGTGTTAAATCACTTGTATAACGCACACTCGTTTTATTATTTTTACACAACACTTCACTTCTTCACTTAATGTTTAATTCGCTAGTATTAAATAAGTATATAATGCTGGACGTATCCGGCTCGAGGGACCATGAAGAATTGCACAATGTAAATTGTGCGCTTTAGTCCAAATTAATTTACTAAAGCAATGTTAAGTTTTAAAAAGGTAAACTGTTAAATGAAAAGATTGATGTATGAATATATAAAATACTTTAAGAGCAGGCCGGATTCGCTGTCCTTGTCTAATTGACATTTTTGTTATTTACTCAAGTATTAATCGGTGTATCTGCAAATTGAAGGTTAAGCGCAATAGATATTATTATTACAAATATTTATGCACAAGAAAAAAAAAATCTATCGCTTTGTTTTTGAGAAAAGTAAGGAACGCGAAAATATTATAAACATAATCTTTTACTTCGGCGTTCCTTACTTTTCTCAAAAACAAATCGGTAGATTTTTTTTTTCTTGTGCATAGATATTCATAATAATAATATCTATTGCGATCAACCTTTATTTTGAAGATACACCGATTAATACTTGAGTAAATAACAAACAACTCGATTGTTACTCGGTCGGTATCAGGTTCTACTCCAGCCTGCTGTTAATAAGATTCAGTTGAGGAGTGACAAACGAAGCGAGATGTGTTCGCTGTGATGGTCGCAAAGGTTCTGACGTTTTACAAAATATTTCTTAAATAGTTTCTATGGGATTTTTAGTTAAGACAAGAAAAAGGTTTTTATTGTACAGAGAAAGTTTTATAGTGAGATTAAGGATTAACGGAAAATCCCGAATGGTCAACATATGGCGTTGTTTTTAATTTTCATCGGTCGCTCCGTTCGTCCTAAATACATTTATTTTTATTACTAATACAGAAAGAAGAGTGCCTCTTTGCAGAGGTTCGTGCAATGGTTCATTTATTTGTATTTGCTACATATTGAATCCTTTTTAAATCGCTTTAACATCTTTCATACATATTTCTAAATATAAGAAAATATTAAGAAAAATATTTTAACTATAACGTTGAATACATTTGAAAATATTATCAATTAAATTAATACTAAGATACATTATGACTTATTTTACATTCTTATTTATGAATTACAAATTATGAAAATATATGCTTGTACATATATGTAAGCTTGTAATAAAATATAAATTTGTAAGCTTCTTTTAGCGACAATAAAATTTAACGACATATTAAATAAATATTTGAAATTATTTAAAAAACTGTACAAGCTTTTTTAGCGACAATGAAAAATAAATATGTAAGCTTTTTATAACTACAATAAAATTCAAATTTGTAAGCTTTTATTAGCGACAACAAACAATAAATTTGTATGCTTATATGAAATTTTTTTAACGACAATAAACAATAGATCTGTATGCTTCAGCGACAATAATAAATAAATTTGTAAGCTTTTTTAGCGACAATGAAAAAAAAGTGTACGCTTCTTTAGCATAAAATTTAACGACATATTAAATAAATAATTGAAATAATTTAAACTTTTTTTAGTAAAAGTACAAAACAACTGTACAACCTTTCTTAACGACAATAAAAAATAAATATGTAAGCTTTTTATAACTACAATGAAATTTAAATTTGTAAACTTCTATTAGCAACAATAAAAAATAAGTATATAAAATTATTTCAGTAATAATAACAAATTAATTTGTAAGCTCCTTTTAGCGACAACAAACAATAAATTTGTATGCTTATATGAGATTTTTTTAGCGACAACAAACAATAGATCTATATGTTTCAGCGACAATAATAAATTAATTTGTAAGCTTTTTAGCGACAATGAAAAAAAAGTGTACGCTTCTTTAGCGACAGTAAAAAATAAAAATGTAAGCTTCTTTTAGCAACAAAAAAAAACACTCTTAATGCAGCCATATATTTATATATGTTGGTCTCAAGCCTAAAAATAAAAAATGCAGAGAGGGAGCGTTTTTTTTGCATCTTATGTATGAAATTTATAACATAAAAAGATAAAAATATTTATTTATAATCATAATTATTCTATTATTCTATATTTTATTATTAGCTTATGATTATTATTAAATATTACTATATACAATCATAACTTGAAATTTTAATGTTATTTACTATTATATTTCTAATTTATTTCAAAAATATATAAGTTTGATTCATTGTGAACTTTTGAATATTGCGTTAAACCATCTTTTTTAATTAATTCTAATTCGATAACTTCATATCTTATATTTTTATATATCGATGTTTTCTATTGAAGTTTTTTCACATTCGGAAATATGAAATTTAGATTCATTATGTCCTACTCTTCTATTTACTTTGGAATGTGTGTATTCGGGGGGTTGGCGAGCGGAGCGAGCAGGGGGGAACCCCCCCTAGTATATATATATATATATAATTTTTATAAAAAATCTAAAATGTACATCATACAATTTAAGCAAAAAGTAAAATTTTAATAAACAAACAAAAAGTTAATAAAAAAAAATATAAAAGCGTATAAGATGAAGAAAAATATACAAATTTTAAAAATTGAAAATAAAATATTAATTATACGAATTAAATAGTTAATTATTACATATCATATGATCTTTTAATTTCATAATTTTTGATAAGATAAATATTTTTAAAAATTCTGTGTGAATAAAAGATAATGAAAAGATAATTTTATAAACATAATTTAAAATTCAAAGCACTTACAAACACGTTAACACCCTGAAGAGCATAACTCCCATATTATTTTTATATGCATAACAAAAGTTGTTACTATAATTGTTTCTAATAAAAATAAATAATATATGTATATATACATCTAGATTAAAATATTTAATGTATATGTTTATACACAGATTTTAATTGTTTATATATATATATATATATTTATATTTATATATATTTAAACAATAAAAATCTTTTATTTGATCTAAATTTATTGTTTAGCGTCTCTAGGGTGATCACTTTTGTTTGTATTGAATAATATTGATCAAAATGTAATGTAGGACCAGTGTTTGTTGCACCACCTATTTTTTTTATTTATCGAAACTACTTTAACGACAACACATTAGCTTGCACAACCATAATTTTTATCTTACAGCGTTATCAAGATAAATAATCTCTGCCTTTTTCTAACAAAGTAAAATACTTAATAGATTAGTTATAAAAAACATATTAACAGCATGATTTTATAAGCTATGTTTCTTTTTTATTCTCTTTGTAGTTATTGTTGATAATACATTCTTCTGTAAATTCTATACTTTATTTATCTTGGGAGTCGTGTGATATTCAAGAGATATTTCTGATTCTTAGTGAACTTTAAGTTTTTGTAATGAGTAGAGTTGTTGTAGTAAAACTGCTTTTGTTGCTTTTGCATGATAAGATAAGGTTGATGAATAAACTATTTGAATAAATAATAATTTAAATTCTGATCACATTTATGTGATCAAAGACTTAATTTAAGACAAAAACTCAAAATCTTATTGGATTTGTACAATGAATGAATTTGTATAATGTATGTTCTATAATATGCTCAAATGCATATTATTCGTGCATTTCATTACATATTATTTTATAATATACGAAAAGTTGGTAATGACTTTTTTTTTAAATAATGTAATTTGATTTGTAGTTTCATATGTAGTTTCATCATAATTTTATAAGTAGTTTAAAATCGTAATTAGAGAAATATTTATTGCTTTCTTTTACTATTATAATTTGAATCAGAAAATGATGCCTATTTATGCTAAATAATGCTTCATTAATGAATTTACATGATTAAATAAGTATATAAATGAATCATGGTTTCAATTATGATCACATCTTATTGTGAGCCAAAAGCAATAATTCCTTCGAGCATATACTACTGGAGGAAGCCTCCCAGCTATTAACTACGTTACAAGGCGAAGAGAGAAAAAGCCTCTATTTTGGTACGTGCTATCTCTCTCTCACTTTCTTAATGGGAAACAGAAGCAGCCAATCAAATCAGGCTAGAGAGAGACAGCACGTACCAAAATAGAGGATTTCTCTCTCTTCGCCTTGTAACGCTTTCTGCTATTCAGAGGCTTCCTCCAGTAGTATATGCTCGAAGAATAATTCCTACTTGGATATGTACAATTACAAATTTTAAATATTTATTGAAATAAGCATGTTAATTTACGTTTAATAAAATGCTCTACTCCATTCTATTTATGTATGTATTTATATATTATTTTATAATGTGTAAGAAAATTGTAAACGAATTTTTACTATAATGCAATCATATTAGATTTTAAATTAACTTTGACATTATTTATTGCATGCTTTTGCTATTATAATTTGCATGAAAAATAACACTTATTAATGCTAGATAATGCATGTTTTTATTATTTCAACAGCATGGGTCCCAGCAAATGCGATTTGGAAAACGTTTTGAGAAAATGTAATGATAAAATCAAAACATTTATTTTTAATATTATCCATTTCATCTGAAATATATTACCATCTATTTATCCTAATACGTTTATTAGAACGTATACAAAATTTAATTTTGAATATTAACTTTACATGATATGTTGGACATTGTATGTTGTTTATTAAAATAAATATTTTTCAATGTATGAATATTTTGTTTAATAATTTTATAAATTTTTATCGTGTGAAACTATAACATTTAATCGAATAAGTTACTGTTCAAAAAATGTCCAGTTCTAAATGATAGTTTAAAAAAAATTTTTCAAGTTTGTTTAATAATAAAATGCAATGAATTATTGATTTCTCATTAATACAATTATTTTTAATTCTTTTTTTACAATTATTTTTGTTCAATCCGTCATAAAATTGTTTCTACATTTTTAAATACTCCAAATAACAGTTTTCTTCGCTAATCTTGAAGAATAACATTTTTTATATTTTTTATCAACCGCACTAGCGTTAGATATTTTCCTAAAATATTTTAACATAAAAAAATTTCTTGTTTATATTTATTAAATGAATTATTTAATTATATACTTATAAAACATACAAATTTATTGAGAATTTTGGAATACCAAAGTATGAATTGATAAATTTCAAATTTTCGTTGCATAATTATCGTATCAGCGCTATCTCTCGGTAGTATTGTCAGTTAGAGTTTTATACAACTGGAGACAACATGGCTGTTTTAAAGAGTACTTCGCGCAGTGATGGATTTCGAGGATGCTTTATACATTTATGTATATCTATATATTAGGATATCCTTTAGCCAACTTCAGAGTATACCGTAGAATTAGAGTATAAGCAGAATATAATATTCTGTAGTATATACTCTGAAGTTGGCTGTTGGATATCATATAAGCATCTTCGAAATCCATCACTGATTTCGCGTCGCTTTCATTATTTTGTTCAAAGCGCAATAGCGAAATACAGTTGTGATAGCAATTATAAGTATTGCATAATATACAGAAGATGGATAGCTAGTGTGGACAAGTATTCATAATTGGCAATAATACTTGTATCTTCCTCATTTAGTGTTTGATGTACATTCTTTTCAATTTATCTTCACCTGACCACAGCGACCTCCACAAAGGTATACAATTTTGGAAATATCTATTACGACATGCTCTTAAAGATAGAAAATTGAATACAAAAGAGCGAATCTAGATTTAAGTGGTAAAATAAAGATAAAAGTTAATAATGATAATTCTAGGGAAGGACGCGATGGGAACTAAGTTATTTTACAATACTAGAATGAACACGTGCACTTTTAATGCTAAAGTTTCTTCGAGGAAAGAAACTTTAATTGACAAGATATATAAAAACAAACTTACGATTACGCGTAGAAGCTTCTATAATAATAATACGTACGACGAAGATTCACCGCCGTTGGCCAACGCAAGGATTGTTACGCCGCAACCTGATAGTTTAGGCTCGCGAAGAACAGCCAATATCAATTGTACACGACAGGAGGTCGATGCCTATAAGGAACACTCCAATGAACACCCAGGGTTTCCTTGTAGAAGCGATCTTCTCTTGTTAGCAGTAAACTACGTAGCGGATCTACACCAACGCACTCAGTTAAAACTCCAAGAGGTTCAAAAAGACTATCTTTAACGGTGCGTGCTTGTAGGCCGCTAGAAAATGTCTGACTCGGTGTCGCTTATCTTCCTTCTCGGGCGCGTCGATTGACACTTCAGCTTACTAACCTCTGACGATGCGCGTGATGACGCGCCGAGCTGTTTCAAATAGAAGAGCGCGCGAGATTCGAATACGGTAATAGAAACACCGTGATAACAGAAAAAATTGATAAACAATGGGTGATCGGAAAACATAAATTTTTATTTGAATAAATATTGAATTTCAGCAATAGCTTCTCAGATATTAGATGGATATAAGTTATTATTTTCAGCAATTATTCGATTTGAAATCAGTGGACATGTTTAATTTTTATTGTAAGTAATTATTAATACTCTTTTCTATTTCATCAAAAAAACTTTTTGCTATCAATAATGACAAATATTTTGCAAGTAATAATAAGAATCATTTTCAAATCTTTAAATTTTAATTTTTTCTAATCTTTAAATGTAAATGCCAGAAAAACTACAGAGTTACGTGTAGCTGGCGCAAACATGGTTTAAAATGCTCAAAATTATGTAGTTTTTGTAATGGGAAGTGTTGCTCCAATATCTAGGCAATCGAAATCGAAAATGACGCGAGCGAGGAAGGCGAGAATATAACATGTAACATTTTTATAGAAATAAGTGAAAGCGAGCCAATGACAAAAAAAGAAAAATAAATATTGAAAAAATATATATATGTAATATATAAATTTATAAATTTTATTCTGTTATTTCATAATTTTTTCTATATATAAATTTATATTTTATATTTAAATAAAAAATAAAAATAGCTATTCCAATCAAAAAGCAATTTTCATATCAATTATTCTATGATATTAAGAAAATATTCCTTATATAAAAATCCAATTAATTTTTTGTTAGGAAGAAAATAAAAATATATTTATTGATTAAGAAATTATTTTGCATAAAAACAAAGAGACGTAAAAAAATCAAGAAAACAATTTTTATCATTACTTCACAAATATTTGCAATAATTAATAACTACCCTGGTAGAAATATGGACATAAGAAATGGCGAATAATACAATTTATGAGCATTAATAATAGTAATATTTTGTCATATCAATATTGGCTAATAAAAAGTCAATTTTTGCCGAATCTGCGGAGTCTTCATTTTTTGTATAGACAAAAAATGCTAATAGAAATATGTTGTGTATAAATCGTCTCAAACACAAATAATTATAGAGATTTAGTTATGAGTATTTTTTCTGTTTCTAAAATTCACATTTCAATCTTCGAAAATGCGTGTAACATGTTAGTGGTAAATAGGAAAAAAAAACGATTCACCCTGGTAGAAATTGAAACGCCGTGTATTACTATTTTATGACCAGTAGAAATGAAAACGCGTTTTTAAACAATTAATGATCATTTCTTTGGCATTATTATTACTAATAACCTCAAATTTTTAGATACACCATTTTTTATGGTCACATTTCTACAAGGGCATATTGGTTAAAATAATGACCATAAGAAATGCCCATTTTCAGCTCTTCATTTCAAAGTAATGGCCATAGAATGGTAAAAAAGCGTTTCATTTTCTACCAGGATATCTTCTTGTATCCATAACACGACGCCCCGCTTGCCGTTATTATTATAATGTTATTATTATTTTAGTTTTCATGATCAAAAGTAGCATTTTTAAAAACTCTCATCATAGATTTTTAAAATATAAGTCTTTAAGAGGCATTCGTATAGTTCTGTCCTTGTCTAATCTGAATTTTCGTTATTATTTATTAATTAAATATTTTTATACAAAAGTAAAGGCAGAGCCCAATAGATTTAAGGACAGGCAAACGATTAGTTAAATTCAATTGTTTTTCCGTTTCAGACTTCACTCAAAAACTAATGAAAATTTTATATTTTTTCATAGAATAGAATCGTTTGCCTGTCCTTAAATCTATTGGGCTCTGCCTTTACTTTTGTATAAAAATATTTAATTAATTTATAATAACGAAAATTTAGATTACACAAGAACAGAACTGTACGGCCTTGTCTTAAGTAACAAATGTCGCTTGATTCATTTTTTTAATGTTATAAACAAAGTGACTGTAATCTGAAAAAAAAAATCCTATCTTGGCTTCTATTGACCTTAGAGAGTTCTTTTTTTAAAACTCCTTTTCGAAATTAGCTATAAGAATATTCAAATTAAAAATTCATAAAAGTTAAAAATAAAGCTCCAGCTTCTATTTACTATAACTACTCACGAGGACCGCGAAGGCGTCTGAGTAAGCAACGGGAAATATATTTATTATTATATGTATAGACAGGCAGTAGCCTGAGTCAGATAGATAGCACTTTGTATTTAAATTTAAGAAAATTTATTCAATAAAAAGAAATCAATATAATAGAATTAATGTAAGTAATGACAATTTAATATATCGCAAACAAAAAGGTATGATCTTATTTAAATTTGCACGGAAATTATTTGTGATGGCCCAAATAAACTAAATTTTAAATAACTGATTTTTTTAGCTTAGTTTTAATTTTAGAGCATTTTGAAATTTTTGAAAAAAATGTTTCCATTGATTAGGCCAATAAAATCTTAAAAACTACTCGATGGATTTACTTCAAATTTTCCATACAATTCAATTTCTGATTAACTGGTGCGGAAGCTATTAAGAATTGGTTTTCTTAGCGTGGTTTTTTTCAGAGTCATTTTTAACATTTTAAAAAACTTTCGATTTCTCATTTTTTTTTGTATTTTACGTAAACTGATTTTCTTAGCGCACTTTTAATTTTAGAGCATTTTTAAAATTTTTTAAATAATTTTTATTTTTTATTTTTTTTATTTTACGAAAATCATTTGATAGACTTGCTCCAAAATTTAAATGCAAGTTATTCGCTACTGTCTGAAAAAAACAAGCTTTGGAAAACATATTTTCTCAGAGCAGTTTTAATTTTAGAGCATTTTGAAAATTAAAAAAAAAATCTTATTTTTCATTTATCTTCTATTTTGTGTAAACCATACTATAAATTTTCTCCAAAATTTTTGTACAATCAATTCGATTTTGTCCAAAAAAAATAGGCTTTTAAAAACTAATTTTCTTAAAGTGGTTACAATTTTAGAAAATTTTGAAGATTTAAAAAAAAAATTTCGATTTTATTTCTTATTTTTTTTATTTTACGTAAAGTACTCGATAGATTTGTTCTAAAATTTGCAAGGAAATCATTTACAACTGCCGAAAAAAGGAAAATTTTCAAAAATTGATTTTCATATGGTAGTTTTAATTTTAGAGCATTTTTAAAATTATGAAAAAGAAATTTTGAAAAGAAAATTTTATTTATGCAGCCAATTAGATCTCCAAAATTACTTGATGGATTTGCTTCAAATTTCGCATACTATCTATATTTTTGTATAAGTAGACGGGAAGCTATTGAAAATTGGTATTCATAGAGTAGTTTTTTTTATAAAGCCATAAACATGAACTGTATTTATATATAAATATGATTGCATTTTATAAAGATTAGAAATTTTGTTGTCATCATTCTTTTTATTACTACATTATATCATTTTTCCAATACAACAAATTTTTTTGTATTACTTGATGATTTAAAATAAACTATAAATGTTGAAAAAGCAAACAGCTAGCATATATGTTTGAAATTTATAAGGTACAATATGAGTAAATATTAATGTTAGACAATTTTAATATTAAAATCACAATAAATAAATATAAAAGAACTAATGAAACTCAAAGAGCTCTATGAGAAAGCATTCCGCCAAAGCACTTGGCAGCGTTTTTTAAAGCGTTACAAAAAGGGTTGCAATTGAATTTTCTTATTTACTCTTAATGGAATATAAAAATTTCAACCCTCATGAAAAGTTTAAGTCCTTATGCAACTCAATATGTTCATCCAAAAAATATTATAGCTTTCAACATTATGTGTCTTGAGATTAACAATAGGGAATATCTCAGCAACAAATCAACCGATTTAGTGTTACAACCTCTCCTTTTGTTTGGATTTATGAAGGCTTTTTTGAATGAGTGAAAAAATATTTAAAAAATTATCTCTACAATCGTAACGGTTATTTTGTACACGTTACAAAAAAGAGTTAGTTTTTAATTATATTTTATTTTAGCTAAGTCTAGGAATTTAATTGAATGCGGAGTTGCTGCAAATTATAATTGATATGCTAAATATTATGCACCAAACTCTGATAGTGCTAGCTAGTAAATTTTATTGATATGCGACAAAACCTTAACTGAGATATTAGTCGCTTGTAGCACTTATTGCGCTTCTCTCTCTTTCTTTCTCTCTAACCTAATCGAGAGGCGCGTTGCCGGTAGCACAGTTTTCCTCGAAATGCAGATTTGCATAATATTAGATTCTGCTCTTTTATATGAATAATTTACTATAACTACTCACGAGGACCGCGAAGGCGTCTAAGTGAGCAACGGGAAATATATTTATTATTATATGTATAGACAGGCAGTAGCCTGAGTCAGATAGATAGCACTTTGTATTTAAATTTAAGAAAATTTATTCAATAAAAAGAAATTAATATAATAGAATTAATGTAAGTAATGACAATTTAATATATCGCAAACAAAAAGGTATGATCTTACTTAAATCTCAAAACCTAGTTATTAGAAAGAGATAGCGAAAAAAGGACGGACGTGACGCGAACTAAAGCTTCATTAAGCAAGAACAAACGCGCGTACTCTTACTACAAGAGTTTCTTCGAAGAAAGAAACTCTAGTTAACGAAATTTATAATTTACTCAATATTATGAGTAGGAGCTTCTACTTGAAAATACATACTTGGAATATCCTTCGATCGTTGGCGAACGCAGCGCAAATCGAAACCTGGTCTCTGGAGACTGCTGACATCAACCAAAAAGGTTGAACGCTCAAGCCGAGTAATAGTGGTTTGAGAAAAGATGTAGCCTTGGAGGCCGATCGTCTTCAAACAGGCGTTATCTCCTTTTTTCTCAAATACTTCAGAGAAAAATCACTTTACAGGTCTACGCCAATGAACTATCACGACTCTCAGTAGATCAAAGAGAATAAAACTAAAGATGCGTGCTCATGGACTGCAGGAAAATGTCTCCCGCATTGTCGCTTCTCTTCCTTCTCGTGCGCGTTGATTAATGCTTTACGTTACTGCTAACTGACGATGTGCGTGACGACGCATCAAACTGTTTTAAATACAAGAGCGCGCAAGATTCAAATACGGTAATGGGAATGCCGTGACACAATCAATAATTGATATGCAAAAAATGGCCACTATTAAGGGGTTTTTTGGCTATTTTACAATGACTAATTGACAAAAATAATTGCGATATTACTTAAATTGTAGGTTTTTTAATTCTCTAATACTTTTATTATAAACTTTTTTTTCTTAAATGCATATGTTGCTTCAGAGAATAAAAAAACCTGTTTTGCCCAACTTTGCATTTTCCTCCTGGAACATTTTCTACCTTTTTTTGTTACGTTTCATGTAGGTTATGTTTTTCCATCGCCCTTAAGAACTCTGTATAGATCTGATTAAGCCCCCAATTAATGTCCTCAAAAAGTCTCTATTGATTGGACTAACGCCTTTTTGCATGGAAAATAATAGAATCTTATAAGAAGTAGTTTATTGATTATTAAGTAATGCAGTATACGATATCTGCTTAAAATCTTTACGGCCATCTTTAATTATGGTTATGAAAATTAAATCTCATGAAAAAATAAATAATTTTATCAGAAAGAGCAGACAAAAACACAGGCACACAAAAAAAAGTTATCTGAGTTTGAGACAAGAGCCATATACTTATAAGTTTTTGAGTGCTCTGAATTCAAATTTGAGGTCAGATTTAGTCCATCACCCTCAGGTTTTCCCTTAGCTAGGGATATGCCCTAAGTGATTGCGTAATCGACATTTACTCTTATAAGTAGTTATAGGGGCACCATGGACCGTCAAAACAAACCCCCACTCCACCATCCCAAAGGTTACTGACCGGTGGGTCAATGACCTCTGAGAAGGTGAAGTAGGGGCTTGTTAGGCATGGTACCCGAACAACTGGAGGGTCACTTATCCCGACCTAGAAATTTAGAGTGAGGATAAACTAAAGGGTCACTGACCCTTAAATTTAGAGTGGGGATAAAAAATATTTTATTCGATATTTAAAAATTTTAAATATTTTAATCAATATTTAAAAATTTTAAATATTTTAATATGCAACATGATACTTTTTGATTATTAAAATTTATATTGAATAATAAAATATTAATTTAAAAGATTGTAATTTGCAACTAAATACTTTTAAATATTAAAATAATAAAAATTTTATATTGAATCGTAAAATATATAATTTGCAATATTACCGTGTGTATGAAGGTTGAGGAATTGGTAATGAACGAGGTAAATGAAATACTCACGTTCTAAAGTTTAACAACATTTATTATTAATAATAAAACATTACAACGTAGCATTCATACAATTAACAAGTGTGTACATATGATGAATTCGCGTATGATTTTAAACAAATCTTCTGTTCCTAAAACTAGATTATTCTTTTTTAATAATTCGATGAGATCATTTACAAAATTATTATTAAAACTAGATATTGTGGTTTTTATATCGCTAAAAGTAAAGTATACATATTGAGATTCCTGACTTTTTTCTAATACATTTTTCATATTTGCAATCATTTCTCGTAATATATAATCTACAGATTTTGTAACAGTATTTAAATATCTAATTCTATAATCTATACATTTTGATAAATCTTTTAAACGGTCAAACGTGACACGTTTAAATACTAGTGACCGATTAAACCGACCATATTTTTTCGGTGGTCCACCACACTCCTCTCCTTCTGGTTGTGCGTCATCAAGTACCAATTCAAAAGCTCTCTCGTGAAAACTAATCATAAAAAGGATAGTGTATCCAGAAATAGATAGCCGCTGATCCAGCATAGATTCCTCATTATAGCAAGTCAAAAAATCTTCAATTTTATCAAATTCCTGCTTCAACGCCTCCCAACAATCTAGTGACAGAGCTAGACCTTGAAAATTGGCTCCACAGAAGCGTACTACGGGTGCAAACTCTTTTTTGCCTTCGCCGCCTATATTCTCCAGGCCTACCTGGATAATTTTTCCAAAAGAGCTGTTCAGCCCGTAGACCATTGGCAGAACCTGCTGCCAATAATTTTTCTTACTGTTTTGTTTTATTAAATATGCCAAGTCATTACCAAATGTCTGCTCCAGGCTTCTCTTTTGACCAGCTATCTTGGTTAGGTTTTCTTGCTTGTTACTGCTGTCACCGTCAATCACACACAACTGTGGCTAGACCAAGTGGATGCCACTTCTTTTATGCTTTAAAAATTGGTGGGAATGTCGTAAAAAAGGTGGCGTGCAACCAATCAGAGACAGTCAAGTATCAAATCATGCATAGCAAGCTTTTTCTATAAAATTCTTTACTATAGCATCATTTTTTTGCAAATTCTGCGAGAAATTTTCCAAGAATTTCTTGAAACCCAATCCGGTAGACGTATAATACAGAAACATGATACAATAATGACCACAAACATTGGAATATTCGCTTTGTAAGCGTTTATTATTCCATCTGAATTTTTTACAATTTTGCTGAATACGTCGTAAATGTTGTTGAATTTGTGGCAACTTACCAAGACTATCAAAGTACACACCTGTACCATACTTATCTACGTATATGGCAACCCAGTGCGCACCACACTGGTTATAATTTTTCGTATTAAGCACAAATGCACAAGGTTTCACCCACATCAGAGGAATCCGATCCGCTGGATAAACGCCTACTGCGTGAAACTTGATCCTCATCAGATATCAAACAATCTCTTTTGAATTCATTGCGGAGAATTTCGAAAAATTCTTCCACAATCAGCGATTTTACGCTGGGGTTAAGTTTCAGTAGCCAATGTTTCAGATTAGCAGCGTTATTCAGAGCACACACGTAATTTGAATAAGATGATTTTATGTAATGATGCATGCACTGTACACTGCTGAAATTTAGATTTCTGAAAGCTGGACAATCTTGTTTTTCTAAATTTTCAATCTTACAGGTAGTGAGCTTGGAAAGTAGTTCAAGCTTTTCTTGACCTCGCACGAAAATTATACGACAATGCTTGCAAATATCTTTGTATAATCTTTTTATCGATATATCACCTTCGTACCATTCCAGACCATGATAATTCAGTGTCACCCAATTGTTCTGTCTCAGAGCATTTTGAGGTGAGCATCCTAAATTACAAGGAGGTGCCACAATCCAATGAGCAATAAACTTTTTATGAATAGCAAGTACAGCCACCTCCTTTGGAATCAAACGGTTTTTGTTGTCCTTTGAAAACTGCACGTCAATCACCACGTCGATACTCTTTGCAATTAAAGTTGCTCGTCGACTGAGATGATAAAGATGGCTTTGCTCCACTTAAATAGCGAGAACTATATCCCCACCACTACTACTTAACCGCTATAATTCACGACAACCTGTCTCGACGAGTCAATTCCGAGCAAATTGTCGTATTCAGCATAAATTAGACAATTTATAGCGCCCTCTAGCGGGTCGTCAAATCTAACATCAATTCGTAGCCTCTGTAATATTTACTGTGAAAGCACCAGCAGGATCCATGAGACAGAAACCATCACGAGGGCGCACGAGCCTTACTCTAACTTCAACACCACCCAGTAATAATTTGTCTTGATTAAAAACATCACAATGTAAATGGCCGAGTAAATCAATCTTTCTGTCAACCATAAGCGCTTTACGCTGGCTGAGACCTGTATTACCACCTGTGGTATCATCCATTCTCCCTGCTGTATCATCGTATCACAATCCACTCTTTGAATGAGATTTTTTAACTGTTGGGCCATAATTTAGTAATGTTTCAATGTAAGCTCTGTATGCATAAGCATTGTTTGGTGGTGAAACAGGTTTCTGATTGAATAGCACGTCGACTTGATTGAACAATGAATGCAAAAGATTATTTATTGGTCCAACGTTCGGATCTTTAGGTGGTTCAGCAACAGTGCATGTTACACTTACACTCACACTTAACATTGTGTGAGCCAAGTCTAGATACTTAGTGTTGCCAGGGATGGTAAATTCAATTGGTGATTGGTCGTTAAGTAAAGATATCGGTTTGTACTGAACCCAGTAAGAGCCTTCAATTGCAGTCTGTATCGAAGGTAATTCAAGAAGTGATAATTCCGACTTGATCGACTGACAAGATTCTGTATGCAACAGCGCCATCTTGAAATTTTAATTTTCAAAAATATCTCTAGCTACACGTGCTTTCTTATTCTGCTTCTTCTTCTTTTTCGCAACTTTATCACTTTTCCAGCGTTTAGCCGCTGAGGTGTTTGTTGTGCCAGGTGCACTCGACGACTGTGTTGATCATGTCTCGTTCTTCTTTTTATATTCTGATTCCTCCCCCTCTTTCGCACTTGACTCACCCAAGAGCAATTTGTCCAAAACAACGTCAGCTTTTCTTTTAAGATTTTTACCACTCTCGCAAGTGCGCTGTTTGGTCGCCTCTTTAACCGGTCTGCCACCTAGATTGACATCATCTAGGATATTTTTACCCGCTCAGAGAGCCTCCTTACCGACCACTTTTGCACCTTCAGTATGGCTACTCGGAAGAGACCTTTCAAAAAACTACCTACTCCTGCACCTGACTGGTAATAACCAAAACAAGGTTTACCAACTGTAATACACTTATCCCCACCACCAATCATTTAGTTACTGAAAAAATCTTCAAACACAGGCATTTTATCGGATGCGCTTAAAGTGAAGCGTTACAGTCAGCGTACCGTAGTCGAATGGAATGGGAAATCCGTGTTTGTCTCTTATATCTGTTTCTATCGACTAGAACGCTGAAGAAAGCAGTGGTAGGTACATGGGTGGTGAAAAGTTTTTAATTTCAAC